>JAODUP010000730.1:75000-214841 GCA_025642065.1 Paralvinella palmiformis
AATTATCACCCGATGAAGGTAGACTGATTAGACGTGACACATATACTAGATGTTTGCACATTTTACGCAATGTCCACTGTTCCATTCACCACTGAGGAAAATTATTTTTCTCCCTTCAGCTGGTGTTTTGTTGAAATTTCATTACTTTGCGTCCATCAGTTTTCACAACTTGTCTTTATTGGGTTTTTTAAAGGCTAATATAATGAACAGCTGATGGATATGACTACCCGGTGAAGTGACTCCCCCATCACCTGCCTTTAACACAATACCCCCACCTAATCTGTTTTTATCTGATATCTGTTAGGATAGAACAACACCCAAAATGATTGATAGACAGACAGACAGTCAGTGGTTCGGCTAGCAGTAAGGATGAAGTATTTTCCGTGTTTCTGGCTGGTTCAAATAATTTACGCATCACGATGAATCTGTGATCATACTGGACCTATCGTTATCCGGTGATCAGCTAACTGGCCGACATCTTAACATGTCTGTAGGTTGAACTAGAATTGAATTATTTCACCAACTCACATTATGGTAACCATAGGGTTTGAGTAGTGGAACGCAGTGTAGGAGGTGAACGCGGATGGATCGGATCACTCGCGGTTTATACGACCCCAAACGTATCAACTCTGACCCCCTGTTGTCAGGTCAGAAACACAACATTTAATTTTTGACAGCCCAAGAAACCTGCTTCTAACCCCAAATGGTTTCTGTGGGCAAAATAAATAATGTTAGTAGAAGTTTGTTTATTAATCTCGATATGTTTAATGTTTGTGTTCATATATGAACATGTGCACACACACCCCCCCCCCCCTTCTCCCCATGCACATACATATTTTTCCTAAGTTTCTTTCAAAGTTCACATTTATCTAATACGATTAATTGTGTCAGTTTGATCTATCACGTTGCTGTTCCAATATAATTTCCTTCAGACCAGTTCCCCATTAATAACAAAAATGGCTCAGTTTGAGACTGATAAGGGATTTCAAATGTAAACGATTTCTTGAAAATTAGTCAGAATTATATTTTACTTTGATTGTCTTATCTAAAAAGACATTGTTAGAATAATGTAATACTCCCCACACTCAACCAGAAGTTGTCATCTTTTGATTAAGGATTATTAAGTTAATTGTTTTGATTTGTTTGATCTAATGTGCTTTTTTAAATGTATTATAATAATATCTGTCATATTTAGTTTGACAAGGCATCTCTAAAGGTAGTGTTACGGTAAAGTCATCTGTGGTACTTGTACACTAGTTTAGCGTATCACATGCCATGATGCCACCATACAGTTAGTGCTATTATCTCATCCAGAAAGTAGAGCACTGAGATAATTTCGTACCTTTCCTTCTGTCAGATATTATTATGCAGTTGAGTAGATTAAGCTAGAGGTTCTCTGTAACAATGGAGAACCTCTACTAAGAAAGTTTGATGTCTTTTGTACAAAAGTTTTAAATAATAATGTTTTTATGATAAAACATTAAAATACTTCATCTTATTTCAGGTGGAATGTCATTGGTAGTTAGAATGTTTTTCAATTTTTGGTATTCCTGTGTTATGTTTTGTAATAATTCAGTGTATTGTTGATTTACAGGAGCTAAACTTGCCTGATTCATGTAGCCATTTGTTTACCATATGGATATGGTCCAGGAACTTACGTAAGTACATGTGTATAGATGTTCATTTTATTGTCTAATACTGTTATCCAGTAACTGTTTTCATATAATCTATTCTAAAGTGGCACTCGATGCATCATCAAGTACCTTATTTAGAAAGTGGTTATCATAACGTCCTCTAGAATGGGTCAATTCAATTGATTTATTTCAACATTCATAATACATAAATTTAATGTAGAGTTACAGCTGAAGCCTGACCACAAACCCAAACAACATTTATACGATTGGAAACGTAAGATAGTAGCCATGTTGACTACATTTGATCCGCTGCAGGAGGAGCCGCATCTTCTCTGGAAACGAGATGCTATTATTACTATTCTGGATGAACGTAAAGTAAGAATAGGTTCATAGAGTAAACAGCTGGAGTGAGTGAGTGAGTGAGTGAGTGAGTGATTATTGTTTAGTTTAGGCACTGGTCATACCTGGAATTTGTGGTTTGAGGTGTGACTTCTTAGGAAAATGAGATTAAGCATCCCACAGCACACACACACACACACACACACACACACACACACACACACACATACACACACACACACAGATCTATTACAGTCATCCACATATTGCAAAAATTATAAATGAGATGAAGAATCCCATAAGCATGGTGCACACACACACACACACATACGCACACACATACACCCACACATACACCCCCCACACTGATATTACAACCATCCACGTACTGCAAAAATTGGTAAATTGTTTAATATAAATATTATAATGCAACATACAATATGATGTATGAGCTTTACACTGAATACTCTGAATAGCTGTTAAAATGAACTTCTGGTGCTTGATAAATAAGTCTTTGATCAAAATGTGCATTTAGCATTTGAAGAAAAAAAAAACATTACCAAAAAGTGGTTCTCTGATGAGACAGTTAAGGAAGTTTCTTAAATTGTGTAGATCTATGTGATACAGAAGTTCCTAGGCTAGCGTTGGGCTAAAATCTCGTTTAGCTAAAGAGCCAACATTAATTTAGCCAAATGAAAATTGGTTTAGCCATTTTTTGGCGTTGCATGAAAAATGTTAAATCTTAAGCTATAAATTTAGAAGCCCATGAATTATATCTTTAATGATGAGGTGTACTATAGTAATCCTTCCCGTTTTAGTAACCCGTCCAAATTACATCTTTATACAACTGATCCCTAACATAATCCTGTTTTTAAATTGATGAAGTGTGACCCTCATATTTCAAGTCATGCTAAACAATCACACTAACCATTCTCATGCGTTCCATTATTAACAACATCGGAGTAGTATATGATATCAGTCAGGTGAAGTAGGGATGAATGAAGCATATATAATATTAACCTACCACCCGACATGAAACGTAACTCCTTCCACAACACCACACACATTTATAATGACATCACAGATAAAAACTGTGGAAAGAAAACGCTGTAGGTACATAATCTGGTCAAAGAGTTATAATTCAACAATACTTTAAGTTTACCAGAGATCAGTTTTCTCAGGTGTTATGTTACCTGGATGAAGATTGTTGTCTTTCATTGTGTACTATGTTGTCACATGAATTGCTACATGGAGTATTTCCGTTTACCTCATATGCAGGACAAATTCTTTGCATCATCCGGAAAGCCTCTCGTCTCTTTACACACTTTTCCATTTTTTCCGCATCAGCATGCCGCATATATGGAATCTTAAAGCTGATATTCCACATATGCAGTATATATGTACGTATGCGACATTGTGGTATCCACGCATTTTCTGATACACGCCCCTTCCTGACCTATTTTCCTCGGGAAATCCTGCATGGGTAGTAAAATTCAGGATTCAACCATCTGATATGCATGAATCTCTACATGGAGCTACAAGTAGAGATTCACGTGAATGCGAATTGGATGGTTCAATCCTGAAAACACATGGATATTTGTTTATATGGAAGCACACAAATCGTCTACCGCAATGTAGCATTCGCATATTGCGTATATGGAATCTCGGTTTAATCTTTAGTATAGAACTCTCTGCCTTTCCAATTTTAAGGTAGAACATTTATGTCCGGTACTGGCGATGTTTGTATTTATGAATTTATGAAGTCAAGATTCCATATATGCGGCATGCGTAATGTGGCATGTGAATCCGACATTGCAGTAACATATGCGACATTGTGGTATCTATGTGTTTCCGATACCCCTCTCACCTTCTGACCTATTTTTCTTGAGAAAGCCTGCCTGGATACTCGAATCCAGTCCGATTCGCACCAATCGCTACATCATTTGTCACATTCGCAAATCGCATACGCAGTCGCACACGTGGAATCATGCTCATACGTTCACATTCATATATTTGGAATCTCGGCTTATGTTGTTTTTTAGTGAAGTGTTCATTTTTTCTTTCAATTGTGTGATCAAACTTTGATTGTGTAATATTTTGCTCTTTGTTTATTTTTTAAACTGACCAACAAATGTCATCTGTTTCCAGGTGAAGCATCCAGTAGCCATTAATCTACTTTATCATGAAGCCTATCATCATTACATCAATTCTATGTATCCATGCGCTGGCCAAGATGCTATCATTTTGGCCGGAATATTGATGCAGATGAAGCAGGGAGATTACGATGCTAGGAGAACAAAGAACTACTTAACGAGGTATATAGTCTTATGGTGGTAGTACTAGTAATAGTGGTGGTGGTAATAAATGTTGTTGTTGTTTTAGTTGTATATACAACGTCTCGGGGTTCCTATGCATTCTGGAAAACCTGGAAAATAACAAATTCATTTTCCATGTCCTGGAAATGTTCTTGGAAAAAATATTGCCTGTGAAAAAATCTGCTTAGAACCAAAAAGCCTGTGAATAAATATTATGTCTGTAGAAGAAAACTTCGATTGTAGAATTGTGGGTAGATCAAACAGCTAGAAGGGGTGAGGAGGAGGCTGTGTACCATAACAATGTCAATAATTGATCATACATTTAATAAATATGATAAGCTATGATAGGTCATTCAGTTAGCTTACTATATGCAGAAAATTAGCCTAAAACAGCATTATTTCAGATTTCCTGTGGGTCAGAGTGATGCATGTTTCATCTTTCAATTTGCCTAGTTACCTTTCAAGGTCACTCAAACCATTTTGTCTACCAGGTATATAAAAGCGATCTCAAAACAATGACATCATCCCGCAAACATTCCCATGAGGCGGGGAGTCAGAATTGGACTGCTATACCTCCTGTATATCATAAGAGTTAAATAAAGGTATAGATATGTATCCATTTGTTAGTTATAACAAGGGAAGAGGGATCTTTATCATTGACTGATGGAAAAACACCAGAATTTACTACTTGAACAATTTACAGGAGTGTAGGTTGCATGTTAACACGTTGGACCTTGTTTATCGGCTGGGGGATTGAGGATGGGTAAGGGTTGGCAAATCAAGAATCTCTTTATGTAGGGATGGAATTGCTATGTGCACGTTTTGGATAAAAAGTCAGTTGTTCTCCGTTGAATGTCACGTTTGTCTGATTGTTCAATTCCATATATCAGCATGTAAATCAACAACTACTGGAAATTTTGAAATCGAAGTCCTCTCTCTAATTAATGGCCTTGGAATCTTTTCTTTTTAATATAAATATCATATTTGTCAGAGATTGAGCAAAGGTGTGATTTTGTGAATTGTCACATTTGTTCATGAAATGTCACCTTTTCTTGGATAGATAATGATATCAGTGTGATATCACTTGCAACATAAGGTAATCTGACAATATTGCTAAGTTCCATTGAATACCCAAATTTTACAAACCATGACAACTTGCATCATTTTGCGTTTTAAGAAATGGCACAATTTGCTGGAGTATTTTTGTTATTGTTGTCATTTGATAATATGTTCATTGACATGTCAGGCACGATAATCTAGAGAAAAAGCATGATGTTTAAAAAAAACAAGTTGCTAAAATTATGTGGGCTTGGCTAGAAAGATATTTATTAAAACTGTTGAAGTAGTGTCTTTTACAAGTACAATGTAATTACTTAAATTTTCATCATGGTAAACTTAGATATACAATAATTTTGATTATAATGATAATATTATTACTAATAATTATAATCATGCAGTTTTAACAAAGCACCTTACTAGCAGGAGCCATTTAGAAGAACTGCATAGTTATAACCTAATATATATATATATATATATATATATATATATATATATATAATAATTATCATATCACCCTCATCCTTCAAGGACGGCGCCTACATGGCCTAACTGGTATCACATTTGGGCACAGATCTATAGCACCTGGGTTCAAATCCCGGCCGGACTATATCAGAAGGGTGTGTGATCTTTCACCTCACCTCATTACCTTTGGAGGTCGCTCGGCCCATTTAGTCTACCTTGTTAACAAAAGTGATCATAAAACAGCAATTTTTTTTTCATCTGTCAAGGACTACATAGGTTGCTGGTGATGTACTAAGCTATCTCTTTAATGATCATCAGGCTTACTTTCTGATAGTTATTTTTTTGAATAGTATTTTCTTGTTGCTGTTTTCCTGCTGTTCTTGTTGTATTTGTATAGGTTCTATAAAAAAAAAACTCTCCTTATGTTATGGTTCTAACACTCTGACGTCACTGATACCACGCACAGTCAGTCTCCTTATGTTATGGTTCTAACACTCTGACGTCACTGATACCACACACAGTCAGTCTCCTTATGTTATGGTTCTAACACTCTGACGTCACTGATACCACACACAGTCAGTCTCCTTATGTTATGGTTCTAACACTCTGACGTCACTGATACCACACACAGTCAGTCTCCTTATGTTATGGTTCTAACACTCTGACGTCACTGATACCACACACAGTCAGTCTCCTTATGTTATGGTTCTAACACTCTGACGTCACTGATACCACACACAGTCAGTCTCCTTATGTTATGGTTCTATAATTGTTTCCTTCACAGCAACACTCTGACGTCACTGATACCACACACAAAGCTTCACAGCAACAAGAAAATTGATTGGATAAGTAAGATCCAGGCCCAGTATAAGGCTTACAGTCAGAGTCTAACAAATAGGGACAGATCACCTCAGGTAAGGTGTGTGTGTGTGTGTGTGTGTGTGTGTGTGTGGGTGGGTGTTATAATCCTAGTTAATTTTTAGTTATTCAGTGTTCAGAAACATTGAATAAAAAAGTTGCTTTGAGTGTGTGTGTGTATATATATATATATATATATATATATATAGGAATTTAGAACTGTTTCAAACTGGTCATGCATAAATCCCACAATGCAAAGCACGCCTGGTTTGTTTTAGTTTTTGACGTCATCATTCAATGGGTCTATTAATAATTTTAAACCTAAATCTAAATTTATTCCAAAGGAAAGAAGAATAATCATTAGAAAGGGAACTCGAACAATGCAGAGATTGAAACTCTTAACCACCTGAGTAAATACAAAAAAAACTAAATTCTTTCACAAATATGCCGCTAAATATAGCAAAATGAAATCAAATATAGGCCCCTTAATCAATGAACAAGGTAAAGTGTACATGAACCTAAAGAAATTGCGGAAAGTGTTTTCAGTCAACCAGATCCAGAGAAAAAGATTTAAAGAAATGCTTCAAACTTTTTCGAGAATCTGAATGAATATAAGCTACAACTAACTGATTTCATTTTTTTCCCCATGTGGATATTGAAAAAGCAATTGATTAAATAGCAACTCAGCTGCTGACCGAGATGGATTCCCAGCTATATTACTTAAGAAATGTAAACTATCCCTTTCTAAACACATATACAGCCTGTGGAGAGAATCCATGGACCAAGTGCCCCCATTACTTAAACAGGCCACTATTACCCCCACACATAAGGGAGGCAGTCGATCAGAACCTAAAACTACTTCCTATATCACTGAGATCTTTGAAAGGGTACTCCGGAAAAACTGGTAACTTTTTGGGAGGGAAACAATCTCTTAAACACAAACACAGTTTTGAATTTGGTAGAAGAGGGAAATTTTTGATGTTAAAACATCTAGATATTGAAGGATAATGGAGACATGGATTAATAACTTTGATAGAACCTAGTCCATCACAATAAATGATGTTAAAGATTATAAGTAGTGTGCCTCAGAGAACTGTTATAGACTCAATATTATTATCATTCTTATAGAGGACATAAATAACAATATATGTAGACATGTCTCATCTTTTGGGGATGATACAAGAGTCCTTCTCGTCATCAAAAATGAAGGTGACGTCAAGAAACTACAAAACCACCTCAAAACAATATACAAGTGGCAACAAATAAACAACATGCAATTTAATGAAAACAAGTTTGAACTACTCAGTACTCCGATATGATAAATATCAGACTTCACCTCAAACTTTGGACCAAACAGCAGAAAAATTGAACAAACCCAATGTGTCAAAGACCTTGGTATCAAAATGAGTGACACTCTCAGTTTCTCTGACCATATAGAGACAGTATGTAACAAAGTTGGCAAAGATGTGGGTGGATCATAAGAACTTTCCATGCCAGAGATATGCACACTATGAAAACACTATGGTGCAGCGTAGTCCAACAACACATAGATTACTGCTCCCAGCTATGGACACCATACAGAGTTGGAGATATCCAGAAAATATTGAGTCACTCTTCAGATCATTCTTCAGTAAGATATATCTAATATCTGAGCTAAATTATTGGGATCAACTATCAGCCCTCAAGATGTACTCTCAGGAGAGGGGGATGGAAAGATACCGAATTATATACATCTGGAAAATTCTAGGAGGAATTGCCCCAAATGTTGGAATAAAATCATAGATATCAACAAGCAGGGTCACATGTGCGAAGTCCCCCAAATAAAACTGTACATCTGGTAAAATTAGGGCAATCAGAGAAGGGAGCCTTCAAATTAGGGGTCCACAGATTTTCAACAGCCTTCCAGTAAATATCCATGGCTAGACACGATGCTCCGTAACCAGTTTCAAGCACAAACTTGATAAATACTTGCAAAACATCCCAGACAAACCAAAAATACCAGGATACACAATCGAAATGGACACAAACTCCATCACATCTATGAGGAGTTCCTGGGAAAGCTGAGCAATACAGCTGAGGTGGAGTGACCAACTTGGCCGGAGAGATTATACTCTTGAACTACCTAACTAACTAACTAATTAACTAACTAACTAACAACCCCCCCACACAAATATATATATATATATATATATATTTACATGGATTTAAGTCTTTAGCAGGCAATCACACATACATTATTTAAAGATAATTAACGTTCGCTGCTTAGACAAACTCAAAGCTTGATTGCTATGATTAACTTGGTTCAGCTTTGTTCATGCTAATAAACATTCATGTTAATTCCATCCGACCCATAATATTAATATTAGCGTACATATTACAATCCATAGGTAGCTTTTATCTCGTGATAATATTCCTGGATAAGGCTTGCCACTGTTAGATAAACTGTAAAAGGTTAATGGCACCGTTGTTGGTTTGTTAACTACGCAAGTACAATATCGAAGAGAACTTAGGTTTAGAAAGATACAGAAAAATAGACGAGTAACATTGTCTTAATAAATGGGTTAAAAAGGATCCACCTGTGTGATCCTAATAACAGGACAGTGTAGCAAAGGATCCCAGTTGAGACCTCCTCATTAACAGATATTTGAAGAATTTCGGTGCATATGCAGAAAATGTATGATCTCCTTATCAGACTGTCGTAGTCTTCACTACGACCATCTATCAAATTAGCATAATTTAGATGAGGAGACATCATTTATGTGTAGAGTTTGGTAGATGTTCTGTTCTGATGTGACTATCAGTTAATGAGTGTACTCGGGTGTAGGCGGTGACCACATTTGTCCGTAGCCACTTACAGCTGATAACTGGCTGTAATATAGAGTCGACTTTTTGTCGATCTTTCTCTCTTTAAACCCCTAATCCATTCTCGGTTAGTAATGATGGTTGTACCGAAGACTAGGACAGGCCGATATGGAGATAGTGCATTTTCTGCATACGCACCGAACATCTGGAACATTCTACCATTACATATTTGTTTTAAATCTCGACTAAAAACTCATTATTTTAAACTAAAATACCCAACACTTGTCAATTTGTGTACTCGTCTGCTTGTACTACTTATTTTATTATTTTCTATCTATCACACCAATCTTATCTATGTCATGTATTATTTTACAATATTGTCTTTTGAACAAAATGTGCTATATAAAAGTCAATTTATTATTATTATTATGGTTAGGTGTCGTGTGACATAATAAACATCTCTCATACCACGACTCTAACCTCATCCACACATTTACTAAGAAAACCTTTCTCAGTTAAAAGTAGAATTTATTTCACTAATTAGCAGATACATCATCTCCATCCAAGCAGATATAACATGGCTGCGTTAAGTTCATGTCGTAACAAAATTATGAGTTTACCGATTCGTTTTTATTTTTGTCGAACAAAGATTTATATAGATGCTGACTTTCCGAAGTAATCTTATGTCTGCGGTGAATAGTAGCTCGGGTAGGTTTCCAGGGTAACAAGTTGATAAATATGGTAATATGAGAAAAGGTATGAAGAATGAATTTTGAGGGAAAACATTTTGGTTTTAAATCCTAAATAATCAACAATTTAGACAAATTGGCATGTGCATCTTTAACAAACAGTAAACAGCTGCGCGTGTCATGGAAGGCAAACTAAAATATTGGTGATTAGGGGGTTAATAATGTCTTCAGCAGTTTGGACCACAGTATTTGGTCGACTTTGTTTCGACGACGGGTTTTTGGGGAGACTTTGAATTAAATCCCTGAAGGACAAACATGAAATTGAATAATACATTAAAAAATTGTAATTGTTTAAACTGTAATGAATGCATGTGATGTGTGTTTTAGGTGGTGTGTGTGTGTGTGTGTGTGCCTTGCTTATCTCTCTGTCTGTCTGAGAAACATGATTAAAGGATATAAGTGTCGCAGCAAACTAATAAGCATAAAAAAGCAATAAAATCTAGTTTTGTTAGTAAATATTGACACACAGTCGTTTCTTCCCTTAAGATGATAATCATTTTCTTATGTGACATAGTGTTATAGTGTGACATGGTGTCATAGTGTGACATGGTGTTATAGTGTGACATGGTGTTTATCACAAAAATAATACTAGTTCTCGCCCAAATATATTACTCGGGATTTAAATCAGTTTTGTTGTTCACCAAATGCTATTTAGGATAGCATGATTTAAATTAATGTTTTATTGATGTGTAATAATTAAATAATATGGCTCAGCTTTAAGATAACTTTATGGAGGACTGAGGTAAACAACAAACTGGCTATAATAAAAATAAACACAATAGCAGAATTGACTATAGACTGGATGTAAGTGTCATAATGTTATAATATATGGTTCTGTTAAGATAAAGTAAACAGTGAAAGACATTGTAGTATTGACTACACAATGATGGTATCATCATGGTATTGATTGTATAATGGTGGTACCATTGTATTGACTACATAAAGATGGTATCATTGTCTTGACTGCACAATGATAGTACCACAATAATGACTACATAAAGATGGTATCATAGTCTTGACTGCACAATGATGATACCAGGGTATTGATAGTACCATAATATTGACTACATAAAGATGGTATCATAGTCTTGACTGCACAATGATAGTACCAGAGTACCAACTACCTAAATATGGTATCCTAGTAATGAGCACATAATAATGATACCATGATATTGACCACATAGTGATGGTATTGTACTATTGTCTACATAAAGCCTTCAGACAGGTGGTTAGGTGTACAGATCATATCATTTGTCATTATATTAACAATAGTTGCTCATCATGATATTTTTCTCTAAAGTAATGAGCTCCTTTTACAAAACATCTGACATTTATAGCTTATGTCACCAAATACCATTCCTTTTTTTCAATCAATCATTCTCATTTACATATCCCATCCTTATTGGTCGGTTACATCACATAATGGTAATTCGGTGGTCCGCCATCTCATCTAGTTCTTGAACCGTTTCGGTCTGATTTTCATTTCGACGTGTCGCATTGGCTCGTGGTTCTTTCTCAGCTGGTACCAGACGACCGTCTCGTACAGGTGGCGGTTGCTGTAGAGACCGTTCAGGTTGCTGTCGTAGCAGTGAACCCACCACCAGCCTCCACCGCCGTAGAGCTCGGCACAGTTGCCAGAACGTGATTGGTCATTGTCTTGGTCGATGGTACTGAATGGAGCGTTGTTGTGGTGAGTGAGAGCATCGCCTGAAGAGAAAAATTTCATCACATTTTGTTATTGAGAATTATTGAGGCTTATGATAACCGATTTATTCATAGATCTTTAGTACTATCCAACACGTCTCTAATATGTACAGTTATGTGTGTACGAGAATCCACAATTTTTCACCATCTACTGATCATAGTAAATCAGTGTTTATTGTCCATCAGTGTGTATATTTTTATTGACACCTCATAGCCTAATGACTCTAACCTTTATGAGCATAGAAAACATTTGCAGACGATTTCAACTATGGGAGAGATTTGCTATTTCTGTTCATGTATCAATCTATCATACAAACAGTGTTCGAAATTGACCACTCACTACTCACCATGGTGAGTGCATCTTTCTCCCAGTGAGTATCAACTGATCTGCACTGGCCACGCTGGTGGATGGTAATATTTGGTACCATTGGTAAGCATAAAGTCTAGTGCGGGCACCAGGAAAATCTCACTCATTATTTTGATTTAATTCAGCTGTTTTCCCACTTTTTCTTAACAAAATTTGCCAACTTTGTTTACCTAGACGCCATTTTGAGAAACAGCGCCACCTGGTCTCAAGCGGGTGTTTACAGAACGAATTAGTAACTCAGTGAAATGCTTTTATCGACGCGAAATCTACATTTGGCCTTTCAGATTTTGATGTAAACGTGGATAAATTTAATAAATTGTGGAAGAAAACAGCAATAGTTAGCGAAAATCAGAATTATGTAGAGAAGAAAACTCCCACTTGAGAAAATTACAGATCATGAGGACTTGAGGGTGTGTATGATTCAGATGAATTTGACAATGAAATGTCTGAGGAATGAATGTGGTTTTATGGCACATTGGCAACAATGAGAAATGGCTGAGGAGGAAGTGGTGAAAAAGCTTGATCAGTTTCAAAGTGATTATGAGTGAAAATTATGAACTCTTGTCAAATGAATTTCATAAGCAAAAGTGATTGAATTCAGATTGATCAAATTTTGATTCAAAATTGATTGTTCTCATTTGTAGCAACTTTTATACCTTTTTCAGGAAATTATATCAAATAAAACCCAAACTCAAAATTCTTAAATGTTTCCATATGGAAATTTTTGGGGGGACCACTCTAGCAGCCGCCTGGGCTAGTTTTGCTCACCACCACTCGTTTCGTTCACGTCCACCCAAAATAAGGACATGTAAAAAATACCTGGCTAGTACTTCACAAAATCCACTAGCCACAGTGGCTAGTGCTGCACCCTTTTAGCATCATACCCTGTACACAGTAATCTAACAAGATACTTATGACTGAGTAAATCTGTGAGTAAACAGTGGTTCTGAGTAGCCAGTAAATGGATTCTAACTGATAACTCTCCTTATGAGCCACTGTAAAGCACTTTTTTGTGACCCACTAATTGGTTTTGTCATCATCACCATCATAATGTTGTCATAATGTTGTCATCACATTGTCATTGTGATGGTATTTTTTTCAATGAGTTTACTTAAAAATATTTTTGCTGGCACAAAATTCTCTGAACAGTAATAATAAATGTATTCCAGAGAGGAGTATTTAGCTGTATTTCTCTTTCTGCACACACACACACAATCTCAACACACACACACAAAAGCACGCTCATATCACATTTAGACTACCATGTGCACAAAAGTAGCTACAAAACATCAATCATCATCATCGTAGCACATTGATTAGGGCCCTACTTTGTAAATCGCCAGTTTGTGGGTTTGAATCTGACCCTGTCCTATGTTTGTGGGATGTTCCTCTATGAAGTGGCCCCTTATGTGATTCCCTCATCCCAGGTGTGACCATTTTTGCTTTCTTACACACACACACACACACACACACACACACACACACTCATGCATATGCATATTATCATCATCATCATCATTGTAAAGTATTCTTGCTTAGCACACCACACATAAACATTCATAAATATAACGATGAAACTAAAGATAAACGTCATTGACCTGAACATGTCATTGTTTTTGTGTCACTTCCGTTTTCTATTTTCAATTAAAGAATATCACCATTATAATTATCATCATCGTGTTATGGGAGAGTTTACTGTTATCCCTCCCCCCCCCCCATGTAGGATGTTTGCTTTGTATAGAATGGATCTTAATATCTATATGACCACATTGGGAGTGGACTATTTGACTTTAAAATAAGGATTTTGTGGACATTGTGATAGAGATATCGACTCACCAGCGTCGCCTTCATATTCTCCGACGTGTAGTGTATATTTGTTGTTTTCGTTGTCGACGGCAAACGTGTCATACTTGGCATAGTATCTTTGGCCGAGGTAATCCGTGAGGTCTACACGTAGTTCGTACTGCCTTAGGCCTGTCAGCTCGTGAAGATTATCATTACCTGGATGACAGATATACAGAAGGTTATTGATGAAATGGCAGATGACATCAGATGGCAGTCACTATCATAATATATGGCCAGCACATAAAACTTGATATGATTTGGATACATTTCCACACTTATCAAAACTCGCCTAAATATTTGATTTTATCAAGACAGATGTAGCCGAAAATGGTTGCTGCTATATTTAAAAAGGAAATTATCAGATCTGTACCAGAGAAGGGGATAGAATGTTTGAAGATGATGATGACTGATGTTTTACCAATGGGTTGACATTTTACAACTTTAACTTAGATGTTATTTGACTGTTATACTGACCAATTGGAGCCACAATAAAAACGGCTAGAATACAGAAATGTTAAAACAAATATCAATAATAAAAAAATAGTTTTAGGACTACATGTGATAATATTGGTAGCTGTTATTGAATATTTGTCTTAATAACCTGTAACCAATGTAAACATTGTAGTTCAGGATACGACCCACTTAAGGCCGAGCAGGATATTTGTCAGGAGCTGTGCTCACCAAGCCAGAACTCCTTTGCCAACTTGCCGAAACCAAACTTGTATTCGTCCCAGGTTCTCTCGAAGTTCTCCGATCCATCCTGACGTCTCTGGAAGACGAGCCAGCCCCCGCTGTCGGTGTTCAGGTCGCAGAATACCTCGATACCTTGTTCGGCAGTCGGGGGGTAGATGGTGTAGATACCGCTGTAGTGAAATCCATATCTTTGGACATCAGCACAGTCATGAGGTCTCGGGTCTACTGTAGAGTGATTATGATTGTCAATTAGAATCCAATTATTAAAGATGAACTATTCACTAACTAATTAATCTTAAAGAACTCTGAGAAGGTGATCAATAATCATTGAAAAGTTCAGTTGAGAAAATCAATTTTATTTGTTCGTCCAATTTTGTTTAATTTCATTGACTGGTTTATTAAGTACAGTTTGTACATGAATCTTTGGTTGTTTTGGAATTCTGGATAAAGGATTCCCAGGTTTGATACTATATGTACCAGAACAGAGTTTGACCTTTTGTGTGTGTGTTCTAGATGATGCTAGCTTACTGATATTTCAGTAAGTACAAACAGATGCAGGTCATTTTGTGTTATTTCTGTTGTAAGCCATTTTTAAAGATACTGTCAGTGGAGTTGTTATAACAATATTTAGACATCTTCTTTGACATAGATAATGTTGTTATTGTCATTGCTGTTGTTGTTGTTATACTAACAGAAGGCCTTCTGTTCTCTAAGATCCTCCAGCTGATGTTCTATGTTCACGTTTTCTGTACGTAACTTCTTTAACTCTTCATTTGCAGATGAGATCTGTACACAAACAGAGTAATTAGGGATCAATTAGAGAACTCATCAATTATCTTATTATTGTTATCTCAATCCTAAGCAGCTGTGCTTTATTGAATCTCCATTATTATTATTATTTATAATATTACTATTATTGATACAATTGTTAATACCATGGTTGTCATTTATATATATATATATATATATATATATATATATATGAGGACCATTATTTGTCATATAAATTCATCCTAGGTCTAATATTGGCACAATAATTAGTTTACGTTATCATCCTAATTTAAGTCTCTGTTGTGTTTCTGGGATATTTTCCAATATTCAGATTCCCTTTGGCCAAATGTCCCAGTGATGACCAATGTCAAGGTTAAATGATAAATGGACACACACAATTTGTGGTCAAATACCAATCACCATCATCAGGGTTCATACACATTTTGACATCTCAGATTCCAGGTCTTTCCAGGACCTTCCAATATCAAATTCAAGGACCTTTTCAATGAATTCACAAACTTTTAACGCACAAAGATACACCCATATTAAGTGTAATGACTGAATTTCTGTATGCTTATGATTAGAAATATAGATTTCAAGACTTTCAAGGAACTCTACAAACATTCCAGGACTTTCCAGGCCTGGAATCCAAATTTTCAAATTCCAGGACTTTCCAGGTTTTCAAGGACCTGTGTGAACCCTGTAATCCACTAAAAATCTAAACGTGCATTCTGTTGAGTAGTCAATTTCAAACCAAGATCCTTCACCTTTCTCATCGAGCACATTACTACTTCTGGCTATAAAGTTCCATCTGTATAGTTACCAATATCAACCCTAACTACATACCTAATTGATCAACACACAGTACAGCACTACACAGCTATTGTAGGCTGTACAATAAATTGATAATAAAGAATGAAATATCAGAAACAGCTGGCCCAGCTGCTTGTATTGTTTCAATAACAAAACAATAACAGGTGTCTTTAGGTGAGTTTAAAAAAACACAACTCCAAACCACGCCCAGACATGGTATAATGAGTGACCTGGTGTGGCTGAAATGACAGTTATTTTATGTGACTTAGCTACCTGGAATGGGGGAGACACGTATGGTCTATAATTTACTGCTTCACCACGGGGAGTAATTCTAATTAAATTTTAAAATTTACAATATTATGACATATTCGGTGGAGAAAACCTTGCCTGTTACCTGATTGAGTGAAAAACTCCTCTATTAAATAAACACAAACTGATCATATTAATATAATAACAAACAAAGACCTCGTAGACTGCTAGTTTATTAATTTTGGGCTTCACAGGCCATAAATAGATCAATTTTATCTATTCGGATTCTAGTCTTTTTAATTCTATAGCATATCTTATATCTTTTGCAATAATTGCATTTTATTTTTTTGGCATAAAATATTTGGTTGAATTACCTTTCAGGTATTACATCAGTATATGCTGTAATGAATATTAATTTTCAGATAGTTTAGTTTAGGTGAATATATTTTATGAAATGTTAAAACTGAATTAAATAAATATATGAGATATATTTGATAAAATATTCTTTTATTGTTAAAAATATAGATAAATTCAATAATTATTTTATATATTGGTATAAGTTAATGGTCATTTATCTCTCAAAGATTTATATTTAGACATGATGATACATTAAGGGGAAAAAAGATGATGTTATTAATGTTTAGTTGTGTTGATCTACCTGATCGTTGAGTTCTTGGATGTAGCTGTCCTTGGACTGAATGCTCTGTTTTAGTTGGTTGATCTCTTCGCTGCTCGATGTCAGGTGTTCGTTCTGTTTGGTCACCTGAGCCAGCACAGTCTGCAGCAACCAATCAAATGTTGAGTTGTTACACAGTGATGAAGATGGTTCCCACTCCAGTCTCATCACCTGCAATTCAATTAATTGTCACAGACCTTTGATCACTTATAGATTACATTTATTTCTAATGATAATGTGTGTGTGTATGCGTGTATGTATATATGTGTGTATATCCATATATATATATATATATATAATATATATATAAAACAGTTGTGTTAGGAGAATACTAAAACATTGAACTTAGAATTTCTCAGTATTTGTTCCAAGTTAAAATAAATTATGAAAATGTAAGTATAACTGTGTTATGGCCATCTTTGTGTACATATTATGCTCAATAAGGATACCTGAAGAGACTCCAAACACTGTTAATAAGATGAGATAAAACGAAAAAGGAAATTATTTGGGTAATCGGCCATGACTGCCTGGTATTACTATATATTTATATGTAAATATTAATGCTTTAAGTCCTGGAAGGCACAGATAAAAGTTGTAGTACAGATGTACTACAGGTGTACTACAGAAGTAGAAAAATCTGTTGCGATATAATATAGATAATAATTTAGTTTTTTTGACACAGTTACAGTGATTACACTGTACATATGTTAGATCCTGGCATCTTTAAGAGAGGCACCATAAAGCCGATATCAAGCCCTACTTACGGGTTTACAGATACATCTGGTGTGTTCATCTGTTGTTGGAGACTCATCTGGCTCGGCCTGACAGAATCCCAAGGCACAAGCCACAACCAGATGGACAACATAACGATGCATGATTATTGTCCACCAGTAAGCTGATCTCTGTAAAGGAAATGTAGTAATGTTTATAGGAAATGTGAATCATATAATATGTTACAGTTAATCTGTATAATCAGGTAATAAACATTATCTGAAATTTTCAGGTAATAATACGTATTATTACCTCAGTTGGCAATATACATATTACCTGAATATTTCAGGTAATATACATATTACCTGATTATACAGATTAACTGTAACACACACACACACAGAGAGACACATTAATAATAATACATTAAGCTAAGTTATACCATGTTAATTAATCCAACCAGTTGTCTCGATGACATTATAGAAACCACTAAATGAGCTGATGCTACTGGCGGAGTCAAACATTTGTTGGATATGAACAAATTGTCTTCCTGTTTATAGCTCAGCACCACATATACTACTACTAGTAGTAGTACTACTGCTGCTGCTGCTACTGAGTTAAAATGATCCATACTAATAGTCATATTAAAAGTTGGAATTTGTCGAACAAAGCCTATTTCACAGTACCTAAACATGATGTTGAATGACCTGTAATTGGTTAAAGGTTGCTTTAATGTTAATAGAGGGAATGCTAACTGTATATATTTGTCTCAAATATTGCTATGACACTTGTTTAAAAACAATTCCTGGGCAGTTCCAGTCATACAATTTTTTATTTATTTCATAGTGATTAATAAAATAATACATTTATCACGAGGATCCATTTAACATTTAACTGACTAGACAATGACCAATTGACAGATGATTTAATTAATGTTAATGCGATTAACAATTTCGTATTTAAGCGGTTTATCTCGCCCCTTATTATTACTAAGAGTCTGGAAAGTTAAACTCTAGTATAATGGAAATTGGCTGTCATCGTAGCTATATAATAATATAGGTCAAAGTTCTACACGTATGCAAATTTCATGTCCAGCTAATTAGCAGACAACTATCCTGAAACTGTTAAAGATGAATATAATATATATATATATATGTGTGTGTGTGTGTGATAAAATATTAATATTTACCTGTGATTTGTCTGTTCAATGTTTCCAAAGTGACAAGGTCTTTGTCACAAACCAGCCACTGGTAGAACAGGTTATGGCAGTTAGTGTTACCGTCTGACAGTGTTCACAGACGACATGCTCTGTTAGTTTGCCAGTTTAACCCATGGTAGATTGTATTAACCTTCATGGGTGTTCTTTTAGTTGGTGTTATCATGGGTGTTCTTCCAGTTGGTGTTATCATGGGTGTTCTTCCAGTTGGTGTTATCATGGGTGTTCTTCCAGTTGGTGTTATCATGGGTGTTCTTCCAGTTAGTGTTATCATGGCTTTTCTTTCAACCAGCGTTACCATGGGCGTCTAGCCGTAGCGTGTTGGACCACAGATCACTACCACCCGTATTCGAATCTCGGCATGGGCACATCTGAAGGCTGTTTCATCTTTGACTTCATCTCTATCTTTGGAGGTCGCTCGGTCCATTTAGCCTATACCTTGTGCACAAAAGTCAATCAATCAATTATCGTGTTTTTTCAGTTGGTGTTATCACAGGTGTTCTTTCAGCTGGGTGTTCCGTGATATTTTGTCTCCTTAAATACTTTGCATATTTGTGAATCTGTGATATGAAGTACATTATCTATAAGCACTATGTTTTGTTTATATATGTTACATTTAATCTGTATAATCAGGTAATATATGTATATTACCTGAAATATTCAGGTAATACGTCTATTGCTAACTGAGATTTAATACAGATTATCTGAAATGTGTGATTGTTGGAGTTTCTCTCATATAGTGTGTATTAACGTCACCGCAGATTGAAGTTTCAGTAGTAGTCTGGAATTTGTTTTACTGTAAATTAACAAAATCAAATGGGTGATAACAGTTATGTGTCGTACAGCTCGGCTATCAAGGGTTAACAAACATGTTCTCGGTATTCCAAAGATATATTATAATCGGTGGTGACAGTGGTCATGGTCTGTTGATCATCAGCCGTCAGAGGGGGGTCTCTTACGGTGTGTTTTTCAGTACAGTAAGATAAACGTGGCTTCCAATATGGCGGTTTTCTTCCATGTGTGTTATAATCTAAACTCATCGCTGAATTCATACTATTTTTCCTCTAATATAAATTCACGCCTGCTATACTGATAACTTATTCAGATACGTAGTGTGATGTTGGCATTAACTGGTCCAGGCCAGAACAAGCCATGTTCCCATCATGCACTTGGTTGCACACGGCACTATGGATATACAAAATTGAATCCGAGCGTTTCCTTTATCTGTTGAACGTTTCATCGATTAATGCGAAGCTTCGGCTCGATCATCTCATTTACTTGGTGGAATTGGATCAAGAACGTGTCATATTCTAGCTCAACACTATATACTGAAGACATTGCCTATCTCCCAAATCAATTTTATTCTGTATAATATAAACAATGAAGATACATAGAAAAAGCCCTAGATTCCTCGTGTTAGTGACTTCGATAAAGTTACATCCATTTTATTGTCATGGACTGCTTTAAATATACTTTGCTTTATTAATTCGATAAATATTTTATTAGCATTTAATGAAAGAAACACGTGACAAACCAGCGGCCAGTTGTTGGAATCAAACTATGGACATTGCAGTTTTTAGCTAACTACTCTTACCACTGAGCCGTCACAGCTCACGTCTGTCTTACGGCAACTTATATAACATTATAGGCCTTAAGATATTTGAATAAAATAGGGCAGAGTTTTAGATTTTTCATAGTGCTTTTTGCCATTTATCAATGCGCACACATAATTTACAAAGTCAGTGATGTATCTAGCTCAGTAGCTGAAAGTAACGACGAATCGAATAATATCTCTACACAGCTTTGTCAACACCTCGTAATTAATGTCGACATGTCAAGGCAATATGTCGCCAGTTATTGATGAAAATGTGTTCTTTCTTGATCAATTTATTTTTTTGTTTCCATCCAGTATATAGAGTGGAATGTTTATGCGGACTTGTGAAAAATATTGCCATTTGATTAACGTGTTACTGCGTGGCCAATATGTGACTCGATATACCGGTGTCAGGTTTACTTTGATATAACAGTAAGTCTATCATAAACATTCTGAGTGCCAGAAGAATTGGAGTTATTAAAACAAAGCATCACATCAGGCTGACCTAAATATAGTTTTAGCCCCTTTTGTGACATAATTATAAGGCATGTGTGCTATATTTTGACCTCTTCCTGTTTGTCACACTACTAATTTAGAAAATCTGGACTGATTGATATATCCATTTCCGAGAATTTCGGCAATGTTAGATATTGTGATGTTCGAACAATCTTAAATTCAAATTTTGAATATCCGACGATAACACTGAATTTTTTCACCTAGATAATGATTTATCTCAAGTCAATTGATAACTACATTATTATTATTATATATATATATATATATATTTTTTTTTTGAAACTACTCTGATAAAAAAATTTTATAAAACTTCAAACAATGTCTTCATTTTACATCATAATTACCTTCACTCCATTCAGCTTAAGTTTCACACATATAGTTGTATATATATATATATATATATATATATATATATTTTTTTCAATCACTTAGTAATAAAGTCTTTATATCTTGCTGGCATTCTGGTGCGTCGCTTTGGACGACCTGCTGAGACATCTGTCACATTTGAATTATGACTACTATCTTGATTAAGTTCATCATTGTTCACTGTTATTATTTCTGGCATGTCTTGCAAAATGGGGATTGTTGACTCGGTTTCAGGTTAACATCATGGTCAGTCACTTTCCTGAAATGTGATGAATTTCTTGTTTTGCTGCCAAGAACAGGACTATTTGCTGTTATCATGCTCCCTTTCACTTGCACCACAGACAATGGTACTGGATTATATGCTGGACACAATTTCTCCGTTTTCGTTTGTTTAATTAACACTGTATCCCCAACATGGAGAGCAATGTTCGGTCGTACACAATTTCTGGCATCTGCATACTGTTTTTGTTGCTGTTTCTGCTCTTTTTCTCGAGTTCGCAGTTCTTTATCTTCAACTCGAATGAATAGTTCGGGTAATAGCACTTTTTTGTTCGAACCAAACAAGAGTTCTGCAGGTGGTCGCCTGTTGTCACAGTGGCGTTGCGCGGTAATTTCGTAGGAATTTGTACATTTCCTGTCTCCACGACTTCCCTTCCACAGAGCACTTTTAATTGCCTTGTTCAAAGGTTTCATAAGTTTTCTGTTGCGCGTAGATTTGGCCACAGTGGCTAATCCAACGATGACGTATACCACAATATTGCATGAATTTACGGAATTCAAATCCTTAAATGGCGGTCCGTTGTCATTTTTTAATGTTTCTGGCTTTCCGTGTGTTGCAAATATTTGATCAAATATGGGATTACATTTTGGTGATGGGATCTCACGCTCCACCACAGGAAATCGAAATATTCGTCAAGAACTACTAGACAATAATCTCCGCTAGGATATGGCCCACAAAAATCAGCACACAGAGGCTGCCAAGCTTTATCAGGTAGCTGTGACATTTGTAACGGTTGTAGACGTTCATCTTTAGTGACGACAGCACACGTAGCACAGTTTTTCACTATGTCTTCGGTGAGCTTATCCATGTAGGGAAACCACACCTTAGCTCTCAACAGGGACTTTGTTTTTACCAATCACAGATGACCTTCATGAGCTATTTGTACAACTTTACGCCTCATCGTCACAGGAATAACAATCCGGTGTCCTCGTAACAGAATTCCGTTCTCTGTAACACTAAGTTCACTGGACAATTTTCCGTATATTGACATTTCTTCAGTTTTTAAATTTATGCCATAGCCCAGTTTGTTGACATTTGATCACATTTTGCAGCATGGGGTCCTGTTGTGTCCCTTGAATTACTTCTATATGTGACAATGCTTTGGGACACGCTGTTTCACACACGTAGTTGATATATTCTTCTGTGACCTTCCTGCCACGCTCACTTGTAGATGCGACTGGGTGACGCCGGGTCGATACACTGTGTTAAAGGTATATTGCTGTAGACGTAAACACCATCGTTCAATGCGAGGAGATGGCTTAGCCACAACATTTGAGAATATGCTGACTAATGCTTTGTGGTCTGTGACCACTGTAAACTTTATGCCGTACAGATACAGATGAAAATGTTCGACTCCCCATCGAACAGCTAGACTTCTCGCTCTGTTTGCGAGTAACGAGATTCTACGTCGTCCAGTGCACGTGATGCATATGCGACAATTTGAACATCTCTACGGCCATCTTTAGTGGGTTGTATATGGGTTAAAATAGCACCAACACCATGTGGTGATGCATCGACCACTAACTCGGTCTCTAACTTGTGATTGAAGTACGACATGACAGTATCACTTGTCCTTCCTTCAATTTTAACCAGGCATCTTCACACTCACTGGTCCACTCAAACACACTATTATTACCAGTGAGCTCTCTTTTTTCAAAGAGGGTGACCAGGTATGTATCTTTGTACGAAATTCGCCATGCCTAGAATAGACTTTTCGGATCTGGCGAAACAACATGTTCACTAAAAATGCTGCCGAAGAATTCCACAGAGGATTGGAAGAATTTGCATTTATTTCGATTGAGTGTTAAGCTCTTCTTCATGAGACGTTCCAGACATGCACGGACGTGTTTCTCATGTTCTACATCATTCCGACTGGCAATGCTGATGTCGTCAGAAATGTTCTTTACTCCATCAAGCCCATGTAGCACTTGCTCGATGATTTGTTGAAATTTTTCACTGGCGGTATTTACACCAAAATTTAAACGCTTGTAACGGTGCAGTCCTATAGATGTGAACTAAACGTAGTGATATATCGGCTGTCAGGATGCAGCTCCACCTGGTATCAACTCATGAACAGTTGGCATTGGATGTTTGACTCTTCCCATGGGTTGGTTAGCAGCCCTCATATCAACACACAGTCTGATGTTATCAGGATCACGGGTTGGCCCCCAAGGGGACACCCAAGGAGTCGGCGTATTTTGAGGATCTTCACATATGTCATCCTCATATAGCTGCTTGATTGCCGCTTCAACTTGCGGTCTTGTTGAAAAAGGAACTCGTCTGTGTTTTTGATGCACAGGTTCCACTGTATCATCAATATTCAGTTGTAGCTGGAAATCCTTCAGTTTTCCTAGCCCGTGGAATATTGAATCAAAATCATGTACAATTTTATTTGTCACATTTGATCTTGAATCTTCTATAGCATTGATGATTGAGGTTAATTTCAGCCGCTTTGCAGTGTCATAAGACAGAAACAGCTTTTAGCGTCACTCACAACATAGAATTCACATCAAATTTTACTCCAGTCTTAGGCGATGAATTGTTGCACTGAATGTTCCTTTCAAGTCTAATGCTTTTGTGGATTTAAGGGTAAATTTTTTTGATTTTTTTCACAAAATTTTTAGAATTTTCACACAGTGTTTTTTGAGTTTTCACATCCACAGGTTTACACTAGTTCCACTGTCTATAACATCATAACATCTACCCCAGCTAGTTGAATGTTAATTGCAGGAAATTTCTCCTCACCTTTTCGTACTGCCAGTGAATAATCAGAACCACTATCACAATTACCTGCGAGTTGCTGATAGAAAATTTTTTTGCCGAACTTCTTTTGGCCCCTTATCTGTTTTTGTTCTCGGAAATTTTCGCTTACAAAATTTGAGTAGTGTCCAACGATTCACATTTGTAACAAAGAGATGTTTTGCTGGACACTCATCTTCATTTACTGACCACCACAGTTGAAACAAGTGGGGAGAAAATCTGTAAAATTTTTCAATGTTTTTAGCAAATATTTCGCTTGCACCTCCCTTGACACCAGTTTGTTTAGCACACGATTTGACTTTGGTTTCATTCCACCCCCTTTTTCATGAGACGAGAAAAGTACCCCCCATGATCTAGAGTGTTTTCAAGTCCATAGGTTTTACAAGCCCTTTTTTCTCAAGCTTTTGGGCTACAGCCATGAATCATTTCGTTTTTACTTCATTTTCCACGTGCCTTCTTGTAAAATTTACAACAATTCTTTTAAACTTGGGAAAACTGATCCAAATTCTACCTTCTTTCTGACTTGCCTGTCTGAAAATGTATCTTTCAAACTCACTGTTTATTTGGGACAAAATAGTCATTCATTTTTGTTTTGACAGCACTGTAACCGTCTTCTTCGTTCTTCAAAGTTTCATAAATGTCGTAGCACTCTGCACCCATATAGTGCAATAGCAAAGCTTTTTTCTTCTCTGGTTCCGTATCACGAACGTCCATGGCGGATAACAACACTTCAAAACGACTCAACCACTTCGTCCAACGTGGACCGGCATTATTTAAGTCCTCACACTCAAACGTTGGAAATATTGGCAATGCACCTGCCATCGTGTACACACAGATAATGATTAACACAGATATAGTTCGAATCCCAACCTCGTCGCCAATGTGATGTTTATAGGTTGTCATCAAGTATATTATTAATAAATCACAGATACAATCTTGACCATCTGGTTTATTCTCTAAACCTTTTCCGGTCCGTTACAATTCTAAATATCAACATTAAGTCCTCGATATAATTAATTGTGGACTGTTATGGAGATTGACAACATTACAGATATCAGTCTGTCTATTCCTTGACTAATGTTTGTATTTTAGTGATCTTCATGCAGCTATCAGTGATAGTATCAGTGATAGTATCAGTGATAGTATCAGTGATAGTATCAGTGATAGTATCAGTGATAGTATCAGTGATAGTATCAGTGATAGTATCAGTGATAGTATCAGTGTACAGTATCAGTGTACAGTATCAGTGTACAGTTTTAGGTCCACTAAAACTGTGTTGTCATTGTCATATTATCTTATTGTGTGTGTGTGTGTGTGTGTGTGTGTTCTAGCAATAAAATATTTTGTCATTATCATAGATGGATGAATGAATGCAAACATGAAGAAATGCATGCACACTCAACTACACACACACACACACAGATATAAAGGTAGATAGATAGAGAGACAACCTGATTCTCCCAAACTAAATTCAAAGGGAGAGTTTTTTAAATGATTACAATCACAACTGTATTTGTTTTACATTTATGGATTATGAAATTATAATTGTCTCCTTTGAAATAGTTGGTAGAATTTGTTGTTGTTGTTGTTTGGGGAGGGGTCTTTAGCAGATATTATTATTCTATTTCTATGTTTCAGGTTCTACAACAACATTTCTTACAGATTTGTTGGAATCTGACAGTCTATGGTTCAGCATTCTTTACTGGTCAGATACAGATAAAGGTAAAAAATAATATATATTTGATATTTAGGTGTGTGTCATAACTATTATATGTGTTGGTTTTGGGGGAAATAATAGTGATTAGTTCTCTGATTAATATATATATATATATATATATATATATATATATATATATGTGTGTGTGTGTATCATATCCAGACAAAATCTTTCTTTCTGGGATTATTTCCTGTGGTGTTTTGTATTGTGGAATTATGTTCAGGTCGATTTTGTACTGTGAGACTTTGTCCCAGATTTATATATATATATATATATATAAAACCTATTCTGTGTTATAAATAATAAGTTTAGAGAGAGTGTGTGTGTGATTACTTTGTTTGGATAACAGGTTGATTAGCTGATTGGTTGGCTACCTGGGTAGTTGTTTGGCCAGTTGGCTAATTGGTTGTGTGGCATTCTGGCAAGTTTGTGAGGGGGGGGGATTATGTAGTCTAACAGTAGGGAGTTGGATTACAGATCACTACCACCTGTGGTCAAACCTCAACATGGGCATATCTGAAGGGTATTTCATCTTTAACTTAGCTTCATTACCTTCTGAGGTCATTCAGCCCATTTAGCCTACCATGTCCACAAAAGTGGCTGTAAGACATCAATCATCAGTTGCCTGTTTCTGTATCCATTGAGCTATAACTAGTTGTGCTTGTTCCCACCATTTATTATACATGCATATTTCGGCCAATTGACTAACAAAGAATGTGTGTCATTTATGCTGCAGAAGATCTACACATATAATGGTAACAATATATATATATATATATATATATATATATATATAGTCTTATATGTTTTCTGTGTATATATTACTTACACTGATTGTATGTTTTATTATTTTAGATTGTTTTTTGTTTGATATTAAATTAACACTTTTGCTATTATTATTATATTGGTCCAATATTATATCAAATTTGAGCCAATGTTGAACTCCGCTATTATTTGTTGGAACAGTATAAATTTGACAATAAATTGCTTCCTGAATAGATATACCAATTTTAGTCTCCTCATCTGATTCATTTTGGCTGATAGAATGAAAAAAAATATTCTGATGTAGGATTTAAATAAGATGATTTTATTAAAATGTCTTGACCTGATACTGTCAACATCCAGAAACATGAAGCTACACCATTTGGTGGGCCACCGTTATATTTCATTGTAAATTACAGTGAAATGATTATTTAAAAAAATTGTTGTGTATACAGTTGTATGATTATTTATGTTCGTATTATATCTGCTATTTGCCAGTTGATTTTTATGTCATTTTAAAGGCTCATTAAGATGTTTGTCATTTATCAATTCATGCAAATTGTTGATTATTTTTAGTATTAAGTTTAGTTATACAGTCCAAGTCTAATATTACAGTCAGAGATATCTATTATGTAAAAAGTGTCCAACTTGTGGAGGGAAGTTGGATTTTACATATCCTCTTTACCAGGATTGCCAAAAAAGTCATTAAATTTTTTTTTTACATTTAAACAAATTTAAATAAGATTTTTTAATTATTTAAATCAATTTTTAAAATAACCAATAGTCAAGTATTTCTTCTGGTACGTATTCAGCATGAGATAACTATCAATAGTGAACCTATGCGAATGTTCACCTTATATACCCATCCTGGTTTAAAACACCAAGTACTCAAACAATTTTCGATTCAATAATCCCCATAATGTGTAGAATAGAGTCTTCTACGTCGTTTTGTTTTTCAGGAGAATCCCCAGGCTGTCGCTTATTCAGCACAGAAGTCTTTTACATGATTATGATCTGTTCTTTTAAATGAATTTTTTTTAAATGTTGGCATATGTAAATACAAACGTGACACATTAGTCGACAATTAGGTTGAATACAGTGTTCACAGACTGTATTGTAATAATAATAAGGTATATTCAATCAAATGTCTTTACTAGCAGGAGCCATTTGTAGGTATTGTGCACTGACAACTCGTACAAGATATATATCGAAAAACCGAATAAGATATTTTTTAACGATAAACATTATTTATCAGTGAAAGCATAATACTCTCAAGAGATGAGTTTTTAGAATAGATCTCATCCTTTCAAGAGATGACACATAATGGCAGCTCCCTTTTTGTTACTAGCCTAATAGTCATACTAGTTATGTATAATTCAACTATAACACAGCATTGTAATAGACCTGAGACAGCTCCTTGTTATAAGATTATTGTCACTGTCTCAGAATCATCATCTCGTATCAACTGGCCTAATTCTACAACGTGTTCGTGATGAGGACAGAACGAACATTTATACACTAGACTCGGAATGATCTCAAAGCACTAAGTATACTTCTGTGTGAAGTATCACTTTCTTGAACATTCAGAAATGGACAATTAGATGACACCTGTATAGATAAATAAAGATTCTAATTTCGGTATTCCTACAGACTGGCGTCTTACTAGTATAGGACTGTACAGCTTGTAGTCAGTGACATCTAATTTATTTATCTATAAATGAGTTGACTGGGATGTATCCAGAGACTCAAGATTTTTTAATGGATTAATCGTACTTTAAGTCCAGAATAAGTGCCAGTTTGGGAGTCTTCTACGAGTACTAATGGCTACATATGAAATAATTCTATTCGATCATGCTCCTGAGTAGTAAAATTTTTTGCAAGTTACCTGTTGATACATGTTGTGTGCATTGATCATCGATGTGCTATTTTCTGATACATGTACAATCTATGGGCTGAATTTATTACATATTATACTGATACATGATTTTTGTTGATACATGTTCTGTGTTTATGTATTTATTTGTGTATGTCTATATTTAAGTTTTATATCCACATATCTTGTGTGTATGTATATGTTTCTGACAGGATCTATCCAGTTGAGTTACGTCAATTAGTTATACAAAAATCATTCAAAAGTTTAATATATCAATTCTGATTTAAGTTTACCTACAGATTTGTAACTGAGCAATTGCAAAATCAGTCACAATTATACCACAAAAAAACAACAACATTTACTTGCAATTACAATTGTACACTTTTAAGCATTGCTCACAATAATATCATGATTGTACGAAAGCATGCCACAATGAAATCTGTACTTTCTGTCAACATTTTCTTTGCTTGGAAATATAATCAGAAATGTGTTTCATGGCTGAATACCAAATTATATATCTTGGGTCACTTTCTCATGCTATGGCTATTATTATATGAGCAATAAAGTAGTGTATCTGTAATATTATAAAGCATTAAATGTTTTTAATAATCATAACTCGTTTTTTAAAGACAACAAGTTCGTACATTTAATTATTTTCGCTTGTTTACGTTCACCTTTCAGACGAGTCGTGTGCCGACGCCTGTCTTTATTGGGGTTAATGATATTGGAGTACATGTAATTAATGCCAGTACAAAGGTTTGTGATTTTCCTATCTTTGTTTTGGTATAGAGCAATTTCATGCCTTCAGTGTGGCATCATCTTTGGCTTAAAGTGGCATAGAATATTATTAATATTGTTATTATGTTGCCATTGTATTGGTAAACCATAATTAATATTATATGTTATTTTCCTTCGTCTTAAATCTAGTTGTATCACAGATTGGCTTCTTAAAATACCAGTCAATTGAATTGATAATTTTAAATAAAGTAATTAATTACAATTGTGATATAACTGCACTTAAGAACCTGTAAATTGTATAATCCTCTGGATATTATAACTGTAATTGCTGCTGTGGATATTATAACTGTAATTGTCTGCTGTGGATATTATAACTGTAATTGTCTGCTGTGGATATTATAACTGTAATTGTCTGCTGTGGATATTATAACTGTAATTGTCTGCTGTGGATATTATAACTGTAATTGTCTGCTGTGATGGTCACAATCGGTTTCAATGTCAGAATGCAGTCATAGGTTGTCTTATTACAAGTTCCGATGGTTTCAGGAGGAATGAAATATGCGTAACTGGTTATGATAGAAATTGGGAATGTAAACTTCGCATAAAGCCGATCAGTTTGTTAATTTGTTTTCTTCAAAATTTCTTCAGTCAGTCAGTCGATCGGTCGCCGACATCATAATTAATCAGCTTCTGTTTGTTTTGTCGTCAGATCATGTTACAGAGCTTTAACTATAAAGACATTGAATGGTCGCCAAAAGAGCAAGCGATCCTCGAGATTAAGCCAACGGCTTCGAATAAAGGAGGGATGCATCTGTTTACCAAACAGGTTAGTATCATAAGGAAAGGGGTATGTTGTTGTTGGCCATTCTCGATTGTTCAACGAGGATGATGCTCAACTAAAGGATATCGTAAGATGTTGGATTGGGGATGTTTTGGTTTAGTGATTAGAGTCTCTCCGTTTCTAATCTTCAGGTTAGGATTTGAATCAAATTATGTTATGCCATAGATCCATTACCTGATCCAGGTATAACTCACTCATTACCATGGATCCATCACCTGACCACATGATCCAAGTATAACTCACTTGTTGCCATGGATCTATCACCTGAGCACAAGTACCAGGTATAACTTAGTCATTACCATGGATCCATCACCTGACCACATGATCCAGGTATAACTCACTCATTACCATGGATCCATCACCTGACCACATGATCCAAGTATAACTCATTGTTACCATGGATCTGTCACCTGAGCACAAGTACCAGGTATAACTTAGTCATTACCATGGATCCATCACCTGACCACATGATCCAGGTATAACTCACTCATTACCATGGATTAAGCACCTGACCACATGTCCCAGGTATAACTAACTTGTTACTATGGATCCATCACCTGACCACAAGTCTGTGGTATAACTTAGTCATTACCATGGATCCATCACCTGACCACATGCCCCTGGTATAACTAACTCGTTGCCGTGGATCCATCACCTGTGTAACTGAATCATTCATTCCCACGACTTCGGTTCAAGATAATCAAGTGGACACAGACTTTCTTTTTGTTTACTAACTGGTTCTATACTGATGAATTAACGTTCAATTCATAGAAAATGTAACTGCCAATGATATGCTCAAGATCGCATAGAGTTATACAAGGATTGCTGGATCTGAAGATGTTAGGCGTAAATCAACAAAACTCGTAGCCCTTATCAGTAGTAGAGATGTGTAAGACAGCTGTATGAATAGTAGAGATGTGTAAGACAGCTGTACGAATAGTAGAGATGTGTAAGACAGCTGTACGAATAGTAGAGATGTGTAAGACAGCTGTATGAATAGTAGAGATGTGTAAGACAGCTGTATGAATAGTAGAGATGTGTAAGACAGCTGTATGAATAGTAGAGATGTGTAAGACAGCTGTACGAATAGTAGAGATGTGTAAGACAGCTGTACGAATTCATGAGAATTGTAATGAATAAAAACTGTACATTATAGAAAAAAATGGCGCTCGTACTTGACGCTCGTATCGGAATTGAGCTCCGGGTGTCAATTACATAAAGTTAGCTCTGTGTGTAGGGTGTTTCTCTGAAGAGTCACATCACCTCAGTCATATATGTCTCAGGTGTTACTTAACGAATGATGCTGGACGGGGCCCGTTTAGCTCGTAAAACATCGTACGTGTGTATGTGTGAAAGCTAAAACATGATTCTATAAGTATAACACACGACTGTTAATTAATCTGTTCAGAATGTCTTAAAATATGCCTAAGAGAATTCCATAATAAGCTAGAAGTAAATGTTGAGTCGTGATAGCGCAATTAGAGCGTAAGACTCGTAGCCGAATGGTCGCGGGTTCGAGGCTCGGTGAGCGACTGGTTCACCCATACTCATAGGACGCTGACTGGTTCACTGATAGGACGCGATGGCTATGTGTTTGAGTATTTAATAGCAGCTTGCGTTGTATGCTTCCTTGGGAGTTGAGATATGTACTGGGTGGAAACAGGTCTGAGTCATGGATAATAATATTGTAAATAATATTGTAAAGCGCCTTAGAGCAGCTTCTAGCTGAATAGGGCGCTATATAAATATCACATGTTATTATTATATTAAATGTAATGATATTTTTTTTATAATTTACCTAAAAAGTGACTTTCCAAAGTGAGATCCCACAAATGGCTGTTCTGAGCCTTAACTGCTGTTAGGTACAAAATATCTGAAAAACCCAGGACATTTCAGAAAGATGAAGAAAAGAATCCATTAAACACTAATATTAACTAGAAGCCAATGAAAGTTGTGTTTAATCATGAATTTCTTTATTGGGTCGTATGAATCTTTATGATTTTGTTGGATTTTAAAGAAAGTACCATTCAGTACAATGTTATGTTAGTAGACAATTTATGCGAACACACAGAATGTGACTCATGCAGCCAATACTAGCTGTGACGATGCGTAAAGATTGTGTACACTAAGATCCGGTTGAAAATCAAGATGAATATTAGAGTTTACAGTTTAGATCAGTATAATATCAGCAAATATCCGAATCTATTTTAATATATCTGTTTACAAATTAATCAGTTTGTCTTCGTTGATAATTACTCATTTTTCATGTTTACCTTATTTCCACTCATAATCTGTTCTTAATTCCTTGTGATATATATATATATATATATATATATATATATATATACACACACACGCACACAGATTATATCCACACAATGTTTGGTTTTACAAGTAGTTACGTATTCGAGCATCGGAACCCTTTACCTCAGCGTTATAGATCCGAGCACTCAATGCGCATGCGCTAATTATTCCTCGTTGGCTATTACTTCCGCTCAAATATGGCGGCCGAACAGGTAGTAGTTACTCTTACATTTGGGTTGAAAGATGCTTTAGGTAGTTTTGAAGAAAATCAAAGAAATAGACGATCGATAGAACAGCTGTGCTGCTTTACAAATAATTGGGGTTCCCAGGTGTCCTAGAAATCCTGGAATATAACAAATTAATTTTCCCGGTCCTGAGAATGTCTTTGAATTTAACAAAATCTCACGGAAAAAATAATTCCTTTGGAAAACCCCCACTTAAAACAGAAAAACGTGAATAAATAGGATACCTATAGAAAATGATATTTCATTGGCTGTAAGAACCAGGAAATACTGTATTTCTTAGATATGTCAGACTATCTTTTTAATCTGATTATAATGCCTATTTAGGCTATTCATAGACTTAATCTAATACCTTTAATAAAGTATCAATAATTATAGCTAAGCTTCCGACACTGATACGAGCAGATAAAAAACTAAAAACGATCATGAAATAGCTCATAGTTATAATAACACCGGAAACACCTAAACTTGGCGCACGCGCGTAGAGTGGTCGGACCTTTATCATCAACGAACACGATTCCTATTTTCGGATACATAACAACAGCCTTGGTTTTATTACAGTTCAAACACAATAAATACATCTAGGTTATTTGATAGATAGGTCATTTCATAAACATTCATGGTTTTGTTTATGAAAAATTTGAACAGAAAGATGATGTAATATCATATCTCCAACCTCCCATTTAAGTATTAATTTTTAAGGAATTCATTATTCACCCGGCTGCTGGCAGTCTCACTTGGATACTGGCATTCGGGGGGGGGGGGATTTGGCAATACGACTACGCACCACTAGCGCCATTATGCCGCGGAGTACTTTCAATTAAAAAACATTCCAATGCCTCTACTAGACTAGCATACGTGGTATTTGCCGGAAAGATTAATGGGTCCTCATTTTGCGATGACCCTGTTGCGCGAATGCTAGACAGCTCGGCCCAAGTGTCAACTCGGCCCAGACAGCCCGGCCCCCTTATGAGACTGCTCGGCCCAATGATAAATGACACGCTTGCTTTGCTCCTTTGTTTTTCGCGGATAATCCTCAGGCTGTCGCTTATTCGGCACTGCCTCTATGTTGGAGTGGTTGAGAAACCTACTCCCCCATCACTCACAGTGGAGTAGTACGGAAAGATGGAGCCGAAATACCCTGAGGGTGGTCACTGTCAGAGTGTTTTACGTCCTCAGGAGGTCTTTAACGTCCCCCTTTATTTTTAATTATTCAGTGGAGACGGCAGCTCCATTTAACGTGATCAGTCACCCACGATGTTGCGAGCCGAGAAATTAATCCCTGGAAAAGTTTCGAGTTTTGCTGGGATCATACCTGTGACGGTGGCACCAAGTGCCGGTTGCTTAACCGCCAGGCCACCGGAGCTCTCTGATAGACAACGGTGTAGTGTAGTAATGCGCAACATCGAATCAGTTGGGCGGAGCTAGTATCAAACGTAGGCCAATCACTGGCACGATTGAAAGAGCAAATATCAATTGATTGATAGTTAATTGTTGGTGGCATTTCTCAAAAGCTTATTCAATATAATACAGTGCTGCAATACTAATTTTCGGACAGAAGTGTTTGTGTATTCTGACAAAGGTAACTCTGTGTGTGTGTGTGTGTGTGTGCTAAATGTTTGTGTGCTAAATGTTGTTTAACGACATCAAATAAATTTTAGATTTGTGTTTGTACTTTGTGCTGCAGAGTAAATATTATTTATAGTTTCTGAATAATGAAGATAAACAGACACTTCACATTTTTTAATATCTTTTACAAATGTCAAAGCTACCACCTCTTAGCTTGGATTCATTACCACTATATTTAACATATGCAGCTAAATGCACTTATTCCATATCAGTCTTGCGCTGCAAATAAACGACCACCACGCTGTTATATATAATATATATATATATATATAATATATATATATATATATATATATATATATATATATATATATATATATATATAATGTATATTTAATAAAGCACCCTTACTAGCAGGAGCCATCCAAAGGCGCTGTACAAATAATATGTAATATAATAATACCCCAAATGATAAAACCCTGTAATTATTTAAAAGATAATAATTATTTATCTGTGAAAGCGACCTTAAATAGGTGTGTTTTTAGAAGAGACTTAAAATTTCCAAGAGACGACGCATTTCTCATATTTGCCGGCAACTTATTCCACAAATTGGGGGCTGCAACACTAAATGCACAATCACCATATGACTTGAGCCGAGACACTGGCACCTGCAATAGTATCTGGCTGGATGACCTGAGTTTTCGGGATGACTTTCTAATGGAAACCAGTTCACACAGGTATTCTGGCGCCATATCATTAATAGATTTATAAGTTATTAACAGAATCTTAAAATGGATACGCTGTCTAACAGGTAGCCAATGTAGTTTTTGAAGAATTGGGGTGATATGATCATATTTTCTAGTATTTGTTACAATGCGAGCTGCACTATTCTGAATTCGCTGAAGGCGATTAATGTTATAATCAGATATGCCGTATAACAGGGAGTTACAATAGTCTATACGAGATGTAACAAAGGCATGAACTACAGTTACAAGTGATTCTTGTGTCAAGAATGCTTTTAAACAGTGGATGTTCTTAAGATGGTAGGAGGCAGCTCGGCATACTGATGTGACATGTTCATGCATGTTAATACATTGGTCAAAAATAACCCCTAGATTTTTTACTCACCCATTAGGGGTAATTGAAGATGCACCCATCTGTAATGCTGGTGTTTTTAGGGGATTTAACACAATGTGGTAATGCCAAATATAAAATATTTGTTTTATTATCATTTAGTTTTAGAAGATTTTGAGTCATCCATAGCCGAAAAAAAGACAAGCTAAAATGTTCTAAATTTTTCAAGGAAGAGGAGAAATTTAACTCATTGTCAGGATCCAGTGATATATACAGCTGTGTGTCATCAGCATACAAGTGATATTTGGGTATACATTGTGAAAACCAGAAGACCAGAAGACTGAACCCTGTGGTACACCAGATAACAAAAACTGAATGTCAGATAACCGCTAGGCCACAGGAGCTCACTAAGGCTGTTTCAGTGCTGTGACCACTTTTATAGGCAGACTGTAGTGATTCATTAAGGTTATTATTGATTAAATATTTGTTTAGATGGAAAACAACTGCCTTTTCTTTAACGTTAGATAAAAATCTAACAGTGAAGATTTATGTCATTGCGCACCCGGTAATGCCGGCTGAACAAGAACAAAAGTTAGCGTTGTGTTGTAAGCAGTCGGATATTCGAATAAGACCGTTTTCTATCGTTCGGGATCCGGCTGCCTGGTAAATAGTTTGTGCTTGGACAGCTCGGCACAAGCGACAACTCGGCCCAGACAGCTCGGCCCAGACAGCTCGGCCATCGAAAAAAGATATATGTAAATTAATTTCTTAATAATTGTGTGTGTAATATATATATATATATGTGTGTGTGTGTGTGTGTGTGTGTGTGTGTGTGCTAACAGAGCTTGGTGGTCGTTGCAAGACTGATATGGAATAAGTGCCTGTAGGTGTGTGAATGTAGTGGTTACCAATCCAAACCTTGTAGTCTTTGCTTTTCTCCGCGACATAGAAATGAAGGCTAGTCGCACTTGCTTCACGGTGTCATCCTGACGCAAGAAGCTCGCTTTAAATACGGGCTATGGGTCAATAATTAACCATTTTTATCTCGATAAAGATAATCTTTTAATAAGTCTGACTTTTTAGGTACTAACATTAATGTTACTTGGTTAAGTTAATAAAATCTTTTATTAATATATTTATCTCGTTGTCATTAAACAGTTTGTTGTTCACCTTTTTATTTCTTTATTTCGTAAATATATACATTCCATGCATATGATGCAATGTAAAATTGGGATGAAAACGCATTTATCGTACAAAACATACAACATACACACACACACACACACACACACACACACACACACACACACACCACTAGCTTACATTTGTCAGAAAATTAGGATTGCAGCATTGTATTTGATTAAATATGCTTTCACCAACAATTAACAATATCAATCAATTGATATTTGCTCTTTAAATGGTGCCAGTGATTGGCCTATATGTTTGATGCTAGCTCCAACTGATTCGATGTTGCGCATTACTGCAACACAGCGTTGTCGTATCATTTATCACTGAGCCGAGCTATCTCATCAGCAGGGCAGAGCTGTCTTATAAGGGGGCCGAGTTGTCCAAGACATCTCGGCCCCAGGCCGAGTTGTCACTTGGGCCGAACTGTCTAGCAACCGTTTATTTGATTTTTTTACCAGATGAGAAGAACAAAATCATGACATTTGTTTTAATATTATTTGCTGGTAATATTCAGCATAACTAATCGTATTCAATATATGGGTAATGGTAAATGAATACAATTACTACAGTATCCTAGCTGTAGAATTAATAATGGTGGTGATGAGGGGGGGGGGTGTTCGGTTGAATTTGTTTTTCTTATGAGCTACAAGTTTGTAAACAACCCAAGTAATTATAAATCAACTGATAACAATATTAGTAGTAAGAATTTGTTTTCTTACCAGCCGAAACTAATAAGAAGGTGGAATTATTATATGTTTCTAATATATAAAACTTATGTTCTTCCGTATCATATGAGCTCCTACACTATTCATGAGCTAGCCTCCCTCTTACTAAACTAGGCCACACTTATCACCTATCTGACACGTACCTTGGACCATGTGCGGGAGGAAAAACGCAAATCGGAAGAGCTGAAGAAACGGATCCAGTTCCGTAACGCCACGATCCATCAGCAGCAATTGTCGATGGGACGACATCAGAAACGGGATGCTCCCGCAGATCGGGTACCAGTGGCTCCATCCAGTGGAGTGAAAGTGGCAGTCGATGGCAGCGATCATCCACGGAATGTCATCGGTGCTGAGTCTGAACAAACAGATATTATTATCGGCTTAGGACAGGGTACTATATCAGATACTGATAACAAGACGTCCAGACGAGTTGATGGTTATCTACCTCTTTCTGATCCGGATACGACGATAGATGATGATTTGGATGGCGATTGCTGAAACTGGTTTACTCCAGAGAACATATACCATTGAACTTGCTAATCACTGTTATCAATCACAGGAGCAAGCCTAACATTATATTTTATATGTGTGTCGATTGGAAATAAACATCCGGGGAATGCGGATGGTTTTCATCTCCGATTTCAGTTTAAGAGGTTACTGGGTCAGGTCGCCTATTCCCCCAAGTTGGCCGTGATGAAATAATTGAGTGCTCAGTTAAACAGTATATTGAGTATCTTGTTGTGTTGTGGCTTATACAGATGTAATTCGGAGTCAAAAAACGAGTAGGCCTACCCTCTTGGGAAGTTCGGACAGTTTCTAATGTACTATGCTAGAGCGCGGGCGGACGGCTTGTCAGTCAAATAAAGTGCTTAACCAAATCAGAATAGACGCTCCTTAAATCCACAGAGCTGGTTTTGATCTGTAAATTTAGAAATAAAAAGTGTAACGAATATTGTGGATTCAGTGTCATATAAACATTTAAATTATGGCACAATATAATGTGATTTATATCCCATAGATTAAGCTGTCTAAGGTTAAGCCCCGTAAGTGACTCGAGCTGTCTTTGTAAATCAGATCTCGTCTCCCCGCGACAGCTCTTCCTAAGTACGTACGTACATCTGTGACACAGCCTGTAATAACGTGTGCTCGGACGGGAAGCAGTAAAATTGATGACTGTCACAGTTGATGACCGCCATTCTGATGGTTTAATGTGATTTATTATTACAGTCAACCAATAATTGATGTCCTCTTACTGACGATGTTATATGTGAGAATGTCATATTAGTTATATGTTGGATTACTGAGATGTACTGTTATTATTTGAACCATCTCTCTCTCTGTGTGTGTGTGTGTGTTTGTTTGTGTGTGTGTGTGTGTGTGTGTGTGTGTGTCTCAGTATAATCTATCTATCTAACTGTTCTAATATTAATTCCATAATAATTAGTTATTGTTAATTTTCTATAAACTTATTTCATTTTCGACTTTGACCTTGGTATATACCGATATTTATCATAATTATCATCACGATTATCATCATAGTCAACAACAACATCATCATCATCATCATCATCATCATTTTTCCAGCTTCACATTTTTATTTCTCTATTTTTCAGGCAGGACTGATCAACCATGTCATGTCCAAACTCGCGCAATTAAACTTATCTAATGCCACTGCCGCTGCGGGTATGATGTAAGACTCCTGTGGGTACTACTTTCTGGTGTAGGTACGAACCGCATCACACACTAAAAGGTGTAACGCGGCTCTGGTCACTCACTGCCTTTTCGCTATCATCGCTTCAAATGAAAACTGCAGATTTTCAGCTTATATTCTAGTCCCGGTGAATGTTTCGGTGTGCGTATGTATGTGTATGTATGTATGTGTATATATATGTGTGTATGTGTGTGTGTGTGTGTGAATAATAAATTAATATTTTATAAAGTGATTTCAACCATCTTGTGAGATGGCATAACATTGAGGTTGGAATTTTGTTTCATTTTTTTTACCAATTTTGTATGGCTTTGACTGAGACAGAATTCAAAATGAACTTAGGAAGACATTTATATCTTTGTAAAAAGCATTGTTTTACCGATTTATAACTTCTGATGAAACACACAAATGGAAATATTGAGACTGTTTGATTCTTTGATTCAGTGCATTTTCACACTTTGACCTACCCGAAATATTCAGGTAATACGTCTCTTGCTAAATGAGTTTTAATATAGATTATCTGAACATTTCAGATTAACTGTAACACACACACACACACACACACACACACACACACAGAGAGAGAGAGAGAGATAGATAGATAGATAGAGACATTCGTTAAAAATAGTATTGTTGTTATATTTATTTTTGATCCAATATAGACATTTTGTGTTTTGGGTAAACAATATATCATATTGTTTATATTAAAGCCTATCATGGTGACTGAATGTGATAAGAAACCAGACTTAAGATGTGCTCTCGCCAGCCAATTAACCATTTCAAGTGAGAATACCAGAATCTGGCTTAGAAGACGATTTCTATATAATGATCAAGTTTATCAGTCTGTGAGGAAGTCTTCTAATCATTATTTATTTTTGTTCTCTAATTAACATCTGATTTCATTCTGGGATAGTTTCATCGGATTCAGAAATCATGTGGTAGGTCTTCATTTAGGGTAGTCAGATTTATATACATACATATATGTAAGAGTATATGTGTATACTTTTCAGGTGTATAAAAATAGGTTGTCTCTATTGTGTATGTTGTTGTTGGTGTTGTATATTTACAAGTTGTGTCATGTGACTTATGATCTGAAGGTTTGCTGCCACATAATTCTTATTTTTGAAGAAACAAATTAAATATTATTTTAAAAAATCAGTAACTGACGTTGTTATTTTATTATACTTGTTGTTGTTGCTGTTCTAGTGGGAAAATCTTTTTTTGGAGGGGGGGGGCTTTGTTAAGTTTTATTCTGAAATCAGTGTGTGTGTATGTTTTAGGATACCTATGTGGTGGCACTGGTTCAGAACACAAAACATCCTTTAAACTCTATACATAAATACATCTATATACATGAAACTAAATATATAGAAATCTACACCACCCATCAAAACATACGTAGACATATATATATATATATATATATATATATCGTACGTGACAAATGCGTCACGGACATAAGGAGCGGTTGTATATGGGATACGTACAGAAACCCCGGAACACGTAACAAAAAAGTACCATTTGACACCACAGCTCGCGATAAATAACACGTGTGTGTGGTTCATATAGAAGATAACTACGTTGACACCACAATTTACATTCAGTAGTAATTTGTTGTGGTTCAAAAGAAATAATATAATCATAACATTTCGAGACCTCGGGTGCTGAGCTCAGCTTCGTTATGGGTTCGAATAGCTAAACACATCCTACCTTTATCAATCGTACAGACAGAAATCCAACAGATCCGGCATCTCCAGCTGTTTTGTTTGTGTGTCTGTGTGTGTAAGAGTGGAATAAAGCGCTATTTGATATTTTCACATGGCAGACCACTAATACTTGACACTAGACATTTATAATGGTATTTTGTTCGAACTATCATTGAAAATGAATTGACAATCGATTATTATATTTGTTATTCTCCTAATATTTTGTATACAACATAGTCTGATGGCAAGTATAGCCTTTTTAGTGATAAGTTTAGTTAGGAGATTTAAATGCGAAGATTGGAATGGATAACAATGGATACGAAGAAGTGATGGGAACACATGCTGTATAGGAGAGATGAATGAAAACGGAGATAAATATGCTGACATTACCACTGGGGGTAGCATGTTTACACATAAAAGGATACACAAGACCACGTGGGTATCGACCACCACATGCTGATTGCCAGACTTAAATTCAAGTTGAAGAAAAATTGGATGGGAACAGCAACAAACAGACGAAAGTACAATGTCGGCCTTCTGAAACATCTACAGACAAGAGAGAAATACAAGCTGAACCTTGCTAATAAGTGTTACAAGAGCAGTATGAAGAAGAACCAGATCTGAATAGCCCGTGGAAGAAAATCAAAGAGATACTGACATAAATTTGGAAGAAGTCGTTGGCCTGAAGAAGATGCAACAGAAAGATTGTATTGGAGAGACAGCTGTATGGCACTACCAGGGAACTAGCAGGCAAGTATAGCAAGCGGAACGACCCATTAAAGACAAGGAAGGAACGAACATCACGAGATGGGCTGAATATTTTGAAGAACTTCTAAACAGATCTGCCACATGCCCCCCCCCCCCAGACATACAACCAGCAACAGTGAATCTATCCATCAAATGTGACAAGCCTACGAAGGATGAAATCAGGAGCGCCATAACCCACCTGAAGTACAATAAAGCAACAGGCCCGGACGAAATCCCAGCGGAAGCACTCAAGACAGACATCGGCACGTCAGTGGAACTATTGTACCATCAGACTGGAGAGAGGGATACATCATAAAACTCCCCAAGAAAAGAGAAAAGGGAAAGTCTTCAACATAATAATCTTAGAAAGAATGAAAGGTGAAATTGACTCACATGGTTGAGAGATCAACAAGCTGGATATTCTGCCCAAACAGATCATGCATTGATCAGATTGCAACACTACACATCATAGTAGAGCAATTCTTGGAATGAAACTCCCCACTCTACATCAACTTTGTTGACTACGAAAAGGCGTTTGACAGCATAAACGGGGCGCCTCCGTGGTCTAGCGGTAGCGTGTTGGACCACAGATCACTACCACCCGTGTTCGAATCTCGGCGTGGGCATATCTGAAAGTTGTTTCGTCTTTGACTTCGCCTCATTACCTTTGTAGGTCGCTCGGCCCATTTAGCCTACCTTGTGCACAAAATTGGCCGTAAATCATCAATCATTATCATATTGACAGCATAAACAGGGATACACTATTCTTCTTCACCATTCGCCCCTCCTGGGACATAGGTCGTTGACAACAATCTTCCAAAGTCTTCTGTCCTGGGCTTTCTTTTAAAGCTCCCCCAGCTATAACCTCCGGTTCTCTTTATGTCTGTCAAGAGATCCCTTCTCCATGTATTTCTAGGGCGTCCTCTTTTTTTTCTTTCCTTGTGGGTTGCATGTTAGGGCCTGCTTGGCGATAGTTGATGCTGGTTTCCGGAGTATGTGACCAATCCAGCCTCATCGTCTCCTTCTGATCTCATCGCTAGCATTCCGTTGGTGTGTTTTCTCCCACAAGTCGCTGTTACTGATGGTTAAAGCCAGTGAATCTGGAGGATTCTTCTCAGACAGTAAAGGTCTTTACTTTTTGGTGGTGGTATTAGTTGTCCTCTATGTCTCTGCTCCATACAGTAGTATAGACTTCACCTTCAAGTTAAACAAGGGTAACTATGTGTGTAATAACAACACTGAACCTCCAGATGTTCTTGACCTGTATAAATGCTCCTCTAGCCTTGCCAATCCTTGCCTTAACATCCGCATCTGTACCACCATGTTGATCAGTGATACTACCCAGATACATGAAGGTCTCTACCTCGTCAATTTCATTTCCTTCCAGTTTGACTGGCTCCATGCTGACTGCATTTACCTTGAGGATTTTTGTTTTGCATTTATGTATGTTTAAACCCTCTCGTGACGAGATGGCTGCCAGTTCACTTGTCTTCTGCATCTGTGCCAGGTCGTCGGCAAAGTCCAGGATACACTATGGAAGCTGCTAAGACATTACGGCATACCAAACAAGCTGTTCAGCTTGATTAAGAACAGCTACGAAGGAACAGGCTGCATACAGAGTAATACATGGTGGACAAATAACGAAGCGTTTCGAAGTGAAAACTGGATTAGACAAGGTTGCCTGTTATCCCCATTCCCATATACAGTATTTTAATTAATACATGTAATAATAAGTCAGTGTAATTCTTCAGTGCCTACCGTACCAGGGCGAGGCTGTCAGCTGAAGTGGGGTAAAATATTGAGGTAACTAAAAGCCTAGGGTTCCAGCCGTATGTTATAATACGGCCCTGACATAGAGGGCCAATATATGTCAAGAAAGTGACACAGAAATGGCTGGTTGATCTTCCACAAACTGTCACACATTTCCCGTTTAATACGCCAACAGAGAGGAAAACGTAGATAAAAGAGAGAGATGTTCCACTGACCATCAGTATATTTCTAACGATGTCGTTATAAGACAAAAAAATTAATCCCGGCTTCAGTGGCTATTTTAGCTTCCTGTGACAAAAGAATGTGAGTAAGACGGACGCGGGGTATTTTGTTCGGGATCTCAGATGATGTTATTAGTAATTAGGCCATACTTGAAAGTGATATTGCCCTTTCTGAAGTACCCTACCATGAACTAACAGTCCATATCTAAATGAACAAGTGATTGAGATATTGAGTGAGTGAGTGAGTGAGTTAGTCCGTTGGTATCCATTTCTTATCAACTTGATCATGATTTGGCAACGAAAATCTAACAAAATATTTGACTATCGTTTCCATTAACCATGGGGGGGGGGGCCCCATATCATAAATACCCGAACCCCCCCACGAGTCAACCCACGAAGGATCCGCCCCCGCTGGTCGTCAGCTGTTACAGAGCCGGAAGCTAGCGGACAACGTGGCGGCATGTACATCAGGTAAGTTTATTGTACATATAATTGATTAAATGTCAAACATGGCCAATTGTATATTATCTTAGATGAGTCTGTCTGTAATTAGTCAACACAAGTAGGCGACCCCCAGGCAGTCACCAGCTGACACACAGCTGTGTATAAGTTATATATATATATATATATATATATATACACCTGTATATGATACATCCTTGACACAGTACTGAAGACTAGCTCGATATCCGGGAGATCAGCAACTCATTAGCACACTCCCCACTCTGTCTGCGATCTTCGACCTGCGCAGGGTCTCCCTTGCTAGCTACGTCACTAGGAACTCTGACGTCATTTCCCAAAGCGAGTACGTTAATGACATAAACGGAGAAGGCCGACTTCTTGTTAGTGAAGCATTAATATCGAGCTCAAGCGATTTTAGAATTCTATGCCTATAAGTCTGACGTGAACTGGCAGAGAAGCTTGTTGCTGAGAAATGTTCGAATCATCACGAGTTGTTTTTTTTCTTCATAGGAGGATGTCGTTTACTGCCGTAGGAGTACTAACATTTCTCTTAGGTAAGTACCATACCCACCGCATTAAGGTCCGAGGCGGCTATTTATTTCAAGTACCGTCCGACCCCCCACGCCTATTCAAGCATTCCCCATTACAAACCGAGGCCGTTATTTGCTTATGTATATTTACGGATCGAAAACTATAATATTCAGTAATCGAAAGTTTTTTGCTGGACTGTGTTGCAGCTAATTTAGCCTTCGTTTTTACGAGTTATTTTATGAAAAGAAAATTGTGGTTTATTCAAATCTGGGGACAAAACTTTTCCAGTAGATTATACCTTTTATTTATGAAACTATGCCAATGCTTTCTGATCACCTGGCACTAAACTTAAAGTCAATTTCCCGCGTGGATTCTCCTCGCTAATTGCTATTAAAACATGGTTGGCTTGCCTTATATCGATCATGTGACTAATTATGGGAATGTGAAATAACAACGAAACCTAACCCAAACCAAATCTGGGATGAAACATTAAAACAATTAGTTTCTCAAGCTTTATATACGCATTGCACACGAGCTATAATAACAGTGAGCTCCGGTGGCCTAGCGGTTAAGCACTCGGCACCTGGTGCCAAGGGTCAAAGGTTCGATCCCAGCAAGAGGTCAAAACTTCCAGAGATTAATTTATCAGTGTATTTCGGCTCCATCTTTCCGTACTGCTTCCCCGTGAGTGGTGGGAGAGATGTTTTCTCAATTATTCCAACATAGAGGTGTATGTGTGTGTATGTGTGTGTGTGTTTGTTGTGTGTGTATGTGTGTGTTGCTGTATATAGAGCGTCTTAGTTATTATAGTTTATGTAATATCAGTCGAGTGGATTCTCTTCCGTTTCCATACTATCTGAAATAAAAAAGGTGTTTTGTCCGTTTTGCAATAAAGATATGGATTTCTCTCCGGGTAGTTTTATCCAGGGATGAGGAGGGTTTTGTCCTGGGTGGATTGTGTCACACTATCTAAGCGAGACGATCGCCAATAAGCCGTACAGTAATGTACAGAGAGAGAGAGAGAGAGAGAGAGAGAGAGAGACCTCTCCGAGCATCAGCTCAAAGGCTGCGGAATTGTTGCCAAATTATATTAAATTTACAGCAAGTAAAGAAATAATTTCTAAAACCTCCTTATTCCAATTATTGTATTTATAATATCTATAAATCAGCTTATTTCTGTATAAGATCCGTTTGTGATACGTGAGACAGAATATGTTTTAATTTTGTTTTGTTTTCACCGTAAAGCGCCTGAGAGCAGCTGATGTTTGAGGCGCTATGTTATTATTATTATTATTATTATTATTCATGGGGATATTTCTTTATTATAGTATATCATGAAATATTGGTACGGTTCATTTAGAAAGAGATGATACTCTTCACGAAGGTTTCAAATACGCAGTGAAGTAGAACACATCGGCGACAAGTTCTAACATGTTTAAAATATCATAGAACAATTTAAACGAAATTGATTGAACAAAGACGATGACGCATAAAAACAGACATCGATTAGATACGGAATTTAAATAATAACTTATAACTTACACGAAATTATTATTCAGTGTAAATATTTCATAATGAGATTATTATGAGTTATTTTATATTTAGTCCAAATTGTTTGTATGAGTGACGGAGCATCTAAGTGAGAGCCATGATAAAGATACTAACGGGATGATGATTGAGAATATTTGTACTGGATTGTTTAAAGACCCACAGATAAATCCACTCAGATAAATCCACTCAGATAAAAATTCCCTTGGTCAAGATCAAACGATACCCCGCGTTCTTGTTGTATGCATACCGGACGTGGGGTCAATTCCATTTGGTCAATTACAATTCCACATCAAATTTATCAATTCCAATTGTTACCAACTCTTTTTACCTACTACTTTGTACCATGAGTAGGTACTCCAAATACCCACTCCAAGTACCTACTTGAAATATCTACTCCGAATAGTTTATATTCCAAGTAGGACTGTCATGGATAAAATATTTCTGAACGAAAAAATCAAACAGTAAATCAATTTGTGGATTTAATTTTTTTGTAGGAAACTCAATTCAAAATTTATCAATTCAAAGTCAAATTCCGGAATTGGAGTGACCCCATGTCTGGTGCATACATCTAGTAAATTATACTATTTGGTAAAATAAATTTGAGATTTAACAGTGTTGGGGGTGACACTCTCGGGGGGGGGAGCTAACACTGATCACTGACTGAACGAGCGGATGGAGGTTTTGGTTGTTATAACTCGGCCGGTTTCCTCGGTGGAAAATGTACTCAGAAATGCGGTCGGTAGGTAGAAAAGACAAGTTGAGGCTGTTATCACATCCTTGACATGATAATGATGATGATTGATGTTTTACGGCCACGTTTGTACACAAGGTGGGATAAATGGACCGAGCGACCTCCAAAGGTAATGAAACGAAGTCAAAAATGAAACGCCTTTCGGATATGCCTAAGCCGAGATTCGAACACGGGTGGTAGCGATCTGTGATCCAACGCACAACCGCTAAACAACGGAGGCACCCTCACATCCTTGACATAAGTAAACGAATCAATAAGTCTCCGGTTGAGAAGTCTTCTTCCGTTTAGATAATTATACGATTTTCACACGATCCTGTTTAAACAGATTGACATTTTGTATTAAAGATCATATAACTTTTTGGCTGTTAATAGCGTTTGTTTCCCTCCAGATCCCGATACCTAACACACACACACACACACACACACACACACACACACACACACACACACACACACACACACACACACACACACACACACACACACAGTCAGAATTTGTTAAAACGACAAGGTTTGTCACACACACACACAGCTTTCTCTCTCTATCAGACGCCCATACGTACGCAAACACAACAAAACACACAGACATACACACACACGTATATATATATATATATATATATATATATATATATATATATCATAAGGTTTCTATACTGTTATTTTCTATATTCAGCGTATGTTTGTGTAGCTGAAGACAATAACGGTACGTATTATGTATGGAAGTGTTTCTTTATAAACTGGTTAACCCCTTGTCACTAATAGCTCTTTTGTAATGACTTGGTTATTATTATTATTATTATTATTATTATTATTTATTCTACATCTCTGTTAATGTCTATCATAACTGTCTATTTATAACTCTTTGTAATAACTATCCTTTCACTGTACCTTACCTCTATACAAGTAGAACAAAAAGACACAAAAATTAAGCAAATCGCCCGTCAAAGAATTTATAATTTTACGCCAAGTGACTCTGGCAATTTTCACGACATCAAAACTGCCATAAAAAGAGACCAAAACGATCCAAATTTATAACATGGATGTCTTTTTGTCACTTTTTCAATTAATATTTTATATTTCTGGTTATTTTGGGATGCTATTTCACAAGATTAGCTGAATAACACCATTTTACTGCTTTTTGTTCACCTTTTTTTCAAGATATAACATTACATATGTAGTATATTGGAAGACACACCATTCAATTTTAAACCTGGTAACTGTCAAAATTACTGAATATAACTATCTAAATATCTCTTTCATTGTTTGTTATATTTCATCGCCGCAAAGATAGAATAAATCTCTACATATTCAGATTATTTTAAATGTTTCAAATATAGGCATACATAGTAAAGTCACGGGACATTAAGCAAAGCCCCAAAACATTGCTATATTTGCATCATTCACGTACATAAACACATAGAAATCCATTTTATAATTGCTCTATTTCTTTCACTCTTCACTATATGTTATCACTACGTGGATAGCATCAATTTAGTCATATTCAGATTATTTAAAAATTCAAATATAGTCATACATACTCATAATGAAGGCAAATCGTGGAAAAATTTGCAAAATAATGACCACTATTGTTATATTAGACTCCCCCCTACACAATCAGTTAGTTGTAGCAGCTGGTGACACCGACCACATCCCTCTTTCAATCCATTAACGACAACGGCAATATTCACAATTATCCGGCCTTCTCCCCACGAATCGGAGTTGGATAAAGACTTCAACCTCGGCTCCAATCTACATAGACCTCCGTATAGATCTAGTAGTATAATCGTGGTCAGACGTTGGAAAGGGAATTGTTTTAATATTATTCCGATTATATGACAAAAAAATGGGCCTGTTTAACCTGTTTTTTATTTGAGAATTTGCCGGCTATCGAACGCCGAATACATTGTATAAGATTGTAGTAGCTAGAGACGCAAGGATAGCGACATCTGGCGAATGCTGTTAAAATGGTAATACACGTCGCTAAAAATGTACGCACCCCGTTGCAACAAAAATACCACGCGACGCAAGGTGCGCTAGACCTTAAGTATTTTTCGTGATCATTATTTATCCTACACACACACACACACACACACACACACACACACACACACATATATACATATATATATATATATATATATATATCGTCAGATCATCTACAAATAAGGATAATAACAATTATTACGGTTACTATTCATAGTTTGCTTCATTTGAGCGACAATGCTTTATAAACTATTCGTTATTCCATCTAAGATTACTCATCTTTCATTTCTTTTTATCACTCAGTGAAACAGAAAACAAAAGGAATTCGTGAAAGATATAACATTTTATTGACCACAACTTTATTAACGTAATTATTTATTGTCTGTCTATCGCGAGATGATAGTAACAGATTACGATTAGTGGTTATATAGATAATAACTGTGATCGATTGCGATTACATTATAAAGTAATCACGATTACAATCGTTATTACCCCGCATATTACTGAAATATGAGTACGATGTGTAATATTTGCTTACTGACTTATATATTAATTATCTGGTCATCACTGTTTTATTACAATAATGGATATTTCTAGAAGTATTTATATATATATATATATATATATATATATATATGTGTGTGTGTGTGTGTGTGTGTGTGTGTGTGCACGGCTTACGAGATGCATACGAGACTCTACAAAGCAAAATGCAGCAGAAGAGATGCGTTGTGCTTTGCTTCAAAAACACATTTTGCGCACGTTGATTGTGTTCCGATTGCGAAATGATGATAATTTTTGCCGTCACGTGAGTGTCGTGTACCACACGTGATGCACTCAAGACAGCAAACCGCGTCACGGCTCTATGAAGTGAATCTTCAGTTGACTGAGATTCTAATTAACCCGACCAATGTAATTAGAATACAGTTATGTTAATTTAGATATCTGACCTGACCTGACCTGACCTGTATCTAGCACATTGTGTACCCACGATTGAAGCCGTAAACATATTTATTAGTCAAAGAGATAATTAATTCCAAGACGCCATTTTCTAATCGATATCAATGAGAGTGGTGTCATATCGTTTCCTTCCGATGTTTAAAAGGTCACTGAGTTTTTAGAGACGTTGATTGTGATCCCGATATATCGGTTCAACATCATATATATCTGTTGTTATTTCGTCCAATTATATGTTTGTTGTATAATTGATATATTTCTCGTGAGCTTCACAACCCACACACAGCCCATACATTATGTCAAGTTATACCGTCTTCATTAAACTAAACCATTTGTATAGCCACATTTACCATTATATGAACCGTTCGTGTTGGCTAGGTGGCGTAACTTGTATGACGAGTTTCAGCCAATAAATAGGATTATTAACACATTAGAGCAATTGAAGCTAAGATTCCATATACGCGGTATGCGGCATGCGGCAAAAATTAAAAAAAGTATAAACGGACCTAGCTGTTGATTAATACAAATAAGAGTAGCACTGCATCAAACTAATACAAATTATTTTCTATAATAAATAGTTAATATACTAAACAAAGTTGCAGGCAAAAACTCTATATATGATATAAAAATTATATTTGCATCAAATAAAGAAATATTTCTTTCTCTCTCTCTCTCTCTCTCTCTCTCTCGCTCACTCTCTCTTACACACACACACACACACACACACACACACACACACACACACACACACACACACACACGCATATATATATATATATAGAGAGAGAGAGCACTGTTATTTTGTTAGTTATATCGATCTACTGACACTATTATCATTGTTAATGTTGTAATTTTTATTAACTAAGTTTATTATTATTATTATTATTAGTAGTAGTAGTAGTACTACTACTAGTAGTAGTAGTACTACTAGTAGTAGTAGTAGTAGTAGTAGTAATAATAGTAGCAATACTAGTAGTAGTATTAGTGTGTTAATATAATTACTATTAGCAGTTACCGACACAGCTACCATCATCACCTTCCATCACTACTACTAATATCATAACCAGCATCACGGCTACAGCTACTATTCGTACCATCACCAGTATCACAACAACAACAACAACTACTACTACTACTACAACTACTACTATAACAATTACTATTACAACAACAACTACTACTACTACAACGACAACGACAACTACAACTACTACAACTACTACTACTACTACAACTACTACTATAACAATTACTATTACAACAACAACTAATACTACTACAACGACAACTACTACTACAACAACTACTACTACAACAACAACTATTACTACTATTATTATTACTACTACTACTACTACAACAATAACAACAACTACTACTACTACAACAACAACTATTTTATATTGTTAACAGATATAACTAGCTGCTCAGATAATCCTTGTCAAAATGGCGGCGAATGTGAAGATGTTCAAGATGATTATGTCTGTTATTGTCTATTAGGTTATATTGGTGATAATTGTCAATTCCGTAAGTATGTATTTATGGTCGTATTTGTGTTTTTGTTTGTTTGTGTATGTGTTTGTTTGTGTGTGTGTTTGTAGGGTTCTTTGTTTGTATGGGCGTGTGCGAGGGCACACGCCAGGATGGTGATGGTAACGGGTGGATGTTATCCGTTGCAATTAACAGGAACCCCCCCATAATATATCTTTTTAATGTACTCCTCGGGAGTAATAATTTAATCAATCATCAATATTAATCACAAAGCTGTGATCACAGTCTGGACACACTTCGTTGAATTATTGACAGCTATATGTCAGATATTGATTTACAGTTAATTTTAAACTCTTCTTTTCGAAACGATTCCGAATAAGCACATCCAGAAGCCGGATGTTGTAAAGTTATCCATATTTTGATGTGATATTTGTAGAAGGTGGTGTCGTCAACACGACAGTCTGTCTGACCAGTTCCCAATCTCTGGATAACGATTCGTCTTGCGCCAAAGCCGTCGATGGCTCAGACGCTAATGGTCTCGGGACGGAATGGGTTATTGCCGGTACTAATGGGGCGATTGGTGCCTATATTGTACTACATCTGGTCGACAAGTACAACGTCATCGGGATCAAGTACCTCCAGAGATGTGAGCCGCAGGTAAGGGGAAGCTTCTTGATGGTTACCTCCACCATCATCATCGATGTCTTCATCTTCATCATCATCATCATATATGTAATCATCATCATCATTATCATCATCATCACCATCATCATCATCATTTTTATTTCATGTCCATAATGTTATATAGCCGCAAATAAGCTAAAATACAGACGGAGTTGATTAAAACAAACTTTAATAATGTTAGTTATTATCTAGCATGGACTTATACAGACATTTGTCAGATAACGATTACTGTATGTCATGTATATGATATCGGGTATCACGCCTATTAGTGATGGCTGAAGTGTCATCAGTACGTATAGCTATCCGGATATGACTCTTTGTTGATACTGGATACGTCGGGAGATAGATAAACCATTAATAAACGAGATAACGTGTCGGATTGACATAATTGTATTATTCGTGTCATGTCATCCATCATACTACAGAACGTTACATAGGTAATTGTTCTCCGTGCGGCCACTCCTATACCCACTATAGGTTAAATGGACCCCCCCACACGTAATAAGACGAAGTGAAAGATGAAAAACGCTTTTGACATGTAGGTCGGTCGGAGTTTGAACCCATGTGCTATAGATCTGTGGTCAACCGCATTATCCGTTGGGCCACGGAGGCGCCCCTAATAGTGAGTGAGTCATTGTGTAAGTGAGTGAAGCAAGGAATGGGTGAAGGGGTGAACAAATGAAGCAGTGAGTGAAGGACAGATGGCTGGATATAGTCATTTACTCATATTAGTCTGTCATGCATTCACTCAATTCATCAGAGTCAGTGAGTCAGTAGGTCAGTGAGTCAGTCAGTGAATCAGTCAGTGAATCAGTCATTGTGTCAATGTGTCAGTAAATCAGTCAGTCAGTGAGTAAGTGAGTAAGTCAGTGAGTGAGTGAGTGAGTGAGTGAGTGAGTGAGTGAGTGAGTGAGTGAGTGAGTCAGTCAGTCAGTCAGTCAGTCAGTCAGTCAGTCAGTCAGTTAGTCAGTCAGTCAGTTAATCAACCAGCGAGTACAAGTTAAAGACACGTCACCGAAAAATGTCATTAAAAAGGATTATAGTTTGGCGAAAGCTGAAACATTACAAGACATATGTTGTTGTTGATGTCGTTGATGCGGTCGTTGTTGTTGTTGTTGTTCGTCTGATGGCTGTATAGTCCAAGAGTTCAACCTTCACCGGTAGAACGTAGCTGACCACATCACCGGTAGAACGTAGCTGACCACATCACCGGTATAACGTAGCTGACCACATCACCGGTAGAACGTAGCTGACCACATCACCGGCAGAACGTAGCTGACCACATCACCGGTATAACGTAGCTGACCACATCACCGGTAGAACGTAGCTGACCACATCACCGGTATAACGTAGCTGACCACATCACCGGTATAACGTAGCTGACCACATCACCGGTATAACGTAGCTGACCACATCACCGGTATAACGTAGCTGACCACATCACCGGTATAACGTAGCTGACCACATCACCGGTAGAACGTAGCTGACCACATCACCGGTATAACGTAGCTGACCACATCACCGGTATAACGTAGCTGACCACATCACCGGTATAACGTAGCTGACCACATCACCGGTATAACGTAGCTGACCACATCACCGGTATAACGTAGCTGACCACATCACCGGTATAACGTAGCTGACCACATCACCGGTATAACGTAGCTGACCACATCACCGGTATAACGTAGCTGACCACATCACCGGTATAACGTAGCTGACCACATCACCGGTAGAACGTAGCTGACCACATCCACCAATAACTGACCGACGTCGACTGAACTGAACAATATCGGCATCAAATGATACTTCCTTTCTTATCCGACGAACGAGACTTAGTTCGATAAACGAGCGTTTCTAACACAGACAGGTACTAATGACCTTGTCATGTCTTCAGCATCATCTACACGCTGGTCATTGTCTGTCTGGAGACCATCTTTAGCTGGCAATCAAATCATATTTCATAATAGTAAAGTTATTAGTGTCGGAATGACGTGATAATCTCCTCCCCAATTCTCGTTTAATGAGCTTTAATATTAATAGCAACAAGATTTTAGGCATCACGTCGGGCGCTGCCGTGATGCCTAACTGACCACAGATCACTACCACCCGGGTTCGAATCTTGGCGTGGGCATATCTGAAGGGCATTTCATCTTTGACTTCTCCTCATTACCTTTGGAGGTCGCTCGGCCCATTTAGTCTACCATGTGCACAAAAGTGGCCGTAAAACATCGATCAATCAATCAATCAATCAATCAATCAATCATCATCATTATCATCTTAGAATCGTGTCGTAAGCGTTAGGGTGAGCTCAGTTCATCAAATATATGCTATTTATAACAAAGTAGTTTGCTAAATAAGTGTAGATTATAGTAAATATCCCCTTATGTATGGAAATGAATTAATTGTTTATATCGTACGCACAAGAGAATTATGAGTAAAGTATGTTGTTCTCGTAATTATTATATGGCAACTTTAATTTAATTTAATTTAATTTGGAAAATAACACCGACTAATCTATTTTTAATCTCTCTTTTTTACTTTTAACAATTTTCAACTTTTGCAGATGCAGTTCAAGAAATTAATAATTACGTTAAATGATGGAACCGTTAAGATGGTAAGTAAAGGGGCTAGATATACAAACATTAATCCTGTGTTCTATTGGAATGATTGTCAATGTACTTCAGACACTGTGTGGATAACCTAGGATGTTAATTATCTTTGGGGGGAGGGGGGCTAGAGAAATGGACGAAACATCTTTTGTTTTCTTCGTGTATCTGGGATGTGTCTCCGTTGAGTGACGTCACTCGGTATATCCCGAGAGACATCAGCACCGAGGCTGAATAAATAAACTCGACGAAAACAAACTCACCTGGAAAGTGAAAACCCTCACAATAATGTCGGTCTGTAAACGACCCGAGCTTCAGTTATGAAGGAAAGTAAAGGAGGTGGTGATGGGGGGGGGGAGACGTCTTCGTACAAACACAACAACTCCAAAACTCCATCCTGGTCGGGAGAACTTACTCGGGATCTACAGTAATCGCACTCGACGCTTCAGGATTGACGATGACAAACATTACGGCGGTTAATTAACGCCGAAGAGATCATTTGTGTCATCCTCAATTACCGATGTGATGTCAGCCACCCCCTCTCCACCCCTCCCGCGCGTAACCCCCCCCCACCACCACTCACTCCACCCCATCCAGTAATATACTGTCTATACATCTGTTACCTTGGTTACCTGGAGTAGAGAACAAAACGCATACATTGTTCCACGTACAGATGAATACCACCTGTTCGGGATCAACGTCAGACGACTGCGATAACGATCGATGGGAGACTCTGATGTACGACTCGGCCAAGTCCAATATATACCTGATCAAGATAACCATCTTAGAAGTGTGTAGTGGACAGATCCAGACGAACGTCGGACTCAGGGATGTCGAGATTTTGACGACGGTCGGTGAGTAGATCGTACCAGAGTCGACCGTAGTTATCAACGTCTAAACACACACACACACACAGCACACGCACACACGCACACACACACACATTGGTTAGCAGCTAAATGAACTAGTCAGAGTCAGTAAATAGGGTGACTGTTAAGCGAGGAATTAAAGATATATTGATCATACTATAATTAAATAAATCACATCGATTAATGTTGTGTAGTTTCCCAAGGAGAATCACTTTATCCTTAGTAATAATTGTCGGCTCCATCAAAAGAAAATCTTATTATTTCGTTTACATTGTTTCATATATATATATATATATATATATATATATATATATATATCTAGCATTAGACGATTTGAGTGGTGTTTAGTATCACCAGTCATGATAGAAATAAACAATACTATAGTGATAAGCTTTATACTTGAAACGTGCACGAAATCTAAGTAAATACACAACATGTGATTAACTGTATGATATTTACTTTATTTTACAGTCAATGTGTTTGTATTGGTGTTTTTTACTTTATTTTGATCGAAAATATCTTATAGAATTATTATTATTATTATTATTGTTGTTGTTGTCGTCGTTGTTGTTGTTGTCGTCGTTGTTGTTGTCGTTGTTGTCGTTGTTGTCGTCGTCGTCGTTGTTGTTGTTGTCGTCGTTGTCGTTGTTGTCGTCGTTGTCGTTGTTGTTGTCGTTGTTGTTGTTGTTGTCGTTGTTGTCGTTGTTGTTGTTGTTGTCGTTGTTGTCGTCGTTGTTGTCGTCGTCGTTGTTGTCGTTGTTGTTGTTTTGTCGTCGTTGTTGTCGTCGTTGTTGTTGTCGTTGTTGTTGTTGTCGTCGTCGTTGTTGTTGTCGTCGTCGTTGTTGTCGTTGTTGTTGTTGTTGTCGTTGTCGTTGTTGTTGTCGTTGTTGTTGTTGTCATTGTTGTTGTTGTTGTTGTTGTATTTGCTCCTATTACCACTTCGGTTGTACAACGTTCAGTACACATTTCTTCCTACGTTAGATGAGTGTACTGATCCAGATCGGTGTCTTCACGGCGGATTGTGTACCGAGAACGATGTCGGTTATCAGTGCGATTGTTCCGGAACCGGATACGAGGGATACAATTGTGAACGAAGTGAGTCATCTTCAAATACGTCTCGATCGATGTTCCGGTGACGCAATGGTTATTGTCCCTGGTACGACCGGCGAACAGTCTAACCAAGCTCAGATCAACTCAAATAAACTCAGATCAACTCAAATATATATCTAGATCCGATACATGAGCTCGGCTGATAGAGTTAGTAGACACGTATCTGTCGGTTTCGGTTTCGAAACCTCTTGCTACCTATTACGGCCTTTTTTTATGATACACCTTAGGGGGTCGTTATTCGGTTGTTAATTTTGATCTCGTGTATTGTTATTGTCGTTACATATTTTGGCCGTTATTAACATTGACGTCTGCCAGTTGAATCAACGGAATCAATAAATCCACACAAAAATGACCCCCCCCCAAAAAAAAAAAATAGAATAGAACCGAAATACATTATTATGTATGAATACAAAACGTGAACTATCTCATTTTTCTGGTTGATGTGTGTTTACTGTAAAGTGACCGAATTTTGGCATAAAACACGTGTTATGTGTTGAAATGTCTACGAAATGTGTTTTCTTTCTTTCTTTTTCTTCTTCAAAATAGATATTAATTTGAGTCTTCGACACATCAAACATAATAACTTGCAACTATTAATATATACTAACTTGCAACTATTAATATATACTAACTTGCAACTATTAATATATACTAACCTGTAACTATTAATATATACTAACCTGTAACTATTAATATATACTAACCTGTAACTATTAATATATACTAACCTGTAACTATTAATATATACTAACCTGTAACTATTAATATATACTAACCTGTAACTATTAATATATACTAACCTGTAACTATTAATATATACTAACCTGTAACTATTAATATATACTAACCTGTAACTATTAATATATACTAACCTGTAACTATTAATATATATTAACCTACAACTAATAATATATACTAACCTAGTACTAGTATAACGTTATAAATACTAAATTCTTTCTTCTGATAATAAGGACAGATTTATGCTACATCACAGATGACAGTCGATCCCGGATTAAGTATTTCTGGATAAACCGTTTGTTATTAATCTTGTGTTCTTTGTTGTTGTTGTTGTTGTTTCCTGTTGTTGTTTTTTAAATTATCTTAGGCGTTTGCGCACACCCTCAGCCACCACCATAGTGTGCGTCATCCAGTCGGTCGGTCACGTGACTCTGTTGATGGATTGATCGCCTATTGTCGTCACGTGACAGGTTAAGATCTGTCGATTAAACTGTCTGGCAATAATTAATGGACTCGAACACGAGAATTACTAACTCTACCAGCTGAACTATATCCGATTAGTCGATTAGATATGCTATGTTATCATTATTGTTGTTAACACTGGGTGATGTTATCATGTTTGTTGTTAACACTGGGTGATGTTATCATGTTTGTTGTTAACACTGGGTGATGTTATCATATGTTTTCAGATATAGGATCAGTGTGAAATAAGTACGTCTTGTACTACCCCTCTCTCTCTAACCCCCTCTCTCTACACCACGCACGCACGCACGCACGCACCCCACACACCAGTGATAGAGCCAACAGGACAAGGAAGAGATTTTCTAGCTAGAATATCTCAGCTAAGACAAAATATTTGCCAGATTCACTTCTATATGACGAAATGTGGTTAAGGTGTTAAAACTTGAAATATGGACGACAACAGTTTATACGCAGTTGGGTTCCATTGCTCCATAGAATCAAAATGTATGCTCGTACACGTCCGTACATATTATAGGGGAACCCAGATCCGTAATATTCACTTCATATCAGCGCAAATCGGTTCAAAGTATTTCAGCTTTTCCACGTAGTTCTAATACTCAAAATGTCTCTGTGATGTTTTTATTACAGAAGTCGGGTTTGGAACATTGTTTGTCCTCTTCTGGATCAGAGTTTGGAAGGAAACGATATTAGACTAAATATAGTTAGAACGGTCAATGTTAGAGATTTTAGTACAGACCTTAGATGTATAAGATGATCCCTTCAGTGATGATGATGATGATAATGATTATTATTGTTTGTCCTGCTGTTATTGTTGTCATCGTTGTTGTTGTTATTGTTGTTAATGTTGTTGGGCTAGTTGTATCATTTGTACGAATGTCAGAAGATATTATTATTTTGAAAATTCCCAAACATTAAACATTGATGGAATTATGTCAAAACTGTTAAATTGATTTATTTTATCCTGAACGGTGGCTTATCAGGATCAGTAATCCGGCACCGAAAATGCTAATCTGTGACGAATTGATCGGAAAATGTTATCAAATGTTTTCAATTTGCATACAGCTAGGAGCCGATAGAATCCTTCAACTACATCATCTTGCTTTAATGTGAAATCCAGAAGAATCTCTTACTAACTCCGAAATGCGAGTCAGAGAGAGTAATATCTCTCTAGAAGTATGCCGAACACTCCCGTGGCGCAGCCGGTAGCGATACGTTGCAGGCTTTCATGTCATGGGTTCAAATCTCAGCGTTAGGTGTGTCTGCGGGATGTTTCGTCTGATCATTTCTTTACTCTAGCGAGCAGCCTGACAATCACAAGGAAACTCTAAAACCAGCCCCGATGCTAATAAAGCATTAACTCACTCATTCACTCGACCACCCACCCACTCCCTCACTCGCCAAAATAACCTACCACCCACCCACCCAACCACCCAACCACCCAGGCACTAACATTCAAAGCATGGATATAGAATGTTTTGAAGTATTTCACTTTTTGAAACTAATAACCTCCACAATATTCAGCCATTAATCGTTTATTATACTCTTGTATTACGTCCCTTTCAGATATAGATGACTGCCAGCCGAATCCCTGTCAACACGGCTCGTGTACCGATGGAGTGAACGCGTATACGTGTACATGTGATGCTGGCTACGAGGGCACCAACTGTGAGACAGGTACGGTCTTATTGCCAATTCAGTATGCAGTCAGAATCCGTTAATCCGGACATCGTTTATCCGACAAATCCACCATCCGACACATTATTGCCTGTGACGGATTTAGCTCCATTTAAATGACTCTTTAATCCGGCAAATTCGCGTTCCTCATTTCGACTCCGACACTTCATTTCGCCAACAGAATGTGACATTTCAATGTAAAATGATAATCCGACAACGCGAAAATGTTGCCAAATATTTCCGCTAGCTCTGTCATGCAAGATACACCTACATGTTGTCAGTAATGGTTCATTAACCTTCCCACCCGCGATAATTGCTATATCGTAACCAATTACAATCATCCTCGACAATACACATCGACACACGATACTTCCATAATCGTTCATGGATAATTTAAAATACAAATGTGTGATATTTCCAATGAGCAGATCATGAGTTATTTTGACGGACAAAGTGACATGAGTATTTCTTTATAGCGTCTGTACTTAACAAACATCAAAATGATCAATGGCTTCCATGACATTCCGTATCTTGCGCACGATTATTGAATATTGGTTTAAATACGGAGGTATATCTTTATAATTTAAAAATGTGTGCCATAAACTACCGGTATGTCACTAACTCGATAGTTCGACATTCTCGTTTATCCGACATATTATCATGTGACAAACCTTGTCGGATTAACGGATTCTGACTGTATTTGGAACATTCCGACGTCCACTTCTATCCGTACACGTGTGTTACAGTTTGCGTCCGCGCGGTTCCGGAATAATTATCATTCGTTTAATATATATATATATATATATATATATATATATATAACGAAATAACCAAATTTCAGGCCTTTTATAGACATTCGAAAAGAATATTTTGTGGCTACTTGATGATCCGATATCGTAGTTGATATTTCATATTTATTCAAATGACAACAAAGGTATCAACTATTTACCGTAACTGTTTAACACGAGTTAGTACTTCAGTAGTTTATTTACTATATAAACACAATCGGGATTACTGTGGATATTTCATGGATCGGAATGGAACATTCCTTCCCGTTCTGTCCAGTCCCTCTCTCTCTCTCTCTCTCTTTATATATATATATATATATATATATATATATCTGTGTGTGTTCCTCCAATTCTTGTGTACACAGTGATTGTTCGAATTTGGTGAACGGGTACAGATGTACTTGTTTGGCGTGTTATGGATGCGTCAACTGTCAGATGGGTACCACGTATTATTTTGTTGCTTCAGACAACGGCTTTGATTGTATACATCATTTTACAGTATTTACCATCTTGTCATCTTGGTATCGTTACATAACCGTTTTTGTTGTCGTTTATATATATATATATATATATATATATATTTATGTGTGTGTGTGTGTGTGTGTGTGTTTATGCGTGCGTATGTGTGCGTGTGTGTGTATGCGTGTGTGTCTGTATGTGTGTATCTGTGTGTGTTTTTTAACTGTGTATATTAAGGCACAGGCACAGAGAATCTCGAACCGTGAATTCAAACTCTGGACGTTTCTTCAGGGGACTGAATCCAGAGTGGCGACTTTTCTTGCTGAGACATGTGTAATGTCTCACCAGTCCCTAAGCCGCCAAGCAAAATTTTTCAAAATCCCCCAAATTGGGGCACCTAACAGCCGTGGAGTTTGGGAGTAGAAACAACCACAAGTCAGATCCCAATCGCGCTAGTTAGTAAAAAAGAATCAGGTTTAAAATTTTAATTATCTAAGTAGCCCTATTTATAATATAACACGTGTGCCAGCGCCTTAAATATCTTTATAAAACACACACATATATAAACTACGCACATTCATATGCATGGATATTTATATTAATAAAAGAGAATATGTGTGTGTGTTTGTTTGTGTGTGTGTTTGTGTGTTGTTTGTGTGTGTGTTTGTTTATTTGTTTGTGTGTTTACAAACAATTCTGACAAAAGAGTCTTAAACAGCGCTGAAAAATGACGTTGGCTGGGACTTTGATTGGGAATATGGATGTTTACTCATTACAATGATTACAAATTATTATTCTAAGCCCCGGAGTTATAATGTTCGAAGGTCTAAGTAGCAAGCTTAATGTCTGCGTGGAGGCTGACTTTTGATATTGTTCTATAAACAGATAAAACAGGTATTGTGTGTCCAAGGAATGTTAGTAAGAAATATTTAATATCTAGTTTTCAAAGTATTTTCCATTGACTGACAAAATAAAGTATCCCTTTACCGATATCGATCGTTTCATACGCAAAATAATCAATTTCTGGTTTGTTGGCTGTAAGTGACGTGGTATCAAACGTATGTCTAAATTTATGCATAATATTGATGAAATGTCCTTTTGGTGTTATTTGATACGGAAACCGAAACCAGAGAGGTATTAACTGTGTGTGTAATAGACACACACTATAAAACAGCTTCAATGGTGCGATCCGACCGTAATCCAGAGATTGGTTGGCCGTAAAATGCGGACCGGCTGTGTAAAACATTACAATGGGAACAACTTGGTAGCCGTAAAATGCGGACCTACTGTGTAAAACATTAAAATGGGAACAACTTGGTAGCCGTAAAATGCGGACTTACTGTGTGAAACAATACGATGAGAACAACTTGACATAGATGACTGACTATTCGCCGAATCCGTTATATTTCTTCATAGGGATTGCGTCGATTTGGCGAATGCAGTTCGTGTGTTCGTGTGACGCCGACTACTCGAAAATATGATCATATCACCCCAATTCTTCAAAAACTGCATTGGCTACCTGTTAGACAGCGTATCCATTTTAAGATTCTGTTAATAACTTATAAATCTATTAATGATATGGCGCCAGAATACCTATGTGAACTGGTTTCCATTAGAAAGTCATCCAGGTCATCCAGTCAGATACTATTGCAGGTGCCAGTGTCTCAGCTCAAGTGATATGGTGATTGTGTGTTTAGTGTTGCAGCCCCCAATTTGTGGAATAAGTTGCTGACAAATATTAGAAACGCGTCGTCTCTTGAACATGTTAAATCTATTCTAAAAACGAACCTATTCAATGTTGCTTTCACAGATAAATATCTTTTAAATCTCTTATATAGGGTTTTTACAGATATATTATTTGGGGTATTATTATATTACATATTATTTGTACAGCGCCTTTGAATGGCTCCTGCTAGTAAGGGCGCTTTATTAAATATACATTATTATTATTATTATTATTATTATTATTATTACATTTGGTTTATTCTTCATATTTGTTCCGTATGGCCCAGTGGGTAAGAGCGAGGGAATTTCTTACGGTCGGAGGTTGGAATCCCGGCCGTAGCATTATAGTAAGATCAATTTTTCACCCAACCAAGCATCTGGTTTTCTCCGCCGAATATGTCATATATTGCAAATTCTAAACTTGTTCACAATCAGTTCCCGTGGAAAAGCAATTTATAACATACCATATAGTCTTGATGTAGCTAAACCACCTAAAATAAGCCACTTTTCGACCATTATTATTCCTATTATTACACTATTACCTCGTATAACAGTGTCCACGTTTGTCCGTAAACCAAATGCCAACGTGCATGTTTATGTTTAAGCATCAACTTTCGATTCGGCGATTTAATGTTAACAAAGAGACTGTCAGAAGCTGAATTTTTTAAATTGAGTTGTTGGCTGATTAATGATGATACAAAGCCAATGTAACTTATACGGTTCGAGTAGTTCGAGTTTACGCTTCTACTAACAGCGCCCGACGAGTGACTGTCGAGTCCTTGCCTACACCGATGCTGCTCGGATCAGGTCAATCAGTACGGTTGTATCTGTGAAACGGGATCTGAGGGAGACGGCTGTGAGACAGGCACTGCCAACATCTACTTCATTCCCCACAAGCTAAGTTCAAATTTCGGCGTGGTCATGTGTGAATGATGTTTCATCCTTCACTTCGTCTCATTACCTTCGGAGGTCGCTCGGCCAGTTTAGGCTACCTTGTGCACAAAAGTGGCCGTAAAACATCAACCAGATATATAATATATATATATATATATATATATATATATATATATATATCTAGTCTCGTATCTTGTTGTAAGAACGTCTCGTATGCCACAAAAGACTCCTATATACTGTAGATCAGTTTAATTAGCCGGTACAAATCAGCCAGTAAGTCTTGTAGTCTAACTACAGCTGGTTTACAGTAATCGCGGCATGCTCAAGATTAGCTCAATTTAGACGGCCATGAGAATAAAATGGAAACGAAATAAATGAACATCCCCCCAATTCTGGAACCATCTCAGTTGTCTGACGGCTTAATTGACTGTCAGCTCCCATTGCTCGCCGTTGTTATGTCCTATCTATTCGTTTGGAGACTTTCTTCCGACTCGTACTTACGGTTCTCGGGATCAAATCTAAGTTTCCCTTTCCGGAGTAGACGTTCTCTCGGTGCTGGTACCCCCCAGCTGTTTAATGGACAGCTGTTAATGTGGCGACCACCATTTCTCCCTCAGATATCGACGACTGTAATGGCGTTGTATGTGATAACGGTGGTAGTTGTGTAGATGAAGTTGATGGCTTCATTTGTCTTTGTGTTGATGGTACAGAAGGAGTTATATGTACTGATCCTGAAGGTTAGTCGTTCAACGTTAAATATTGATTAGGCTTAAGATTATTATTTATATAATGTAGTTATTTAATTATTATTTATATAATGTAATTATTTAATTATTAGTCTAATATGTTTTTTTATGATCGTATTTTCAATAATAATAATAATAAATAATAATAATAATTAATAACGATCGGTATATATATATATATATATATATATATATATATATATATAATTCATTATTACTTATATGTGACGGCTTCGTTTGGTTACCATGGTATTATACTCCTTTCAAATATAACAATAATTCGAATTAATATTTTCTATAACTCTCCCTTATAGCGTGTATATCTGAATATTATGATATGTCGAATGTATTCCTCTATACGTCTATTTCCCTGCGTTCGTATATTTGCCTGATTTGCTACGGGCGTACGTGCGTGTGTGTGTGCTTGCGTGCGTGCATGTTTGGGTCATAATTGTGGCTTAGCTTCCTCCGGTTAATCCATTTCGAATTAAGCGGTTTCGTTCTCGCTCGATAAAAATTGGCCGATTTTAGGTGAGTAACATTTACTTCTTCCTGAGAATAGATTTTCGATATTTACTATAAAACGCATCTGTAAACGTATTTGTAAACGCATCTGTAAACGTATTTGTAAACGCATCTGTAAACGTATTTGTAAACGCATCTGTAAACGTATTTGTAAACGCATCTGTAAACGTATTTGTAAACGCATCTGTAAACGTATCCACACGACAAACAGAGATGCTAACATATATGGTAAATCTTGGCCCATTATCTAGTCTTCAACCGGAGAAGCAGACGACGCGCAGACGATGGTCGGGTTGTACGAAAACTAAAGAAAACGACGTAATAACGTGTTAGTTCAGGGACGTACATCGACATTCTTCGTATATCGACCATAAACGACGGTATGACTTTAATATCTATTTCAATTTTAGCATATTTCCCATTCAGTAGAAGAAAAAAATACTAAAATAATCTTTACATTCTAAAGTCAGTGGGTGCGCCTCCGTGGTTTAGTTGACAGCGCGTTGGACCACAGATCACTACCACCCGAGTTCGAATCTCGGCTTAGGCATACCTGAGGGGTGTTTCATCTTCGACTTCGCTTCATACCCCATTTAACCTAGAATGTGCCCGTCATCGAGGCTAACAATAAATATAATAAATGATTGTAATAGGTTCGAGTGTTCCATCCGGCGGAGAGCCGGTGCCTCCATGGTGTAAATGGTAGCGCGGGCGGCCACATAGCTCTACCACCCGAGTTCAAATCTCAGCCTGAGCTCGCTTGAAGGGTATTTCAACTTTCTCTTCGCTTCATTAACTTCGGGGTACGCTCGGCCCGTTTAGGCAACCGTGTGTGTGTGTGTGTGGGGGGGCTAAAGTAGCCATAAAACATCATCATCATCACACCGAGAGGTATAATATGTGTACTGACATAATTAAGAACTAACACTTTATTTATCATTGTTGACCTTTTCAACCCGTAAGCTAACCCAGAAGTATATACACAAAATACAAATCTAGAGATTTAGCTTAAAAAAGGGATTTGTTATTAGTGTCCTGGTTTTAGGGATGGAATATGTCCATTTTGTTCGTTTGCATTTATTTCGATAACGTTTCATCGACATATCATCGCGGCAACGTGTAAACATCAAAGTGGGGGATGTGCCGTTATTATTGTGCGTAAATTACAATAACATAATATAATTATATATATATATATATATATATATATATATATATAATGTCTCCTTCTTTATATATTTATTGTTGTCTTTTTTCTAAACCCACAGAATGACACAGACGAAGATCATCTTTTTTATCTCCAAATATTTACAGCTGCAGCAACGTGAACTATATTTAACGTTAATCTGTATAGATAATAAATGATAAATATTTAACACGTCTATTTGTCTCTACATTTGCTAAATATGTGAGTGAGTGAGTCAGTAAGCGAGCGAGTGAGTGAGTCAACTCGTCAGTGAATGGGTGGGTGGTTGAGGGAAGGGCTAAAGTATCGGTGATCGGATGGGTTAGGGTAGACGGGTGGGAGACTCAGTGAGTGAGTGAGTGAGTGAGTGAGTTCTACTTCTATTATACATTTATTTTCCAATATTTATAATCAATTTTAGTCTCTTCACATTTCATATTTTGAGTTAATGGTAATATAAGTTATACACTTGTATTGTCTGTTGTAATGGTAATATAAGTTATACACTTGTCTTGTCTATTTTAATGGTAATATAAGTCATACACTTGTCTTGTCTATTTTAATGGTAATATAAGTTATACACTTGTCTTGTCTATTTTAATGGTAATATAAGTTATACACTTGTATTGCCTGTTTTAATGGTAATATAAGTTATACACTTGTCTTGTCTATTTTAATGGTAATATAAGTTATACACTTGTATTGTCTGTTTTAATGGTAATATAAGTTATACACTTGTATTGTCTGTTTTAATGGTAATATAAGTTATACACTTGTATTGTCTATTTTAATGGTAATATAAGTTATACACTTGTATTGTCTGTTTTAATGGTAATATAAGTTATACACTTGTATTGTCTGTTTTAATGGTAATATAAGTTATACACTTGTATTGTCTGTTTTAATGGTAATATAAGTTATACACTTGTATTGTCTGTTTTAATGGTAATATAAGTTATACACTTGTATTGTCTGTTCTAATGGTAATATAAGTTATACACTTGTCTTGTCTATTTTAATGGTAATATAAGTTATACACTTGTATTGTCTGTTTTAATGGTAATATAAGTTATACACTTGTATTGTCTATTTTAATGGTAATATAAGTTATACACTTGTATTGTCTGTTTTAATGGTAATATAAGTTATACACTTGTATTGTCTGTTTTAATGGTAATATAAGTTATACACTTGTATTGTCTATTTTAATGGTAATATAAGTTATACACTTGTATTGTCTGTTTTAATGGTAATATAAGTTATACACTTGTATTGTCTGTTTTAATGGTAATAGAAGTTATACACTTGTCTTGTCTATTTTAATGGTAATATAAGTTATACACTTGTATTGTCTATTTTAATGGTAATATAAGTTATACACTTGTCTTGTCTATTTTACGATGATGTTGTATTGTTGAACTTATCATTGAACTAGTTTTATTTATTTTAGTAGAATGCGAAATGTGTTTATCCCAGCCCTGACATCATAATGTGAGATAATATGTTCATCCGCCTAACACTAGGGGGCGTAACGAGACGGGATAGAACTGGAAAATGAGTGAGTGAGTGAGTGAGTTAGTAAGTGAGTGAGTACGGTTTGAAAATATGTGTCGAACTTCTCAGAATGCTTACCATTCATTAAACTAATAAACCATTCATTAAACTAATAAACCGACATATTTCATTACCGACATACTGACGGATAGCACAGGTCAAACTGTATACCAACATCGGGTTAATGGATGAGTTGATAACATCTTTTAATTAAATTCCGTTGACTGATGGTTAAAATATCAATTTAGGTTTGTCGTTTATTATTGAAGAATTTAACAGAAACAGAATTTAGATCCTTTTCTTCGGGAACTGCTTTGTTTTCATGTCAGCCATTCGATATGTCTCCTTAATTAGTTTATGGTTTGAATTAGAAATAAAATCTACTCTAAGAACTTCAGATTTTGGCTATACAAATATTCTTGCGTGAAGAGGAGTATCTCCGCGTTGCGTCCAGGTTAAAGATTTGAAGCATTAGTTCCGGTGATGAACAGATAGTGGCGTTTCGGGATTTATGTTTCGGCGTCCATGTTTCAGCGTCCGTGTTTCAGCATCCATGTTTCAGTGTCCGTATTTGAAGGTCTGTCACCAAAACGCCCTTCTGTAGCCGAATTTGTAAACTTGAATTATTATGGGATTTTGGATAAGACATCTGGCAAGTTCGAGATCCACAGATCCATAACTGATCTGAAAACAAGGTCAGCAGGAGGAATGTTAGGTTTTGAGATACATATAGAGAGAGCACAACACTTGTATACGTTAGTTCGTTCTAGGTTTATGCAGTGATCCAGATAAGCTTATCTATGGATGAACGCCAAAATAACACATCTGTCCTGGATCTATCTGGAATGTGTGTAGACATTGAAGCTGAATAAACCAACACAAACACAAGATAATCTAATATTTGTTTATTTTGTGATATAATCCGACATAAAACTCATTCCTCGGTGATATTAGATTTTGTAATTATATATTTTAGATTGAACATCGCGTTCTGACCAAGATAGATGAATTCCTCATGAGTCTACTTTATCATATTATTATATATACGGAGCAGTCTATTTTCCCCTTTTTGTACGTAGCCTGCATGTAGCCGCCTCCTGTGGGCGTGACATATTTGTCGCGTACGAAAAGCGAATTAGCTGGTTCCCACAGGCTGATGAGTAGACCAGACACATGCTTAGGTATACGCACACATCTATCAATATGTGGAGGTATGGAACATTAAATTTTTAGATTAATGTATGTATAGTTGTATTTAGATTTAGATTTATGGAGGTAGGTCCCGATGGATATTTAGATATGTTGATGCTCTGTGTCTGTTGCCTCTTTATATGTACCCTAAAACACACACACACACACACACACACACACACACACACACACACACACACACACATATATATATATATAGATATATATATATATATATATATATATATGTATATATAAATAGATGATAGATAGAGGGGGGGGGAGAGTCGTGACGAGACACAAAAGATGAGTAAATAGATTGTTTAATTTATTTCAGCATTAAAGGCTTCGGACATAATAAATCAACATATATACACTACAGATGAATGGACAAAGAGAACAACAAACATATATCAACATTAGCCGATTATTATAGAAATAAACACCTGATATTAGTAGATACCATAAATAACCCAAGGTCAAATAATATGGAATCAAATTTGACACGAAGTGGTACTCATCCTTTGTATCTGTTTCTAAGATACCACGATAGCGACAATTACCTTTAAAAAAATAGTTATAGAACTATTTTAATGGAAGTCCGCGTGTTTCTAAATAACAATACAAACATCGATGACGACAAAGATAACTACAGTATAATATTTACATAGAGACTTTAAATAGATGATGATGATGATGATGATTGATGTTTTACGGCCACTTTTGTGCACATGATAGGCTAAATGGGCCGAGCGACCTCCAAAGGTAATGAAGCGAAGTGAATGATGAAACACCCTTCAGATCTGCCCACGCCGATATTCGAACTCAGGTGGTAGTGATCTGTGGTTCACAGCGCTACCTAGTAGACCACAGAAGTATATATATATATATATATATATATATACATCAGATTATATTGTGACTTGATTACGAAAAAAAACGAATACATTTATTTGATCCTAATGTTAACATCATGTTTACTAACTAGCAATATTGGACATTGTGGTATATGGAATATTTCCTCTTTGGTGTGATATTGGTAACGCTCATACCTGAGATTAAATAACAATTAGCATATTAAATTTACTTTTGGTATTCGTGTCACTTTTAATAAAATGACGATAATTCGTAAGTCATAAGTTGATACAAATCGGTTCTTTTAAAGCTGGTGTTGGCATATTTTATTTCGTAAATAACAATATATGTGTGTATGTGTTAAATATGTCAAATACATAGGCATTACTATAATAATAAGTTTCGATCTATTTAGAAATGCTGATTATCGTCGTCTATTTACTTTTTCATGATTCTGATGAGCCTTGGTCGCGAATTCGTTACAAGATGGCCGAATTTATCATCTACAAACGACATATTTTTAAATAAATATTATCCCCAAATAGATTGGACAAAACGCTCTCGATCTTCCCAATCCGATAAAGATAGCGTCTAGCCACTTCCACAATTTGGGAACCATACCTACCACAATCCGAACAACATGCCCTACGTACCGGATGTTGTTAATTCTTACGGCTAACAGAAAACAGAAGAACGGTTCGTATCAACCATCCGGTAGTAAATAACCTACGAGTTAAGGATTTGTTTACGGTCTGAAGATGAAAACTCTGCTGTACTCAGGGTCAGTATGTACTCTATTACATGGTACTCTTGTTGTTGTACCCAATACACTCTTGCGTTGTTCTACGAATCACTTTCGTGGTATAACTGGTAGCGCATTGGATCATAGATCACTACTACCTGAGTTCGAATCTCGGTGCTTCATGATTGACTTCGCTTCATTACCTTTGGAAGTCGCTCGGCCCATTTAGCCTACGATATACACATAAGCGGCCGTAAAAACCAATCATCATCATAATGATCATCGAATCTCACCGTTGGCATATCTGAAGGGTGTTTCATCACTGACTTCGCTTCATAACTTTTGGAGGTCGCTCGATGCATTTAACCTACGATGTGCACCAAATTGGTCGTAACACATTAATCATCTTCATCTTTATCTACCAAATCATCCACTAAGATATCAATGTCAATAAGTCTATGATGATGAGGTGATGATCTGGCTCGACTCATCACGGTCGAGGCATGAAAAGTCCGGTCCCTTAATTATGGTAATGAGAACGTCTAACGAGGTCAGTCACGTGATCCGTCCCTATTGCGAACTCATAATATAATTGACCTCAATAAATACATTCCTTGCCATTACCGTTAAAAAGGTGTACTGATATCAGGTGATCGGAATAGAGGAGTGACAAGGGAAATCTTCTTACTACAAAACCACTTCTAGACGAACAATTACCTCGTTCTAAAATTAGCTAATTACCTCATGTAATAATAATAGTAGAATGTTACAAATCCGACGGCTTGTGTATAATTCGTCACAAAGAGAAACCGAAAGATACGAATGTGTAAATAGTCCATCCGCCGATTTAGAAGCCATCTTTTTACGGATATACTTCTCTAAGTACTTCCCATATAGACTGTTAGTAAATACTCTGTAGGCCTACTGTGTATCTTTCCTCGATTTCGTTACCCCGATGAGTATACTATACTGAACCTTTCTTAAGTCGAGTAGGTCAGTCTTCGATATTCTAATAAACCGCTCTATCACGGAGTTATCATGCCGCACAACAATAACAACAACAACAATTACAACAACAACAACCAATTCATCATCATCAGCATCATCATCATCATCATCGTTACTACCACCACCATATGTACAGCGCCTTATCAAAGCTCACCATCACGAGCAATGTAAACAATTTCAGGCGTCGTAGCGAGGCTGACCTTTCCTCAGTCCAGCCTGCCATCAACAAACTGACCCAGAAACTGCTGCTCTACAGCGCTACCTACCGGGAGACTGGAGAAACGTCGAGAGAGAGAGAGAGAGAGAGAGAGCGAGTAGCCTAGCTGACATGTATGTTAGTAAGGTGGTACGCCATGTACATTATTGGTCTCTATCTCTCTCTCTCTCACTCACTCACTCACTCTGACGTTCACTCTATCTCTGACTTAATGCCAGTCAGATCAATACTCAACGGTTACTGAGAGAACTCATCGTCGGCTTAACAACAAACCATTGATAATAATTGGAGAAAACTTTCATCTGGTAACTGACTACGTACAGCAGTGAGAATCATCTTGGATGTGGTAACCGTCTGTTGCCACACCACCACCACCACCACCATCATCATCATCATCATCATCATCATCAACGACAACAACACCAGCAACAACATCATCACCATCACCGTCACCTGCATTATCTCTCTATCATCGTATCTCAAGGCAAACGACGATGACTATCCTGTTGAGGTAAGTACGTAGTATGTGTTTGAGTTAAATTTGTTCGAGGTGTTCTTGTCATATAAATATATATATATATATATATATATATATATATAAGTGGTAATAGGCGTGGAATCTACCACTTTAAGATGAAACATTATCCTCCGACTGTCGTACAAAATGTACACAATGAAACAACATATAAACAATTAAACGCTCATCTGTTTATCCCAAAGATACATGATCAACAATATCACGTGACATTGTGGCGGGCCGCTAATGACATTATCCGCCCTGTTATCGGCCACTAATGACATCAGCTGCTCGCCATTGTTGACTGAAGGTGTAACCGTGCATTATAGAGTTTTACCGTCCATGTAAAATTGTAATATCCTACTAGTAACGCCCTACTAAGTGATAATAATATTTTTATGTGACCAATCGCATCGTCAACTGACTGTAATCATCGACATATGGGACACTGTGACGTCACTACTTCTCGTCCCTAGTCATATTGTGGGCTATACATGGAAATTAAAAGTGTGTGCGTCTGTGTTAGCGCGCGCGTGCGTATGGAGAACAATTTCAATACTCCTTACTAGATCTGTAGTTGTCAGGGTATTTTCGTTGTTATTGTTCTTGTTATGTACCGAAATGTTAAATAATGATGAGTCAGACTGCTGAATATGTGAAAGTAAAACGACACTTCCGGTCAAAACTTTGAACCAGAGCCAAAGTTCATCTGGAAAATGTTTTACCTACTTCAATGGGCACACACAGTTGATCAAATCTTGGATTAACGGATGTGGACAGGCTCATCTGGAAAGCCATCTTTAAATTGGGCTGACTCTAAATTTAGGAAGATTGTACTGGGTCAAGTTGACCCGCTCCCAAATAAGTGGATTGAATGTTTTGATGTTACGTTCCGAATCGCGAAGCCCTTTTCCAGGGATTTTATGTTTTCATCCAAATGAAGACGGATATATTTCTCTATCCTTCGTCTATACGAACCTATAAAAATAGGTCAAGAATGTCAACACCTGCCACCAAGTGTGCGTGTACCAATTATTTGTAGGAGTTAGATAGCCAATCACAATAAGCTTTACATTGGCCTTCATTGATTGACAAGTGACAATCCAGATAACGCCATCTGCGATTATTAGAAGCGAACACAATGCCGTCACCATATAATCGTGCGATGATGTCAGCACATATATATTTATATAAAAATAATGGCTCAGTTATTATTGCGGCTAGGGTAATGCCTATTACCCGTTCGCTGTAATGTTGGTGACGTATCACCATTTCCGCTATCACGCGACTACGCCCACCTTCATAACATTGAACATATACCACTGGGCGCTCACTTTCTTATTGGTCGAACTAATGTCACTGATTTCTGTTCGACTGGTACCGGAAGTGGAATTCCTTGAGGTTGGTTCGAACGTCTGATCGAGACGAGTGAGGAAGATATTCGTACGTTGTGACCTGATTACGGGATGACGCCAAAGGAAAACCTCATGTATTAAAAAAGGATTAATTATTCTTAATATATATCACATTCAATGGGTAGAGCCTAAGACTATTTACTTATGGCTATGGTCATTCTGTGCGGGAGGTCCGAGGTTCGCGCCTCGGCCGTGGCACTATAGTACGGGGAGTTTTTCACCCAGCCAAGCAACTGGTTTTCTCCACCGAACATGCCATTTATTCTAAATTCAAAATTTATTTAGAATGAGTCTCCGTGGGGAAGCTATAAATTACAGACCATTTGCGTCTCCCTCATTTGAGCCATTTCGGCCATTATTATTATTATTATTATTATTATTATTATTATTATTAAAAGCAGTGTGAGTCAGCTGTCGATAGATGAGCACATCCACCTGGTGTCGATTTGTGTTGTGTCGCTGTGACGTTATTGTTGATGGTGGTGTTTGTAGGGATCTTTCAGGAGAAGTGGGATGACGAATTGTTGTTTTCTGATAATCAATACTGTTAGGTGGCGATCTTCAGAGAGGAGATGACTTTTTAAGTGTGTTCGGTACATCGGGTGAGCAGCTGGACAGTTGGGGAGATAATGTACTGAGTTGTATGTTTGTTGTCAGTGAAGACAGAGTGCTAGTGATGACGGGCGGGTGAAGATGTCGGTCAGCCTATTGTTAAGGAAATTATTTCCGACTACTGTGTTGGTCTTGTACCAGTCATTGGATGTTGATGTGTGGTCTGTGTAGGTCCATTCGAGTTTATTGAAGATGAATCAGTCGGTGGTAGATGGTTGAATGTGGCAAGGGTATGTTAATCAGGTTCAACCACTTCTAAGCCCGTGACTTCATTCGCTAGTTCGTCAGCTCGATCATTGCCCTCAATGTTTACGTGACCTGGAACCCAGTGGAGGATTATTTGGATTCCACGCTGCCTGAGGGTTGACGTCATTATATAGATTTCTGGACAGTTTATCAGTGCTCCATGCTTGTATATACCGCTAGCCATACTTCTCAAGTTCAATCAAGTACACATACATCCGTTTGATTTATTCACCTGCACTAAGCCATTTACACATTCAGTCATCAAGAACCTTACCTGGCCATCCACAATAGAGATAGGTAAGACGCAGATCTCCCCTCCAAACTGCTTGCAGCACAACGGAGTAAACATCCTTTAGAACTATTGTAGTAAACAATACCACTCTCTGGTGACATTTTCAATTGGGATATATGTCCCATCTATTATGCCTCGGCCTGGTACACCTGGAAGGCCTTTAAAGACATTGTTTTGTCTTGAATTTCAGTCGCTTCTGCAACAGAAGGTTAGCATATGAGGTGTTCCGTCAAGTTGTTGTTGATGAACTCCAACAGGTTTTTGATAATGATCCCGGGTGGTCTTTTTCTCATCCCAAATCGATATTTGTCCTTGCTGACGATGAACTACAGCGTTATTATTATTCATTTATGTGGTGTTGTTTGCTAGTCCAACTCTCCCTACAATACCATACACACGATATTCAGTTTTGCTAGTTACCCGGATGATTGTCTTGAATTCAGCAAGACCGAACTGGCCTGCAATATCCACCACACATTCCGTTGTCGTTGACTTGAACGGTGATTAATATCCCGGGTGCTTCCAGTAAAAGACATGTACATAAGGTACATGTAAGTATGTATTCATTGTATTAAAACTTCAATCGTTACAAGAGCGAATCAGACATGTTTTGAAGTTATTTATTCTATTTGAAAATATTTATACTGGGTGACCATCTACACCGAGGTATTCTCACATTGTGCCCAGATAAAAACAAAACTAACATCACACATAGATAGTATTAAGATTAATAAAATAGTTAATAACTGACTAGTCACATATATCATATTGCTATTAGAAACCATAATAATTAATTAGTGAAACCTTTACGACAATTTATAACATACATATCATACATATGATAGATAGATAATTTAAATAATACAATTAATTAGTGGACTATCTGTCATTATACCTATCACTTGCTTCAACCTAATACCAAATTTGTTTGAGTTTAACTATGTGATCTGTAATATCCTCAGTATATTTCAGCTCAAGACATTTTTCATTAATTCATGTTTCCTTTCATTATAGAATCTGCCATGAATGTCCAACTGTTTATCCACAATTGTATCATTACTCTCATCCAAGCCTAACGACACAAATATTCCTTTGAGTTCCACCTTCAGTTCCTCATCGGATGTCTCACCAAAGGCATGTCTTATAATGTAAAATGTTTTTGTTCTAAAACATGAGAAAGACTTTGCAATATTAGAGTCAGGGAAAAGTTATGGTAGAAGTTTTGAAAATGTATCAGAAAATATGAATGGTATATTGTTGTCTGCCCAGGTCAATGTCCATTTTAATTCAGCTTTTGTCACATCATCCTCGATGCTAAACATTTTCTGCATTCTCTGGTTGGTTATCTTCCCCTTTCTGCAGTTTATATGTCTGTAATTGCCTGGATGTTTTCGCCATCCTGTTTTGCTCATGGAGGCAACAGAAAATTCACAGATACCCCACTTGTATTAAAGATGCTTGATCCAGCACAACACCAGTCTTTATATTTGTCACTATTGGAATCAACGTTTTCTTCCCACGAAGGAATGGATTTGCTTCCACTCTCCCCCCATGGTGAATTCATCGAGCTATATAAATCATGTATTAGGAGCCATGTCCAAGGTTTTCCAAATGTTTTTCTTCCAAAACAACTCCCCAACGGATATGGGCCCTTTATTTTTGGATCATTTGTAACTTTCACTGCCAAAATGTACAACTTATTATATCCAATGTACAACCTTTTATATCCCTGCCCCTTTCTATTTCTTTAATGCAAATTACACATGAATGGGGATACCCCAACCCTTATCTTTAGCCTTATCCAGAATACATACCATATGGTTTAATGAAAAAAGCCAGTGCACTGACCCCATTGGGTACTGCCCCTCTACATGTAACAATCCTGCACAAGACTAAAGATATAGCTGACATAGGCAAGGATGCTAATATTGAAGGCTGTTATTATAATTTAGAGCTGCCTACCCTTTTTTTAAACCTAAGCATTGGTGGAGACCTATCTTGTTATACCATAGTCATAGCAGGAGACCTGTATATAGACGTGAATGGGAAAATAGATGATACACCTTAATAAACCAGTGTTTTATTGCAGAAGGAGCTCAATTTTAAAGTATAAAAGTCACTTGAATACAATTACACACTCAATTGTGAGGGAAATAAGGAAATATAAATGCAGACAACCTCCTTTTTGAAAAAAAGAGGTAATAAAGGAGATCTAGCAGAATCGTGATAAAAAGGAGATTCTTTAAAATAAAGGAGATGTGGACACACTGTATTTCTGACTGTCCGGGTAATCTTCCTGAATGATGCGTGTAGCGGGAGACAGTTTAACCTTTAATGTTGTCTTAATCACATATTGAAGAGTCAACATCCTGTGTGTATGTTCCAGCTGATAGTGATAGACAATCGAGTAATAAATCGAAGACACTGATCTTGCTTCGTCATTGAGTTTCTATTCACAAAGTCGGGAGACAGCTTTGTTTGATTTCTTACATCTGATATACTTCGTAGGAGAATTTCACAGAAGCCAACAGCTTCTTAAGTACGTCCTATTGACGGTTTCCAGCTAGTTGGTGTCATGCCAATGCAATATTAAGGCTTCAAGTGCAAAGGTCAGGCGAGGTGTAACATAAGTGTTCAATATCTTAATGTTGATGTCAGGCCTGACACCAATCAGACTGCGAAGTCCAACACCTATTAGTCCAGAATCAGTTCTGCGGATCAACTTTATCTTAGAGTCACCGTCTGTCCGCATAATACACAGATGTTTTTTTTCTTCTGCTTTACTTCTTGTATTGTCGTTTCATAGAGTTGAACACATTTAGAGGTTGACATGCTCTGACGTACAGAGGGGCATTTCACGGCAATTATTTCAGTTTGTGTTTCACTGAACGTAAATCATTCCCTATTGGGAATTAACTGCTGCCTCGTTAGCCAGGCACTGCATGTTGGGGGTTGAGTCACTCAGTAGTAGCAAGTCGTCCGCACACATAATGACGCCAACTAATATGTGGACACTAAGCCATCCCACATGACTGTTGATGTGCATCCTTGATGAGCCTGCGATTTCCTCGCACACGAATTACCATAAAGGAGTCGCAGCATCGAACTACGGTCTACAAACTCGAACATTTTCGAAGCATCCATATATGTTACATAGACAAGTTTCCTCTGGATCGTTCCAGCAAAGAGCACCTCAGTCAGCAACGCAACAGCATTGCTGGAAGATACACCCTCTGTAAATCCAAACTGGTCGATATTTTAGCTGGGATATAGGATGAGATGTATGCGAGTGTTAATCTCTTTCTCAGCAACCTAACCAATGTTAACCTTTTAGCTGTTGGGGCTTATTACTGGTTTGTCCTTCTTATGGAAGCTGTCTGTTTTCCATCAATGAGTACCCTGTTCACAAGCGGATCCACATTGTCAATAACAACCGATGAAACCAAATTGGCAAGTTCGGCTGCGATTACAAAGGCATCATTGGCTTTCTGGTTCTTGAGATGGTCGATATGCTTCTGGACGTCACTACTGGTTGATGTACTGTACCAGAGGATACTGAGAACAAGGAGCCTCTTCAGGTCTCCAGTGTCCTCTTAGTGTTCGTCAAAGATGGTGTTCTATTTAGGTCTGGCCAGGTTAGTGACGTAATTGGCTCACTGGTCAGTTGGTAATAGCTGCATAGCGCTATCAGACACCGTAGAGTCGATATCAACAGAGACAGCTGATTATGAATATTCGCACTAAATGCGGATACATTGGTGGAAACCTTTTTGGTTAGACTCATTGGCTTGCATGATATTAACATGCGTCTGTGAACCTTCCAACGAACATAGACGCGCTTTGAATTCGTCATGTAATGTAAAAGCTCTGCGGATCAGATGAACGTAATAATATGTTTGCGCTTTTTATGTTGCACTGGGTGAAAAACAGTACATGCTTTATACAGTATTTTGCTTAAAATGGGAACAATCATCTGGTCTTTTGGAGTACTGAAGCTTACAACTAGCCCTCATCCAATATGGGCGAGGATACTACACTTTCTATCTGTGGTTGTAATCTTCTTAACTACTCGATTTTTATTATGGGTATTCTGGGTTACGAGAGGTCTTTCACCAAGCAAACATGGCATTGATACACTCAAGCTATCTGGGATGTGAGCTACCTGCGTAGGGCCCTTCTCCGATGATGTGGTCTTTTTCCCTTTAAGGACTCCTAGTCCGGTATACCGACCAATGAGCTATCTGGTAATGAGGTAGTTAGGCGCCGGACAACATGGACAAAATGGCATAAACTGATAGAACAACGGTAAATACCGGTAAAATGGAAGTGGAGGAGTACTTAGAAAGTTAAGAAAAGGCAGTAGTCTCTCCTAGAATAACTCATAGAAAGATGAAAACAAGTTCTATCAACTTTGTGCACCCGTACCGTGTTGCTTTAAAACAAATTGTTCATAAAATTCCTGAAAAATTCTGTTCGACTTGACGAATTCCGGTACTTACTTTTGTACAGGAGAAGCCCGTAAATTATGAAATACGTATTATTTAGTAATCCGATTAGTAATACTGAGTTACGTATCTCTCTGTCTCCCCCCCTCTCTCTCTCTCTCTCTATATATATATATATATATATACCAGACTCCATTCCCCAGGCACCAGTCTGTTGCTTAGTAACTGTGGCTAGTAATTTGTATATTCCGGTCACTTATATAATGAAGTTTCTATTGATGGATCACGTGATTGACATATTAAGCCGTATTTAAGGTACTCCCTTTGGTGTCTAAAGATAGTTCAGTTTCCAATGTAAAATGTTTATTAACCAGAAGTGTTAGAGGAGCCCATCGAGGAGAGTCAGATCCATGAGGAGAAACAGGTTTACGAAGGGAGAGATATTTGAGTAGAAAGTGGAAGTACGGGGAGAAATGGATGTTTTGGAGCAATTAGCGGGCCCAGGAGGTGTAGATGTTCTAAGCATGATCTGAGTCATGAATTTGGTTAAAGGGGCGCCTATTGATGGCGTAATGACGGCATACATAGGATATTGCCCTCCAGCGGAACACCAGATTATAGAAACCAGTCTATAATGGCAGCCATATGGTGAGATAGCTAACTATAAGATGTCAAAGGCACAGCTAAGAGTTTTAGCTATCATAATATTCCGAACTTTACAAGAAAGTAGATGGAACTAGCCAAGATTCTGAAGTGTTTTTCTTAAATTTCGGATGCGGGCGTAATAACAGTTTCTTGAGGGCGTTTTCTCTTTTCACGTATCACTTCTAGTAATATTTTATGTGTGGAGCACAGCCTTTTCAAAAAATCTTAGCGCCGTATCAAATATAATATATATTTGTCATACCTTTTTATTTTATAAAAATGAAAAATAACACTGATCAAAGAGACAAGATTTAATGTATGCGTTTAAAATATGTAATTAATCACTCATCCATCAGTATATGTCTAATTGATCAGATTTTATCTATTGTTGATGTGGGAAGATAGCAGCTTGATAAATTGTTTATCATCCGTGAGTGAGGTACATTGTTTACAGGAACCATATTTTATGATGTCGGCATTAAAATACCTGATCTAAATACTTTAAGTACTAATGATCCAGAACTCCGGAGAGGTCATGGCTTTTATTGACTTTAGACAATATTACATACTGCAATATGACCTTGTCGTAGTTATATTCGATCGCATATAGGCTTTACCATATAGATCATCGCTTAGAGCAATATATTAAACATCTCTACATCGCTATATGTCCCAGATATGAGGCTAATCACCCCCTACTATATATACACTTTCGTATATCACTTACTATTAACAAACATAACATGTTATAACAGCCTTCGTACGCAAAGTTAGTTTGGGATTTGATGTTTGTATATCTCATTAAGTCCCAATCCGGAAATTAACATAAAGATGTTTAATATCTGTGTGTTTAATATCTGTGTTTATATTTGTTTAATGTTAGCTAGCAATAAGCAAACACAACATATGTTGATGATTAGACAGAATCGGGATTTGACGTGTTAGAAATTGATTTCTTCAGAGTTCAGTATTATCTCTGGCTCTGTTTACACTTATGTTATATCGTGTTACCTAGCAACATACCAACAGGTTAGAACGTATTAGATCTGTCGTACGGATCATCATTAAACTGTCAACAGTTGGCCATCAAGTTGTCTATACGTGGTCAACAACCGGTCAACAGCTGGCCATCAAACTGTCTATACGTAGTCATCAACCGGTCAACAGCTGACCATTAAACTGTCTATACGTTGTCAACAACCGGTCAACAGCTGGCCATCAAGCTGTCTATACGTAGTCATCAACCGGTCAACAGCTGGCCATCAAACTGTCTATACGTTGTCAACAACCGGTCAACAGCTGGCCATCAAACTGTCTATACGTGGTCTTCAACCAGTCAACAGCTGGCCATCAAGCTGTCTATACGTGGTCATCAACCGGTCAACAGCTGGCCATCAAACTGTCTATACTTGTCAACAACCGGTCAACAGCTGGCCATCAAACTGTCTATACGTGGTCATCAACCGGTCAACAGCTGGCCATCAAACTGTCTATACGAGGTCATCAACCGGTCAACAGCTGGCCATCAAGCTGTCTATACGTAGTCATCAACCGGTCAACAGCTGGCCATCAAGCTGTCTATACGTAGTCATCAACCGGTCAACAGCTGGCCATCAAACTGTCTATACGTAGTCATCAACCGGTCAACAGCTGGCCATCAAACTGTCTATACGAGGTCATCAACCGGTCAACAGCTGGCCATCAAGCTGTCTATACGTGGTCATCAACCGGTCAACAGCTGGCCATCAAACTGTCTATACGAGGTCATCAACCGGTCAACAGCTGGCCATCAAGCTGTCTACGGATGATAAATTATCTCATTCAAGAAAAATACCGATAAGAACATATATAGTAAATTGTTTGTTAATATTGTTGGTTTATAAACGTTTTTTATCAACAAAAATAATAATAAGGTAACCCAGACGTATTATTTATACAAGGGGCATAACACACACACACACACACATACACATATATATATATATATATATATATATATATACAGTCAGAATCCGTTAATTCGACATGGTTTGTCACATGATAATATGTCGGATAAGTGAGAATGTCAGACTATCGAGTCCGTGACATGCCGGTAGGCTGTGTCACGCATTTTTAAACCATAAAGATATACCTCCGTATTTAAACCAATATTCAATAATCATGCGTAAGATATGGAATGACATTGGAGCCATTGATCATTTTGATGTTTGTTAATTACAGACGCTATAAAGAAATACTCGTGTCACTTTGTCCATCAGATTAACTCATGATCTGCTCATTGGAAAGATCACACATTTGTGTTTGTAATTAGCCATGAACGATTATGATTGGCTATTAGATAGGCATATGCAATAGAAGCATGACTGAACCAGCGGAAATATTTGGCAACATTTTCGTGTTGTCGGACTAACGAGGTCATTTTACATTGAAATGTCACATTCTGTTGGCGAAATGAAGTGTCGGAGTGGATTAAAGAGTAATTTATAACGGAGCTAAATCCAGCACAGGCAATAATGTGTCGGATTGTGGATTTGTCAGATAAACGATGTCCGGATTAACGGATTCTGACTATCTATCTATCTATCTCTCTCTCCTCTCCCTCTCTCTCTCTCTATATATATATATATATATATATATATATATATATATATATATATATATATATATATATATATATATGTCCTTATAAGCATCTAGGTTCATCGTCAACTCATTGAGGGTTTATACTAATTTAGGGAAGATTAAGCCAGAATGAACAGATCAAATAGCATAAACCAGATCTTCTCACATTTTGATGTACCAGTCAAACCCTCACGCAGGAGTTGCCTATATTATGGATTTTAACATAAGCACAGATATTAGCACACACATTTATATTAGCATACACATATATCTTAACACACACACACACACACATATATATATATATATATATATATATATATATACATTGTTAGATATAAATAACACGTTATTGCTCAAACCTAGGAATAAATTAGATGCATTCAAACGATGGCACTATTTATTTCCCATTAAAAAAACTAGCAATACATCAAAACATTTCGCTGCATCCAATAACGATGTTATTTAATCTTATATCACGTTTCTTGTCCTTAAGATTAGTATTAATTCCATATTTGTATCAACAACTGTTATTAATTGCTCCAACATCTGCATTGTTATTCGTTAACTTGTGTTAGTGAGCTTCTAGTTAGGATCCTCTGAAGCTGAAAGAGGAATGGAAAGAGGCGTTCAAGCTGGACAATTGTCTTGTTGATGTGGGATTAGGAAGATAATAAGTTCGTGGAAAACGGCAAATAAGTCTCCTTTGGCTACCGTCTTACGGATTGTATTTGGTTGTGGAAGTACTCAGATTGGGACTGCCTGGATATCTACGTCATGATTCATCAATGAAGTGTCCGTATTTAGTGTCATCTGGGGAAAGGATTACGAAAACAACACGAATCAGTACTAATCCCAGTAATTGTCATTGATTTAAGAATATGAAACATTACTTGGCTATAAGTGGTGTAATTTGACACTACAAACAACCAAGTTAATCCTTTTTTCTCGGCAACATTATGTCTCTCGTTGTGTGTTTGTGTGTGGGCCCGTGTGTGTTCTAAAATTAAAATTAGCTTTGTTCCAATTATCTTAAAGCTTTTAGTTATTAATAAATTAAATTGAAGCCAACAGGTTGTTGACGTTGTGATATATTTTCATGGTGGAGTTGCTTGTGGAAATAAAATCTAGTTGACAGGATATATTTCACAATGGGGTCAGTATGTGTGTGGGATGTGTAATCTGGCAATACCAAAGGCTTTGTTCAGTCACTAACGGGGATATAGTTTCCTTGTCCTAACGGTGACCTTCCTTACAGCCGACCTTCCTTTGTATGTCCCAGCCAATCAGCCATGTCTCGGTTATTATATTTCGCCGTATATCTTGTGCAGACCGTATACTTACCATCTGACAGCGTGTTTCCTACGAGATTGACCCACATATTGTTGTGATAAATTCTCCTTACATTGGCTTTTTGTTGTCATTGGAGCCTGCAGCAAGGTTGACCGTCTAACTCTATGGCTTCCGCTGTTGCTAGGCGACTGACAGTCATCCCGTCGGACATTATAGAAGACAAAGACAGCCCATTAGACAACTACTAACAGCCATCCTGTTGGTTATTATTATTGGAGACAACGAGATACCACTAGATAACCGCTTCTCGTTGCCTTCTTGTATTTCCATTGATTTCCATATAAACGCTTTACGCCAGCCATAAACTGACAAACGACGGGAAGATACACAACAAACTACTTCACTCCGTCCACTTTCCCTTCGCGATGCCATTTCGACTTCATGATCTGGACACTGACGTCGGCTTTTTTATCGTCTATTGTATCGTCGACGTCACCGTCGGTACGGTGTCGGGTGGCTGTAGAGGTTGATGGTTTATGTGGATATATTATGTCGTTATTCTAACATGACGACCATCAGACTGTCAGATAAAACAGTAGTCGGTACTAGAGAATGATGGACTAATGATGACATATTGTCTTGTCATTGTTTGTCTCTTGTGTTATTATTGAGGACAAGATATATATCACATCAACACGACGTCGACTATTTATTTCTTCTTTTCAGCATTTCCGTGTTGTTAAGCCTTTACAAGACAGACATGTACCATCCTTATCTATTAATATCAACGGACAAACAACATCTAATTATAATATCACAATGTCTCACTTTTCCCATCTTAATGGCATTCGTGTTGTCCAGTTAGTATTACATGGCACTACTGACTTACCAGAGAAACCAAATTTGCTGCTTTCTGATGGATGATTCATCCACCAACAACAACCTTTGACTGGTTCATTTAACACTTTGACAAATAAATATGTAGCCACTGAATAATTTATTTTTTCAGGGGTCACCTGTAATCATTGTTTCTCTGTACGTCAGTATTTCTATACTTTGTTATTTCCATTTACATTACCCAACCTATAGTATCTTCCATGCTCATTTAAACATCAATATTAATTAACAATATTTTCCTATTAGTTGAGGTGTTTAATTTGAATGTTATCGTCAGGAATGTAATATGAACACTCTTTACATATGGCTACCTTGTTGATCAAATTGGCAAATAATTTGTCCATTTCTACTATTCGCAGGTCTTAACATCAATCATGGAACAATGGAGTGCCGAAGGCTATTTGCTCGAGCCCAATATCGTGCCACCGAAAGCGAGGACTTGCGTGTCAACATCGTCTAGTGGTGGTGATGGTATACTTCTTCCGTTCGTCGACGAGTTTTATTGGGAAAAACAATGTGACGAAGCTCTGAGCGAGGGATCAAAATCCCACTGCGATGATTTCGATGATGAAACAGTTGATGAGTCAACATGGCACTCAGAACTCTTTGATCTTAATCTAAATATGGCCAACGCTGAGGGAACAGACGAAGGTAAAAAAGACAAGGTCCTCAATATAACCAAAGAAGGATTGAACTCGTACGATGAGTGCATCTACAAGGCACTGAACGTGACCGATGAAGAATCACAGTCAAACAGTGACTATTTCGACGGGAGATGGACCAAAACCAGTCACGGATCGCAGGGAGTGACATGTGACAATTTCGACCAAACTCACCTTCTTTCAAGTCATGGTGAACCACCAAGTGTTACAAGTTTATTATCGGCCAACTGTAGACAATATAAACCAAACACAGGCTATAAAATATTAGCTGATGGTAGTACAACAATATCGCCGGAAATAGTATCTCTATCACCAGCTGGTAACGGTATCCCAATATGTGCTACTTCCAGCAGACCATACTGTGACGTCAGCGCTGATATAGCTTACGGGAAGTTGAACAGACAACCTGAGGATAGGTACACGTGTACTAAGTATGAGATTGGAATACGGAATATTAACAAGATTTACTTGAACAGATTAAATGTCGTCCTTTCTCTAATGTTAGTCATCTGTTCTATAATTGGGATAGGGCTCTTCTTGTTTTATATGCTTAGTTGTAATGAATAGCGTTGATCTGTCTCGGTGATGATTTAGATATAATTGTATATATGGATTACAGGTAGTCATCGACTTATGACCTACCCAGCTTACGATCTGCGGTACCACTTAAAGATGATTATAATATCATTACACAATAGGTAAGGTAATAATAGCATAGGCCAACTTACGACCTGATCAACTTATGACCCGTCAAGGTCGTTACCAGTCAAGGTCGTAAGTCGACGACTACCTGTAGTTAGTTATGTCGCCACGAATGGAGGCTTGACACTGGCATAATGGATTGCTTAATATAAAAGTCATTAATTGTTGGCCATGTTCTAAATAAAGTATAACACCTGTATTAGTTTACACAACATCGTTGAGCTCACCCCCCCCCTCTCTCTTTCTGTTGTTACATAGATATTTTGCTTAACAATAGTGTCTTGCATTTATTGTTTAGTATTGAAACATGACTGGTTTATATTATATTACCATATATTACCATACATTATTGTATCGCAGTACCAAAACATATCTACAAAAACTGTAGATACATTACTATGTGACAGAGGCACGACGTGTTACACATTACTATGTGACGTGTTACACATTACTATGTGACGTGTTACACATTACAGAACAAAAATACGAAAACATAGTTCTAATGCCACACTTTTTATTCAAATTGTAAAATAAGCAGCACACTTTTTTTTGTCTAAAGCACAAGAGACCCTTTTACAAGACATATTATCATGTAGGCTTAGCAATCTATATATCAGCTGAGTGCTGCAATGGAATCTCACTGTGTACTTGTATTACACAATAAAATGGCGCGGTAATATGGTATTAGAAAAACAAATTAAAAAGGATTGATATTAGTGAATAGTGTAAAGATATGCAAAATAGAAAATGTGAAAAGGAACTGTTTACGTATAACCCAATATTTATACTATATTCTAACTTTACCAAAATTTTATTCATGTAGCATTATGACTTTTTTATCTTACTGTGTCTTATATTTCTCCATCTACATATCTATCTATTTGTCCATCCATCCATCCATCCATCCATCAATGCTCCCATCTAGTCGGCTCTTTATCAATAAGTATAAATCCTTTACATCATTAAGACTGAACCTAACCTTACGGGAGGCTAATCAACGTAATATGTAACATATAACTTGGTGTGTGTTAACTAAACTAACAAACACATTAATAAGTTAATTAGTTTATTTATTGTTATAACAGTAAAATCTTATACACTGATGTATACACACACCCACCATCCAGTTAAAACGAATGTAATGTGAGCCCCCAAACACAGATAGTAGGAGAGTAGTTTATTTGTAGCCAGTAAGGATAATAAGGATAAAAATGGCCGAAATTGCAGTTTTGTTTTGTGGGTGGCAACCTCAGTTGAGGGAGATGCATATGGTCTGTAATTTCCAGCTTCCCTGCGGAAACTAATTCTAAAGAATTAGAATTTAGAAGAAGAAAAAATGGCATATTCGGTGGAGAAAACCTTGCCAGTTGCCTGGCTGGATGAAAAACTCCCCCTACTATAGTGCCACGGCCGAGGCCCGAACCTGTGACATCCGGCGCAGAATGACCTTAGCCATAGGTAAATAGTCTCAAGCTCTACCCATGAGGCCAAAATTCAATTTTTGAGCGGTACTTATTGGATTAAACATCAATGTACTATTGATGGGCTTCAGACTGCAAGTTACTCAAACGTTCAATGCGCTTTCTTGGAATTTCTAACTGAAGCATCTATGTGGCCTCATCTCTTATAAAACTTTGTCCTCTATACCCATATCCCCACCCTAAATGCTCCAATAAATCTTTGAGGTCGTTAATGAAGAGACTATACTTTGAAGATCTGAGGCCTAATGTAAAACAATATCTGATCCCTGCTGGGAAGGATACATAATAATTATGTGTTTAAAAGCGGAATTGAAGCATCTTATAAACCACTTTCTTAGATGAGGAAACCTCAATCATGTAAAACATTTGTCACATCTGAGAACCAAAATACATCAATATCGCAGTTATACATCAGAGAATAAATATATAATTATCTCACCGACGTCATTAAATTTAAATATTGTGTTTAATATTGCATTTAATAATACCCAACTTATCGGTTACATTGTCAATACAAAATAATATCTATGAATTTTGTCATAGAGGTGCCCAACGCCGGGTAGTCATGAAATGGCCTCTTGACTATTTATGTATTCCCCCAATCATTTTGATATATATATAACTAGAGCGTTCGTCATCACTGACAGTTGATAGTGAGGATCATTGACCTAAAAGAAAACTAGACCGAACACGGCCGCCAATTTGATAGCAAACAGGTCCCAACTTCCGGTCGTGGAAAAGGGAACGCAGACTGCAAAATCAGGTTTATAAACGTGGTGAATTATTGTTATGTCTTTGGTTGTATAAGCCGTGGGAGGAAAAAATTATACAAAAGGAATATCTTTTCATCGGTAAGTAGAAGGAACACATTTAAAATAACTGCTAAAGCGTTGTTTGTTTTGGCGGGAAATTAAGCTTAACTATTATTATATTTAGTCTATTGGACAACCCCCGACCTGTCCCTGGCGTTTGATCCCAACTAAACTAGATCTACGGACTTACATAAAACGACATTTACATATTTCATGGCATATAATAGGACAGGAATAATACAGGTTGTCTGCACACACAAAATTATAATGCACACATCACAATAAATATCCGTATTCATAGGTTCAAAACTCGAAGCGCAGCCGCGTCAACGGTGCTTTTTGCCACTACCGGAAGTCAGTGTTATTTGGTTATGGCGGCCCATTCAAACATCACTGACTGCTCGGTTTAGTTTTCTTTCAAGTCAATGTTGATGATATATATATATATATATATATATATATATATATATATATATATATATTCACACAGAGGCCCTATGACTAACAACAACAATAATAATAATAACAACAACAACAACAAAATCTTTAATCAATTGGCTTCTGAGAAAGTACACCTACATATAAACGGCCTTGTCAGCATTAATAGTTGATAGTGAGGCTGACATGTGTTATGTGGACACGTTAAGTCATATACAGTGTTACACTCATAACAAACAATTTAGTGGGAGAAATAAAATAAATCCTTTTATCCGAAAGGTGGCAGTGTTGTATGTATACGACAGTTTTAAACTGTTAGCGTGGTATGTCGTGTAAGGTTTATTTTGTAATAGTTATTGTAGCCAATTCCAGTTCACCGTCTGTAAAAGGTAGTGAAGTACATATCTAACTATTAGTGAGCATCTGGTTGATTTTCTGTTGGCCATTTATTCGTAACAACCATAAAATGTTTACATCGGTGTTCGTAATATGTATAAACGTTTACAATGGAAAAGAAAGGAACCAAACAAAAGGAAGAAAGTTGGTAAGATATCGTTTCGTAATATCGATGTGTTCGTTATACACGACGTGTTTGTTTTAAATAACTCTATTGGCTCTTCTACTATTCTTCTCTCTTTTTCTATCCTATCAGTTATTTCCAAGTACTTACACTTATTAAAATATCAAAAATATTTAACCGATATATCGAATTGTAAACATATCACCACATGATGAACAGGTATTTTGTGTTTGATATGTTTTATTTATTTCAAGTTTGTGCTGTTGCTATTACCCTAAGCAATCCCCAACTTTCACAATTCTCCGAAGGGTAAGCCGTTTTATTCCAAACAATAATCCATCATTGTCCTGTAAAAGATATTCGTTTTATGGATGAGTCAACCTTTGAGTAGTTGCTTCATGCTAACCTCTGAGACATATATTCTAGGTGACGTCATCGGCGAGACGAGATCAAACAAAGCACATCCTTAGAATATAAAATTCTTATAGTTTTCAGAGAAAGAGAACAATGGGAACATGTTCTGTGATCGTGGTATGGCTAAGTATGAAAGAAAGCTGCACTGATATACATACTATTATGTATTATGACGTCACGTGCATAAACTGTGGAATGTATATGCGTCATGTACCGAGTTCCATGACATGCAATTTCGGTTCATAGAAAGCAGAGGGACTACTCTGACGGTCGAGTTAGCACACAATTGTATACAGTGTTGTAAATGTAATGGATCTCCGGTATATATACATTCCTTGGATGGTGGAGGAGCATTTGATTCCATTCCCCACAGTATATTTTACAGGAAACCAATGGATGCAATATCAGCTAAATAAAGACCGGATAATCATGTTGTACTGGTAAAGCCGTCTAGTAGTACACATCAAGTGGGGAAATATATTAAGCAACGCAATCCATATCTACAAAGGAACTAAACATTTTGATCTGTCATCTCTGATTTTGTTTAATTTTTGGTATCAAGTTATAATGGACGAGTTGTCTCAAAAGAACTGTGTCATTGCTATACGATTCACGGATTTCAATGCCTGCTGCTATGCAGATGACGTACTTAAATTTAGTATGGGCTGAGATTCAACCCACCTGAATATATGTTTATAACATTTGGCAAAATATATTCTCACTCCAAAAAGTTGAATATTAACGGTGAATAATTATTAGGAAAGGTGAGCATAGTATACCTTGGTGTTAAGCAAGTCAACAATATTAAGGCACACACAAGCTAGCATGTGAGTTACTGGTACTAAACCTGGTACGATCACATATTTATATAAGGCTGCCATACGCTTTGTGCTTACATATGGATTGCACTTGCGTATATCAGGGTGAAAAATTACAATGTGGACATGTTAGATCAACTCTTAGAATATTATCGGAATACACCTTTATTTTATGTTTCGAGAATTCTCCATTTTGTTGACAGTATTCATCTTCAAGAGTTGATATGGTTATTTATTGTTTCTGACAACAATTAAAAGGTATCACATTTAGTATCCCTTGCTTATTCTAGAGAGTTATTCAAAAGTGTAAGTCAATTGGGATTTCTATGATAAAGTTTATTTGTGACATAGACTATGCATCTAGTCAAACAGGCAACATAGTAAGACTTCATGGAGATAATGTTATTGTGGACTCGATACGTCTTCTCTTACCACATATTAACTACAGGAGGAAGATGAGCATTGAAATGTATTAAATGTCACCAGAAAGGGTTTCCCGAATTATTTAAAATGTCAGTGTTATTTATTAAAATCAATTTCAGTGATATCATTACTTTTTTTCCTAGAAATAAAGTTACAGTGGTCTCACATCCCATAGCTTTAATCGAGAATCTTCGGAAAACTTGAGAATGTGACGTCATCTTTGTCAAATAAAGACGTAAACAGTCCACGTGCCTTGCTTAACTAGTGTTACGTGTTCTATATTGTTTTTGTTAAACGTATAAAATGGTATAATGTGCAAATAGTCTGCCAGTGGATGGAATATGCATTAATTCCCCCAAACCATGACTCGTTTGCGCGAATGGCTGGGAAACATGACAAATGTACAGTGGAAACCAACTTGCCACTTCGGTGAACGTGTGTGTATTATGTTATCGTCTATGGCATGATCAGTTGAATATGACATGAAGAGTGTCAGGCTCACAGAAAGCAAGCAAGCAGGCAAAGCAAGCCAACAAAAGATGCCATTCCAACCATATTCAGTCTGACGTTCAGTTTTTGTTATCTGGTGTACCACAGGGTGCAGTTCTTGGTCCTCTGGGTTTCACAATGTATACCCGTCCTCCGATATTCGGCTATGGATGACTCAAAATCTTCTAAAACTAAATGATAATAAAACAAATATTTTATATTTGGCATCACCACATTGGGTTAAATCCCTAAAGACACCAGCATTACAGATGGATGCATCTTCGATTACCCCTAATGGGTCAGTAAAAAATCTAGGGGTTATTTTTGACCAATATATTAGCATGCATGAACATGTCACATCAGTATGCCGAGCTGCCTACTACCATCTTACGAACATCCACTGTTTAAAAGCATTCTTGACACAAGAATCACTTGTAACTGTAGTTCATGCCTTTGTTACATTTCGTATAGACTATTGTAACTCCCTGTTATATGGCATATCTGATTATAACATTAATCGCCTTCAGCGAATTCAGAATAGTGCAACTTGCATTGTAACAAATACTAGAAAATATGATCATATCACCCCAATTCTTCAAAAACTACATTGGCTACCTGTTAGACAGCGTATCCATTTTAAGATTCTGTTAATAACTTATAAATCTATTAATGATATGGCGCCAGAATACCTGTGTGAACTGGTTTCCATTAGAAATCATCCCGAGAACTCAGGTCATCCAGTCAGATACTATTGCAGGTGCCAGTGTCTCGGCTCAAGTCATGTGGTGATTGTGCGTTTAGTGTTGCATCCCCCACTTTGTGGAATAAGTTGCCGGCAAATATGAGAAATGCGTCGTCTCTTGAAAAGTCTCTTCTAAAAACACACCTTTTCGCTTTCACAGATAAATAATTATTATCTTTTAAATCATTACATGGTTTTATCATTTGGGGTATTATTATATTACATATTATTTGTACAGCGCCTTTGGGTGGCTCCTGTTAGTAAGGGCGCTTTATTAAATATACATTATTATTATTATTATTATTATTATTATTATTATTATTATTATTATTCAACAAACTGGGTAATGATAAGCCCAAACGAATCAGCAATTTGTTGGATAAAATGAATAGAAAACGGGTATGTGTAACCGATAATAGGCTAATCTTGGGAGCAAACGATTGGACATTCACCAGTTCACACATTCCTGAATAAAGTAAAATTTCACTTATTTGCAAAACAATTTAAATTTACTTAGGCTACTCAAAGCTGCTTATGGTTGTGGATTGTAGACACTACTAAACTGTTAAACTAGTCTTGTAGATGTTCCACCGAGGGTGGGACATTCCTGTATAGGCCACATATGTGAGAGCCCCATTCATCATCCGGGCTCCGGTGTACCGAAAAATATCACTTAATTTTAAATGACGTTATGTGATAGGAAGAGGGAAATATTCGTATTCAGTTTCAGTGTATTGACTTAATCAATTAATCTTATACACAAACAAATAAACGCCAAACCAACTCTTGTTGTGGACCGGGGCCGGATATCGGCTGCAGAGGTCTGCACTTCCTGCAGCTAATTCCTCATAATTAATACTGTCAGTGACCCTTTTTCCCGGGTGGTTCAAAGTTGTAGGGCTTGATATCCATGAAAACAAGCTGTGGCACCACGTGATGTTTGTCAAACACGACGTCATACAATAATCCCTAGCGAGTGTAGTACACACTAGTAATGGTTCGTGAAAGTACCTAAATTAAGGATTTAAGGAAGATTTTAAAGGAAATATGATAGCTGGCGGTAAGAATTGTTTTGAATATGGTAGTGCATTTGATAGGGAATAAAATAATTGTTTGTTACGTTATATTGAATGATAAGGTAACCCATATAAGTCGATTGATCTAAGATTATTTCAAGATCTTTAAGCAGATTGTCTCATTGTGGCCATTCGGTTAAAGCTATTACTCTCTGTACGATCAGCAGTAAGTGGCCAGTTTCAAACAAGCGGCTTCCCGTATTGTAGTAAAAAACTCTATGGACTGAGCCATTATTCTCCACTTCCACTGAACTACATCATATTATTCGTCTATGTCACATCCTAGTTTATAGAATGTGTATCTAGGCACAATTGAGCGTAATATAATTATAATGACATTAATAACGAGATATTCACTTCCAGAAGTTATATTCCTTGTCCTGACGGTGACCTTCCTTACAGCCGACCTTCCTTTGTATGAACCAGTCGCTCGGCAATGTCTCCATTATTATATTTTCCCCGCAGTTCGTATATATAGCGTATATTTACCATCTGACAGCGTTTTCCCTACGAGATTGACCCATATAATGTCGTGATAAATTCTCATTATATTGGGTTTTGTTGTCATTGGGGTCTGCAGTAAGATTAGCCGTGTAACTATAGGTCTTTCTCTGAGGTTGAAGGACTGACAGTCATCCTGTGGGCTATAATAGGAAACAACGTTAAGCCATTGGAAAACTGCCACAATCATCCTGTGGACCATTATGGAAGACAACGATAGGACACTAGACAACTGTTACCGTCACAGCTTTCTACCATTTCCATCGATTTCAATGTAAATGCCAAACATAAAGAGACAAATTACTTCAGAAACCACTCCACTCTGAGGACTTCCCAGTCGAGATATCACTTCATCTTTTGAAATGGACAGTGACGTCGGCTATTTTTATCGTCTATTGTCATCGTCGACGTCACCGTCGATACGGTGTCGGGTGGCTCTAGACGTTTATCGTTGATGTGGATGTATATTATGTCGTTATTCCAACATGACGACCATCATACTGTCAGATAAAACAGTAGTCGGTACTAGAGAATGACGGACTAATGATGACATTTTGTCGTGTCATTGTTTGTCTCTTGTGTTATTAGTAAAGACGGGCGATGGACAAGATATATCTCCCATCAACACGACGTTGTCTTTTTCTGTTCTTCTTTTGATCATTCGATTCTTGTGTAGAGAATATATACTTCCGTATATTTCACTGAATGTGCACCATTTCTTACACGTTTTTCGTATTCACAAGACTGTGTATATATATCATTATTATATGTTAAATGATGACAATACTTTGACAAACAACTTCTAATTACAATCTCATAATGTCTCTCTATTAACAATTCGAGAGGGCTAATGTTGTGCTGTTGGTATAGCATGGCACTTGTGAATTGCCTCACCTCAGATTTTGGATCAAACAAATTTGCTCTTTTCTGATGGATGATTCTTCTACCAATAACATACTTTGACTGGTTTATTTAACATTAATTATACAAATGTCGATGCTAAATAAAACTAAATCAATCAGTCAATCAGTCCCCCAATCAGTCACTCAGTATCAACACCTTGTCATAAAATATGTAGCCATAGAATAATAAAAATTTTCAGGGGTCACCTGTAATCAATGTTTCTCAGAATAATTTATTTTTTCATGTGTCACCTGTAATCAATGCTTCTCTGTCTGAGTTCAATATTTTGAAACTTTGTTATTTCCATTCACATTACCCAACACATAGTATCTTCCTTGCTCACTTACTTCAGGTAATGTGACAACTTTGACCAAACTTTTTACAGGCACACAAATGATAGTACACATTTCCGATCGATCATTAATAATTAGGAGAATAGGATCCCGTTTTTCCTGTTATCCTATCACTTGTTCCAAAGGTCATTTGACCGTTTAGCCTTATAATATGTTAAAGTACATATCAATCGTTAATCAGATAACCTTGTTAATCAATTTGACAAATAATATGTCCATTTCTAATATTCGCTGATCCTAACATCAATCATGCTCGAGTCCAATATCGTGCCATCGAAAGCGAGGACTTGCGTGTCAACATCGTCTAGTGGTGGTGATGGTATACTTCTTCCGTTCGTCGACGAGTTTTATTGGGAAAAACAATGTGACGAAGCTCTGAGCGAGGGATCAAAATCCCACTGCGATGATTTCGATGATGAGACAGTTGATGAGTCAACAAGGCACTCAGAACTCTTTGATCTTAATCTAAATATGGCCAACGTTGAGGTAAAAAAGACAAGGTCCTCAATATAACCAAAGAAGGATTGAACTCGTACGATGAGTGCATCTACAAGGCACTGAACGTGACCGATGAAGAATCACAGTCAAACAGTGACTATTTCGACGGGAGATGGACCAAAACCAGTCACGGATCGCAGGGAGTGACATGTGACAATTTCGACCAAACTCACCTTCTTTCAAGTTTATATACTGCGACACCAAGCAGAAATTGTTAGGTTAGGTTAGAAAACAATGACTGCTTATGAGGAATCTCGAATTATAAGGGAAATGACCATCGCACGTTTTTTCAACAACGACGAAAGAAAATTGACATTTTGTTCTGTTCAATCTTGTATATTTCCTAGACCTAACTGTGTTTACATTGTTGTCTCACAAAGGGAAGAAAGGGTGTTATATTTCCCCCATGTCTACATTCAATATTAAACACGTGCAACGTATAAGCCAGCTCGTTTACGTATAGCTGTATAAAGGCTGAGCTTGTTAAGCCGTGCTCCAGTCTTATTTCGCCCAGTGACTCGATGTGGACAGCAGCAGTGATCACGTGATATTGAATATTCATAGCTTTCACACGACCGACAAGGTGACAGCGTTGTTTCTTCAGTAGGATTGTTTACGTTTTCATCGACACAAATTTCAGAATAAAATACACTATTATTTTGACAAGTATGAAAGAAATATAAAAGAGCCACATCTCTAGTGTACAATATTTGTGTCCTGAATAATTAAATGATGGATTCATGACTTTATTAGCGAAAATTAGTGTGTCTGTTGCACCGTTGACAAAAAAGATGGCTGGATCTGATTTGTTGTTTTAACTACACCTTCAATGAGAACGTAATTTAGGGCACTCTTTACATTTATTTGTTTAACAAAACATACTATCTACAGTCAGAATAGATTTACGTATTCAAATACAGTCAGAATCCGTTAATCCGACAAGGTTTGTCACATGATAATATGTCGGATAAATGAGAATGTCGGAATATCGAGTCCGTGAAATACCGGTAGTCTCTGTCACACATTTTAAAGTCATAAATATATACCTCCGTATTTAAACTAATATTCAATAATCGTGTGCAAGATACGGAATGGCATGGAAGCCATTTATCATTTTGATGTTTGTTAATTACAGACATTATAAAAAAATATTCGTGTCACTTAATCCATCAGATTAACTCATGATCTTATCATTGGAAAGATTACACAGGTAATAGAAGCATCGTGTGTCGGTGTGTATGGTCAAGGACGATTGTAATGTGTTACAATATAGCAATTACCGCGGATGGGCGGGTTAATTAACTATTACTTATATGTTAGTGTGTCTTGCATGACAGAACCAGTGGAAATATTTGGCACCATTTTCGTGTTCTCGGATTATCGAGGTAATTTTACATTGAAAAGTCACAGTCTGTTGGCGAAATGAAGTGTCGGAGTCGGAACGTGGAACACGATTTTGTCGGATTAAAGAGTCTTTTATAATGGAGCTAAATCCGTAACAGGCAATAATGTTTCGGATGGTGGATTTGTCGGATAAACGATGTCCGGATTAACGAATTCTGACTGTATGCGAGTTTGTTCTAGATTGATCATGCCCCTGGCTCAGTCTAAGTGTTTAATTCCATCTTGTTTCAAACAGTCCCACTGACTTTCATGTTACCGGCCGGCTGCCAAATGTTTTCTGACCTAATAACTCACCCGGGATCCAAATACGCATACGTAGCAGAATCGGTCTATTAAAGGTTATAACACTCAGTCTTCGCTGTTTATTTTATCGAGTTATTCAAAACTGTAAGTCAACTGGGATTTCTATGATAAAGTTTATTTGCATCTAGTCAAACAGGCAACACAGTAAGATTTCATGGAGATAATGTTATTGTGGACTCGATACGTCTTCTCTTACGACATATTAACCACAGGATGGAGATGGCACTCAATTGTCTTAAGCCCATTTTAGTTATTTTAATTATATACGATATTTTCATGTAATCGTTATATTATTGTATGTTTTATTTTTGTATTCTCTCTTTAGAGGTTCAATAAATATAATTTATAAAATAGCATTTATTATTATCGAATATGATATTCTACAATCGTTTTTATACATAATATTGATTTAGCTTTTTGGTGTTAATAGAATAGACTTAAATCTTTTCTCACGAAGACACCCCCCCCCCCATTAAAGACTAATATCTATGTCTGTGTTCATAGTTATGTTTATGCCATTTTACTTATGTTGTCTAGATCATCATTAAACTGTCAACAGATGGTCATCAAGCTGTCTACAAATGGTCATCAACAACTGATTATCAAATTGTATACAATTAGGCATCAACCTGTCTACATACGATAAATACCTCATCCAAGAGAAATATCAATAAACCTCGTATGGACATTTATACTAATCTGATTGTTAATATTATTGTTTTACAAACTGTTAGTTATTAGTCAAGATATTGATAAGGTAACCCATATAAGTTGATTATTTTAAGGATATATATATATATATATATATATATATATATATATATATATATATATATGCATATACTTAAAGCGCGAGAATCGAATGCTGAAAAGAAGAAATAAAAAGACCACACGCGGGTTAAAGGTCACAGGAAAAGGTTTCCAAATGTCAATGTTATTTATTAAAATCAATTTCAGTCACAGATATAATTACTTTTCACCCTAGAAATAAAGTTACAGTGGTTTTAAAACTTGCTTTTCTAGCATCTCACGGCTTTAATCGAGAATCTTCGAAAAATGGATCTGCCAGTGGATGGAGTATGTATTAATTTTCCCAAAACAAGACCCGTTTGCGCGATTGGCTGACAATCATGAACGGAGTGTAGTGGAAGCCAACTTGTCAATTGACCACTTCGAGGCCCCCCATCTCCATCATCACCAGTAGAGGACACGTCTCCATGTTCGTTATTTCGCAGTCTATGGCACGATCAGTTGGATATGACATGAAGAGTGTCCGGCTCACAGAAGATGCCATTCGAACAGTATTCGACAAACTGGGTAATGCTAAGCCCAAATGAATCAGCAGTTTGATGGAGAAACTGAATAGAAAACGGGTATGTATAACCGATAATAGGCTAATTTTGGGAGCAAACGATTGGACATTCACCAGTTCACACATTCCTGAATAAAGTAAAATTTCACTTATTTGCAAAACAATTTAAATTTACTTAGGCCTACTCAAAGCTGCTTATGGTTGTGGATTGTAGACACTACTAAACTGTTAAACTAGTCTTGTAGATGTTCCACCGAGGGTGGGACATTCCTGTATAGGCCACATATGTGAGAGCCCCATTCATCATCCGGGCTCCGGTGTACCGAAAAATATCACTTAATTTTAAATGACGTTATGTGATAGGAAGAGGGAAATATTCGTATTCAGTTTCAGTGTATTGACTTAATCAATTAATCTTATACACAAACAAATAAACGCCAAACCAACTCTTGTTGTGGACCGGGGCCGGATATCGGCTGCAGAGGTCTGCACTTCCTGCAGCTAATTCCTCATAATTAATACTGTCAGTGACCCTTTTTCCCGGGTGGTTCAAAGTTGTAGGGCTTGATAACCCTGAAAAATGTCAAAAACTTTCGTCGGAATCTGACATTTTGTCTGTCAACTGGTCAAGACGCTTATAAACAAAGCTTTGGCACTACGTGATGTTTGGCAAATATGACATCACACGATAATCTGTATCGAATGTAGTACACACTAGCTATGGCTCGTGAAAGTACCTAAATTAAGGATTTAAGGATGATTTTAAAGGATATATGATAGCTGGTGATTAGAACTGTATTGAATGTGGTAGTGCATTTTATAGGGAATAAAATAATTGTTTGTTACGTTATATTTACTTGGAAATGTGAAATTTGTTTTCCCGTCACCTTTAAGGTGACATATATCTTATTAATCGTCTGTCTGTACTAATATTAGTAATAACACAAGAGACAAACAATGACAAGACAATATGTCATCATTAGTCCGTCATTCTATAGTACCGACTACTGTTTTATCTAACAGTATGATGGTCGTCATGTTGAGATAATGACATACTCTAAATCCACATAAACCATATCTACCATCACCCGACATCATATCGACGGCGACGTCGACGATGACAATAGACGATAAACATTAGCCGACGTCACTGTCCCTCGCAGAAATGGAAGAAAACGATGATGGTAGGAGTGGTCTAGTGGCCTATCGTTGTCTCTTATAATGACACACAGGATGATTATGGAAGTTACCCAATGGTCTGATATTGTCTTCTATTATATCAGATGGTAAATATAACCTCTATATATACGAAATACGGGAGAAATATAATAATGGAGACATTGCCGAGCGACTGGTTCATACAAAGGAAGGTCGGCTGTAAGGAAGGTCACCGTCAGGACAAGGAATATAACTTCTGGAAGTGAATATCTCGTTATTAATGTCATTAGAATTATGTTACGCTCAATTGTATAGCCCAATTCTGAGGATTGGGTTGCGGCATAGAGAAATAATATGATGTCTTTCAGATGGCATCTTGCTTAGTGGAAGTGGAGGATATTGGCGCAGTGCGTAGAGTTTTGGACCACAATACGGGAAGCCGCCTGTTCGGAACTGGCTTGAACCGAATGGCTACAATGTGTCGAATGCAGAATATAAAATAAGAAGAAAAAACTGCTCCTTACGCTGCCGCTGATGATCCAGATTTATATAAATCCACAGACCAGAATTAAAGTGTATAATCCGTAGAGCGGGTGTACATGGAGACCCTTCTCCGTGAAGGTACCATGGATTATACTAAACGATTATTTTTATTTAGCTTAGCATTAGACAACTAGGCATAATGAGTGAGTTAGGTAGTCGATGAGCGACTTTTTGCTTAGGTTAGTACAAACTCTCTCTTCTCTCTCTCTCTCACACACACACACACACACACACACACACACACACACACACACACACACACACACACACATTGAGTCAGAATATTCCCATCAAAAAGGGTTCGACTGAATTCACGCAAAAGAGGCCCCCCATCTCCATCATCACCAGTAGAGGACACGTCTCCATCCTGTCCTCCACTACGGAAAAGAAAACATGTAATGGGAGGGGGAAAGACAACATCGTCTTTTCCCGCTGTGGTAACAACACACAGACAGAAAAAAGGTGAATGGAAGTGGCCAGTTATAGAGGAGGACATCCTGATAATGGGTACTGGAGGACTTGGAGCCATTACGACCTCTCCAAAAGAACATATACAAATAGAAAGTTTTCCGGGAGCTCGTTTCCAGCACTTCACAGATATGCTGAAGAAGGATAAAGCCAATAAAAGGGTACCTAAATTCACTATTTTTAACGTTGGTTTACATGATAAAGCTCGGATCCTGTGAAAACATCATGTCGGAATTTAATGACAATGATAACGTGGGTACGAGCGAGATTTCCAACAATTAAAATATATTTAACGGAAATTAATTATTCCTCTCTGCTTCCACAAGCAGAACATTCAAATTTAAATAGGATAAATAAATCAATGACTCAATATAAAGAAGTCAACATTATACCCAAATTAGATGAGAAGGTCTTCCAGACTTCTTCCAGTGATATTCATAATAATGAATGGAGTGAAGACACGGCCAATGCTATGTTACGTCACTGGTTAAGTTATTTAAACTAAATGAACCAGAAGGTCAATTTGACCCCTGTTCTAACAATAATCGTAATATAATTAATCTTTCTTCTTATATCTTTCGGAAAAGGAGATTAATTTAATAAGCAAAGGTTTGTCATTTGTCCCTACCCTGATATTGATAAAACAGCAATCACAAATGCAGTTTTTAAATTAATTTTTTTAGATGTTGCCGTAACAACTATATCAAAAACAGTAAGACGTTTGTGTCGAAATCCAACTGGATCCCAACTGATAAAGTAATAGACCAGAAATAAAAAGCTTAACCATTCTGAAGGAAAAAAATAATATAGACCAGTCGGAATCATTAGCCCTCAGAAATATCCGCAAAAATAAGAGTTTAGTATTTAAAAAAGCAGACAAAGGTTCAGCAACAGTGATAATGGATAAAAAGTATTATTTAGCTGACGGTTATCGACTACTAAATAATACTCACCACTACAAAAAAATTAAAACTCCTTTATTTCCCCAAACATCAGTAAAGGTTGCAGAAATATTAAATAGGCTAAGAAATTCTGGTGTTATCACAGATAAACAATTGCAATTTTTATTACCGCCAATTAATCCAAGGCCTCGGCGATTCTATATGCTTCCGAAAATTCATAAGGCATTTAACAGTTGGACTTTTCCAGATAAGATGCCACCTGGTAGACCTATAGTATCTGACTGTAATAGTGAATCTAAAAATGTTGCAAGTTTCATCGACAGTATTCTTAAACCACCTGCAATGAAGCACCCTTCTTATATAAAAAATACCTACGATTTTTTAGATAAAATTGCAAAGCTAGTCATACCTGATGGATGCTTGCTTATAACATTAGATGTTGAGAGCATGTATACAAATATTGACCATGCTAAAGGGCTTAATGCAGTGAGTGAAGCACTTCAATTTCGAGGGCCCTTATATGACGGTATAATGCCACTCCTTGAATTATCATTAAAAAATAACGATTTTCTCTTTAACGCGCAATGGTATATTCAGGCCACTGGCACTTCAATGGGCCGGGATTGGGCTCCTCATTATGCCGACATATACATGGCTAAATTTGAGAAGGAGGCCTTATATAAAGCAGCTTTAAAGCCACATACATACTATCGTTATTTAGATGACATATTTATTGTGTGGCCCCACGAAAAAAGGCTTTTTTATGGATTTTTGGATAGTTTAAATAATCACGAACCACCGATTAGATTTAAAGCTACATTAAATAAGCAGAAAATTGATTTCTTGGATACAACCATATTTAAAGATCCAGAAAATGAAAATGGATTATTAACAAAGGTCTTATTTAAACCGACAGATACTCATCAACTCTTGCATAAGGATTCCTTTCACCCTAAACATACCTTTCAAGGAATCCTGAAGTCTCAGATCTCACGTTTTTTTAGGATTTGTTCAAAAATTACAGATTTTGATGAAGCATGGCATATATTGTCTCATTCATTATGCAAAAGGAATTATTCAAAAAGATGGCTACGCCATATTAAAAGTATAACTGTCCGTGAACTACAAATACAACAACGTCGTATTAATCCGACTAATCCTACAAAAAAGTCAGTGGTGTTCAAAACCATGTGGGATTAGCAGATGTAGATCATGCGAGATATTGTGTTCTTGTCATAATATCACAAGTACAGTTACCAATAAAACACATGGAATTTAAACTGTAGCTCATCTAACATAATATATATCTGTGAATGTTTACGTTGCTCTAAACAGTATTTAGGCGAGAGTAATGGCGAACTTCGTGTTAGAATGAATGCCACAGATTTGCGATTAATTCAAAAGTGATATCTTCTGCGTTATTCACGCATCTTCTAGAACATACACGGATAAATAAAGACTTGCACGAACCATCTCTAGAAGATTATGATTTAATTCCGATTGAGCAGTTACCTACTACAGGTTCATACACTCAAGACAAGATAAATAGATTAATTCGGGAAACATTTTGGATAGATACCCTAGGTACATTAGAACCGGGAGGTCTTAATAAGAAAAGATATGAAGATGTTATAAAACCTATACAAAATGAGGACGTTGTCCCATTTGTGGTACCATTTTCAAAAACCGCTAACACAGCAGCAGGAATAATTAAAAAACATTATAAAATTCTCCAACAGAAAGAAGTGTTGAATGATTATGAATATAGAATTATCATAGCTTATTCTAAACACAAATATCTAGCTGGTTCCCTGGTTTCTAGCAAAATGTAGGAAAACGTTATATTTAACAATGTCGCCTAGAGCTCTGAATAGGTTTTCTTTTAACACATCTCCAGTAAAACAACTTAAACCCAATTATAAAAATTCTCAGCCCTAGTAATTACTTCAGTAAAACAAAGCAATATTTCCTGAAGTAGATCTCAACCGAAGCTGCAACAAACATTCATTACTGACAGCAGTCAGATTTCAGTACACACAGTTAATTACTATTAATATGTGTGTTTTGGTATCTTTACAGCTATGAAAGAAAAATTGGAAAGTTGGTTTATTTTCAATTACTCTAATCAAAACAGTTGTTTTGATTATAGTAACAGCGCTTCGTTCTAGACAAAGGCTACAAAGGTTAGCAGTTTCTAGATTCTGGTTTGAAACTTAAACCTAGCTAGGGAATTCTGGTATAAATTTTGCTGGCAAAGTAAATACTTTAGACACATGCACTTGATTAAGGTTTCTTATAACCGAAACTAGTCGTGCTATTTTGGGCTGAGTGAAAATACTATTATTTCTGTTATTGTCGGAGGTATTAGAATTATTATCATAATAGATATTATATGTACTGATATATATGCTTTATTTCCTGTTATAGCTGCGTTATATATGTACTAATATGTAAAATTTGTTTTCTATTTAGGTAGTAGTCGTTTGATCATAATTCTGTAAGAATTATAAACATCACGAAAGCCTGAGCCCACGCCTTTATTATATGTAACATAAAACATATATATATATATATATATATATATATATATGAATCTTTAGATCTCCACAGTAGCGAAACTGCTTGATAGATTTATACTCCTGGAGTCGTTTGTTACTCCGGCAGGCATCTCCATGGGTATTAAGCTGGGGACAGAGTTTTTCCCATATGTGTGTGTGTGTGTGTGTGTGTGTGCGTAATTCACACAAATAAACACGTACACACACACACATATATATACACACGTATAAACAGATGTTTGTTTTTAAATAATGGGACATTGTTCAGTACCTTAAAAGGGAATGTTAAAGTAAAAAGATAGTTTCCGCATATTGTGGTTGATGAGGTTACTTGATAATATATTGGATAACATCAAAGAGAAAGAAGGGCAGAGCCCATGGTATCCAGACCACTTTAATTGGATAAATGCTCACGTGGGGTGCTAAAGTCTGTGCTTACCTGATATATATATATATATGTGTGTGTGTGTATGTGTATGTGTGGGTTTTTTTTTTCAGTGGCATCTCAGCTGCATTCACAGATAAGTAAAACTTTATGTCATCGCTAAAATATAATGAAAATGATAATGGCACTATTATTTTAATTACCCACTCTATATAGGACTCACTTTCAAGCAAACGTGTATTGATCGAAGCTAACGTGTTCAATACAAGTGTAGCGGAATAATTGGGTCAATTGGGCGTCACTAGGCAGCTTAGTGTATTGGGAGCTTAGACTAATATGTCTATATCTATATAAACCGAAGAGAGAATCAGTAAAGACAATAACTCTCGAAGTAAATATACACATTTAGAGGAATATGGAATGTCTGCTTGCTATTTATCATAACGTCTGAAGTGAATTTGATCGATAATCTGGTTTGAGACACCTCTGAAGCTTACGTCCTATTACATTAGTCGCTACAGTGTATGGAATCTATAATTATCATAGTAGGTAATGTGTTTTATTGCTGTCAAAAAGACTAACAAAATCCCGACTAACATATTTATCATGAGTGTTGCTACTTCAGATATCATATTTAACATTGTTCACCATTTCCTTGTTGCCGATTCTCTACATTACAAACATATAATGACTCCCAAAAGCTGGTCAATATTTTAACATCCCTCTTCATTCTAAATCCATTATTTGGAAACGTCATCTTATATTTTATTATTTTCATAAAATGGAAGGCCAAAAAGAAGGTGGGAACGGGCGGAATTAATATTGAAGGTTTACAGAAGTAACCAACGTTTATGTTAGCATCATGTTATTGGTCATTTTATATTCATTACTGGCTCGTATTCCTTAATATGTCATTGTTGAACTTATGAAACAGACAAATTCAAACACACCATCGTTGTTTGTTTATCTCTTAGACGGAGACGTCTTATTGTTCTATAGTAATTCGTTCATGAATCCAGTAATATATAGTTGGAAAAACCATAATTATCGTGAGCCCATCTAAACGATAATAGCATGTAAACAACCATTTACGGCATTTGGAGAAATAAGGAGCATTTCTACAACCATCAACACAAACCCTCGGTCTCGCATGACGAGGAAACTGAATATCTTGTTGCTATGTACAGTCACGTATGTTGAATAGGGGACGTGATTTTCTCTCTCACCTTAACCTTGCGCTGGTGAAGTGGAGGATTTTGTCATTTTGTGATTTTGTGTTTATCATTCAGCGGGTGATTCTCTTTGTATATTGATATCTCTTTCTTCAAACCATTATTCTAAATGGATTTGGAAAATAAACAGCTTTGCCTACATTTGTGTGCTCTCTGTCTATCCGATGCGTATCAGTCTTTAATGATTATTGTCTCTCTGTATATAAATATGTATTAGGTATCTTCTTAGCTATGTCATTTATGAAGCTAAAGTCTTCACACCTGTATTTAAAATTGATTTGGAAGCTAAGTAGCTTCTAGATATAATTATGTGCAGCTCAATGTTTAACTTTGATAATAAATCTAAAATCTTGTACTGACTGAATAATTCTTATTAAAGTCAGAGGTAAACTTGTATTGTCTTAAAATAAATATTTTGATGTTTCTAATTCATTGTTTTATTTACAAATTTTTATCTGTCTGTTAACTTACGCACAAAATATTTTGGTATTCATTATCCTCCATATCGATAGCTTGTTCTTTTTATAATTTTGTTTATAGACCTAGAGTTATACAACAAAACTTCGTAAATAAAATATTGTTAGTTAACTATTGTCTTTAACTTTGATATCATCAACGAAGCGGTCACTTACTGGCTGACGTGTTCAAATATATTTTCTTCTCTTTATGTCCTTTGTGAAACAAATATGGGTAATATTGAAGGTTTTTTGTTTTTGTGTATAACTTTGTAGTTATCTGGTTGTTCATTTGAATATGACACCATTAAGATATTTAGTTTGGACTTTTGACCAGCATTTTAGCAATAAATAAAACGAGTAAAAATATACTAACTTATAGACTATAATTAACTCTAACTTTCAATTTATTGTAGACCTAAAGACTATATCTATAGCTGAGTTAGCCAGTTTTAGAGGGTGTGATGGGCATAATCGTAAAGTACTATATTTTCGTTGTATTGTATTTCTGATAATAAAAATTCATTCTTTGCTTTGTGATTTGTTTCACTAATATCCTAATTTAATACCAGGTTATATATATATATATATATATATATATATATATATATATATATATATATATATATATATATATATATATATATATCGTATATACTTGTATATACGACGATCCCGTATATAAGACGAGATCAATATATCAGTCAGTATCATGTGAAACGGCCTAACTGAAATATAATACGAAGTAGACTCGAAAGATTTCAGCCAGACTAGTTTCTTGGATTGAACATTTTAGCAACACTGTTCTGGTTAAGGTCTATTGTAACAATTAATTTAAAAAAATTGAATTTCGATGTAGCTACACAATAACAAAATTGCCTCAGTCTTTTACTAGAATTAAATATTTAATGCTACATTTGGGTTTTGTTCAAAAAGTTCTTTTTCTTTCAATACACGCAGAATTATACACTAACAAACACAGACCCATACAACCACACATTCATCCATCCATAAATGCATTGTTTTGACATCATACATTTACCAAACTAGAACCCAGTAGGAACTAACTATAAATATACCATCTGGCTGCACTGGAAATATTTGGTCAGAAGGTGATGGCTTTCTCCGGAACATTCACTTATATCTTCGATAAGAAACCGTATTATTTAAAAAATGTTGTGAATTTTGGCAAATTGTGGAATATCACATAACACGAATTATACCTAAACATTATGTAGTCAAACGGATATAAAATATTAGCCAACACACTGTTATATAATATATAAATACTTGCATGCATAAATACGTGCATGCACTTTCACAAATGAATGCCCAAATACAAGCACACACAAGCATACATACGCTCACGCGCTAACATACACAGACATATATATGTATACATATACATACACACACATATATATGCATACATATACATCTATGCACAATTTATGTACACCTAAGTAGGTTACAACCATATATATATATGTTATACGATAGACACGTCATATATATGCGGGCCGGCAGGTTTCTGTGTGTATTTGTGTGTGTCTGTGGCACTAGCATAGATACCTCACGGCCATTAATCAGGTGAATAAATTCGACGAAGTTAGCATCGTTCACTACAACATGTCTAATCTTAATCTGTTTTTGTGACAACTACTTTTTCAATAACAAGATTTAAATCTTCATTGAAATCTCTCTTAATTGACTGTATTGCTAGGTTACTTAGACTTATTGACTCATTGGATATCTCTGATATGTTTTTACTAATTTCAGGTTTGAGAAACTCCTTTTCACAACTTGCAGATGAAACAGTGATAGCTAAAACGATTCCTAATGTCGGCAATTATAGCTGCACCATTTAATTCTCTGTATACTGAATTTGTTCACTGATAAAATTAACTTTTTCAGTATCCAATAACGTCTGGATTTGCAGGAAAGCAAATAGCTGGTGTCGAGTATTCATCCGTATTGTGCGTGTTCTACTTTCTGTCTTAAGCTGATTAATTGCTTCCAGTATCATCCTTGGTTTCAGAGGTTTTTTTCTGGCCCATCTTTCAACACTTCTAAAGTGTGCTCAGTAAGTACCTGTGCAGCTTCATGCTTTGAGCTCAATCTTGTGTCACATGGTCCTTCTACGTGATTTGATACATGTTCCTTAAGAACATCCCACCTACGAGTGCAGCATGAAATAAAACGTATACCCCTTTTCAACATTGCCAAGTAGAGCGACAGACTGTGTCCCAACACCAACTACATGCAGTCCAAAAGATTAGGCGAGTGATTGTTACATTGGACAAACACTGTTTTGAGATTTATAACCAAAATACGTTTCTGTACACCACTAACTTGTCCAGCCATAGTTGCGGCATTGCCGTGTCCTTGGCCGTAGCAGTTCTTCACCTTAAGGTTGTAGCTTGTCACAAATCTGTTTTAATGACATCAGCTGATTTCCCATGTAACTGAATAAAGTCAATGAAAGACTCTACCACGGTGATTTCTGTATCTGCAATGTGTACATATCAAATAACTTGGGAAATTTGATCAGTGCTAACAATCACCGAGCTAGCTGGTGAACGCATTCTGGATCTGTGGAGAGAGATAGGACACAACATAGCCATCTGTCTGCCGAACCTTGTGAATATGCTGATTGACAACTGGATCATATTTGGCAAGTAACTTGAATGTTACTATGAAATTCACATACTTACCATCTGTGCTTAGATCTTCTGAGTGGTCACGTAAAGGTAAAGTTTACCTGGTTAAATACAGCACACAATCAAGTATTCTAGCTAAGATTGCCTTCCATTTCTCAAATGATCGCTGTTGTGCAAGCTGAACAGAGGTGATATAAAATGCGTTCATGGTCCCGTAATATGGTGTTTCTCCTTTTCCATGCATTACATGCACTTTGTGTCCAATAAGAACGTTTGCATTTGGCTTTCTGAAAAAGCATGCATGAAAAGCAATATGCAGCACAATTTACAGGATAAAATACCAAACATGTGCTTAACATACCACAACATCGTCCAATTTCATGTAGAACTGATCCTTGGACAATGACATTTCATCAATGTATTTTGGAAACAATGCATCCTTATTCTGCAATTTCTCTGTCACTCTCTTGACAAGTTCAATTTTCAAAATCTCATCTACAGCTTCAGTGAAAACTTTAGACTAATATTTATTGGAAGAATATTTGGCCCCCCTTGGCTATTCTGGTGAACCTAGTGTGCTTTCAGTGGTAGCAATGACCCCGGCAAGGCTTCCAGCTAGTTTAGCTCATTGCTCTTGCTCTATCTTCCTCATCTTCCTGCCTTGTGCATCCGAGTCATTGTTGTTTGACCTCATGGCTGATATGGCATGAGTAGATGTGTAGTATTTACTTTTATGCCATGTCGTCGTTAGTTACCATAATGATGGTAATAACAACTCAATTACGGACGTAAATAAATTCATATTATTAATGTTTCTTGCAGGAATCCACACCAAACCTCCCTAGAATTAAGCAGATATATGTCTATAATGTAATCATTAACCTAAAACGAAATACATATTTAGGAGGTAATTTCACATGATATTGACAAAGTATGTGTTACATCAAAATAATAATACGGACGTAAAATACTCATAATATTAGTTGTGTGAATTATAAAAGAAAACAAAATTCAAGAGATAATTATATTTAACAATTAACCAATCAATTATATCTATTTTGTAGGCCTATCTTAATTTTATAGCAAATCAACGGAATTATTAAACAGGTTGCATGTAAGTTCATCCAAACAAAATGATACTTAACTACGTTACTGTGTTAGAGCAGGTAATTATCTAAGATAAGTTTTCTCGTATTCAGTACATGATGTTATCGACTTATCGAGTTTATTCCAATATTTTCTCATGCTATAGCTGGGTTGGCATATTATCTATAGTAAGATAATAATAAAATGATGTTACTCTTACGTTCTAAATCAAACAATAGTTGGTTGTCTCTCATTAACAAAGCCACTTCCTATTATAGGCCACAAAGCCACTTCCTATTATAGGCCACAGAGCCACTTCCTATTATAGGCCACAAAAGTAAATATCAACTTCTTAGGAATCAACACGAGTAAATATTCATGAAATTAACTGTACATAATTTGTGTTAATAACGCATTTCTGAAACACATCGTGATTTCATGATTGTGTAGTGTAGTGAGACGTTTTTGTTAAATTTGGAAAGTAACGCAAAAAATAACAACATCATAAGAATAGTTTTCTCGTGGATTTGACTACTTTGGATAAATTCCTTAAAGAACAAATAAAAAGGTAAACCTAAGTCGTCTCGCAACTGATATGGCTTCTATAGTTGTCTAAGTCTAGTAACAAGTTAAAGCTTCTACAATAGTTCACTTTTAGCTCCTGAATATTTCCGACAATGAAGACTTTCTAAATGAAGATTAGAAACGATTTCTTTTGTCTACTACAACATAATAATTTTTCTTAAATAAACTAAAAATATACGTAAACCTTTAAACTTCCATAGATATCCTTAATAAGTATTGGTATACACATGTCTTAAATAGCTCAATCTAAAGATACTCATTCAGTCCCTTCTGCATTACACTAATCAATTTCCAAATAATAATTTATTAAATTTGTTTAATTATTTTGTTAATCACGTATTGCAGATTAGAATCCAGCTCTAATATCGTATTGTGAAATTGTGTTTAATTGTTTTGTTTAATTTAGAAGGCATTTATATTGATATCATACTGAATCTACATTTGTATGGATCTCTAATCTACACAAAACTAATGCGTTTTCCTATGCTTTTCAGATTTATTCACCTACCATTGTATTGTATAATGTATACATCTTAGCAAATCATTTACAATTATATTTTTCTTTGGTTGTCTTAATACGATCTTGGGTACAAATGGCTCTCTAGTCAGCTGACTAGCTGAGGCCGTTCATAATTAGATATAAAAACAGTTTGATAGGTAGTATCAGTAGATGTTATGATATGACTTATGGTGAAGAAACTCTACAATTGTAACATGTCAGCAAAGGTAACTCAACTTAAATTGTACTCAAACTGATTTAGTAATTTTTATTTATCTTGACCTTGGAGATATCTACTATTATATATTTAGTGTCGAGATTAAATAATTTACAAATTCACAAAACATTAGTGTTGGTACATTTTTGTGTTTGCATTATGATGTTGAGTACTATCTTAATAAAGGTATCTCGTTGGTTATGTTACGGAATATTCCTGCAAACTAATATCGATGTTATATGGCTCACCATTTAGTTATCGTAACTACCTGATGTTAATAAGTCGATGTGTGTGTTTCTCTCTCTCTCTCCGTGTGTGTGTGTGTGTGTGTGTGTGTGTGTGTGTGTGTGTGTGTGTGTGTGTGTGTGTGTGTGTGTGTGTGTGTTTCTGAAGTCGTTTAAAAACCATACGTTTTATGTGATGACTTAATGATGTAATAAGGGTGCGAAGATATATGTTTTATAACATATATATGATTTATTAAACTTATTATAGACATCGCCAATATTTAACATCCACAGTTTTGTTTACAATATTTGTATATGACTAGCCAAGGTTCAAAATAAAAACAACATTTAATTTGTCAAAGATCAATGCCTCAAGGATTCAATTATATAATTAATAGACACATAATCACCCATTCCATTCAATCAGTTGTTTGTTTCGGCAATGATCACACATGGAACATATTGCCAAGAAGTGACATCCAATGGAACCATCCCATAATCATAGATATCACTGGGATTCGAACTCTGGTTTGAAAGCTTGGCACGCCGTGGTCTGATAATAGGACTATTGTAATTTGTTTTCGTCTTGGTAACATTTATATTGTGGTGTTAATATAGTGACGTGTGAATTGGTAGGCTAAATGGGCCGAGCGACCTTCAAAGGTTATGAAGCGAAGTCAAAGGTGAAACAACCTTCAGATATGCCCACGCCGTTATTCGAACATGGAGGCGCCACATTTTGGTGTCAGTATAGTTAATGGGAACAAATTTAGAAACTATATTTAGTTGTATTACTTCAATGCATATAATTATATTCGAGGGATTCATGTTTTCTGCATCAAATTCGCTACCAAAAAATATAAATAAATTAGTTTTCTCTTTGTTTAAAAATTTGCAATCCTATCATTGTTTTCTTGTTTTAGTTATTCTGTTTATGTTTGCGCTCTATTGCAGTTTATTCATATTATTTTAGTAGGACCAAAACTAATTTTGTCGTGAGCAAATGAAGTCCACAATAGCACAAATCCACTATCCACAAATAAAGCTCTGAATGTGTTATGATTATATATATATATATATATATATATATATATATATATATATAAGACGCTATGATATCAATCGAATTTTTAATATACTTGTGTCACTTTCTTTGACTTCGTCATTGATCACTGGTGGGAGATTTTGAAGAGCTAATCTTTGGAAATTATTTTTATTTGTGGATGAAGCTTCCAAAAATACAAGTAACAGAATTTGAGCGAAATAGGATGGAACTTCATTAATACAATAAATTATGTATGGAAATAATTAGACAATATTACAGTTGACCTTATAAAAAATGAACAACTAGAGAGAGTTGTAATTGTTTGGAATAAACCCAGTAACAGTGAAATGGTTTTTGTTGACCCTAATAAGCGTACACCAAGACAATCTTAAACGTTCTTGAAATATGTATTTTTTATTAGGTCAACCGTAATATTGTCTAATTCTCAGCATATATATAAATTATTGTATTGGGGATGGTCTATCATAGCTCGATTAAAAAAAACCCTGTGTATATATATATATATATATATATATATAGTGTGTGTGTGTATATGTGTGTGTGTGTGTGTGTGCGCGCGCGCACGCGTGTGTGTGTGTGTTAAGCAAGTCATTTTGTATCTGGTATTATTATTATTATAATGCATTACATCATATTTATGTATTAGTTTTGTCTGGTTACATTTAAATCAGTTCATCGCCCAATCAATCAGACATTTATGACTTTAAAACTGTTAAAGCCTAAAACGAATCATGTTGAGCCATGTTAACAAAGGTCTAGTTGATAAATCGAACCGGTAATAGCTACCAAGATATATTAGGCCCAAAGATAAATCATACCCTTTAGTAGTCGTTCATCGAACCGTTTGAACCAAACGTGAAGGTTTAACTTAATGCTGTTATAATTTACTTTTATCCTCAAACAGCTGAGATCCAGAAAAGAAATGAGTGAAACATGGACACTTTAACCTAGAAATCTGTAATCTGCATGTGGCGCCCCACTAACTAGATACTACAAGACCGTATACGGATAGACCACTCAGTGCTGTGTGACAACTCTTCAACATATATAGTATATGTCTTTTGAAGTTAATTTCTTCTTTGTCTACGTCAGAGCATGTATATGTGCTTTCCCTGGCTAAAATAGATCCAGTTCGATATAATTTCAGTTTTTACAAAGGCTCAATATATAATTGTTCTACTGAAACCTAAAAATGAAAGCCTGTTTTTAATCTAACAAGGAAAGACCTGTGAAACAGTACAGACCGTGATTGTTATTTATTACTTGGCAAACATACAATAAAATCAATTGTTATTTTTGCCAAAGTATTTATTTTAAAACACATCTTCCCGATCCAGTCTCTAATTAACATTTATAATGATGCTTCATATTTTACTGTATTTTGACATATTTTAATTATTTTTACCCATTCACTTTATTTTTTAATATAAAATAAATATGATTTTTAACCGTCTTAGAAAATTAAAATTTTTGGTACAACCCTGATATCTATCTGAGGCTGTTTGCCAAGAAGCGACCTCTGGTGGAAATGGTCCACATAGCCGATATATAGAACATTTAAATCTGCTTTCTTGTTTGCTTTCTTGTTTGCTTTCTTAAAAATTAACATCGCCATAGCTGACAAACACCTCTATTACATCGAACCACGACATTGTTATCAACACGACATTGCTGTTGTTGATAACTCATAAAAGTTGTGACCAATTTCGATGTTTTCCCCAGAATTTTATAATATAACCCAATCCAACCCTTCTATGTATATAGTCGAGCTGAAGGCTTATTAGAATCACAACAGATTTACGACAGAAGATTAATATTTCCTCATACATTAATGGCGGAAATATTGGAAGGAGAATTACAAGGTTTATGCTGAAGGCACTTTCTTTTTATTGAAAATAGGATAAATAAATAATCTCCCAACACACATTCATACACAAGTAAATTTTCTCGGTCATACAACTGAACAGTTATGATTTGGAACTTGCCGCGTGCATAAATCAGTCGTTCTTCGTCACCTTATTTTTAGCAATGGCTTCATATTCGTGATGAGGCGGGTTTACATTAAGCTCCATGTAATCTGAAGCTTTCTTGCCTTCGGGGATTTCCAGTTTGACGTCATTCGTTCCAGTTCTTGTCTGTTGCTTGTCTGGGTTCGTGGTGACTTCGGGGATCGGGTCATAAGGATGCGCCGATGTGACGTTTTGTTGTCTTTGTTGTTGATGAGCTATCCGAACGTCAGATCCTTGGTTCTTGCGCTGTCCATCGATACTTTCGTCGCTAGGTGGCACCGTAAAAGAATATTTCTCTGCTACAGCTGCTGATCTATATTTCATCAGCAAGCTGGCTAAAACGATGTTTGATATAATCAAAAGACCGATTATTATCCCATAAACGATGAGAATGGCAAAATTCGTTTTACTGGACGGCACAACTTCGATCTTGCCCGGCATTCCCGGCGGTCCCATTGGCCCAGTGGCGCCGGTGGCTCCATCTGTTGGTCCGGGCAGACCAGTGGCGCCTCTTGCTCCGGGTATCCCTGTTGGTCCAGTGGCCCCGGTGTTTCCACTTCTACCCGTGGCGCCAGTACCCCCAGTTGACCCAGTTCGTCCTTCTACACCTCGTCTACCCGGTGGGCCCGTTCCACCGATAGGACCTTGGGGTCCTGTATAACCTGTTGAGCCAGTCGCACCAAGTGTACCTCTGGAACCAGTGGCACCTGTCCTTCCGTATGGTCCGGTCTCACCTGTAGAGCCAGTCGGCCCTCGTGAACCAGTATAACCTGTGGCTCCATTATTTCCTGTAGGACCAGTATAACCCGTAGCCCCGCTCAAACCAGTAAAACCTGTTGCACCTGTAGCACCTGCTGTACTTTGTTGAACGGAAACTGAAAGTAAAAACGGAACAATCTACAGATCTAAACACCTAAAAAAAATTATTCATCAATAAAAAAAAATGTAATCAAAATTTCAGTGATAATATAATCCCTCAAAAAATAATAATAAAAATAATTATTATTATAATAGCTTTTAAAAATAATAATCCCTCTTCAAGTATGTTCTAAACAGTAAAACATAGTGAGACCTATAGGTCAAGGTACCCGGAGAAACACGTAACCACTGTATAGAGCTTTGAGTCAATCCAGCTTTGAGTTGATGTTTTTACCTACTCACCAGATATATTGAGCACAATGCAAATAATGAGAACGATCACTCGCTGATCTCCTGTAGCTGCCATCTTCGTCAAATGAACCGTCGTCTAACAGTCGGGGTCTCTTATAGCGCCGCTGAACCAGGATATGATGTCAGACACGAACTGCTTTGGATGAGACAGCATTCTCTGGCCATGCTTCAGGGGCTTCCAAAATGTCACCTTTTGTTGGACAAGATCCGTTAGCGTTTCAAAGAAAAGCTTCGCCGTGAAATGGGCTTCCTTCATGGTTCGGTGCGCAACTACGATGACGTCACGTAATTAGAAAGGTTAGAATGATTCGTTTGACGATTTCCGCGGGTGACTGAACATGTTTGGTAGTTTTATTTATATCGGCATATGTTCCTGTTGAACGGTTTATCATCGGCTATCGTTCATTATATGTTCACGTAAGTTGTTTTTGCGGACTTTTCTGTGCACATGGTAAGCTAACTGAGACCAAGTGACATGGTGCTGACATTAGCCAGGTCGGGATTTGAATCCAGATGGAATATGTCGAAGGCCCTCCTCATCATCAGTTAGGTCACGGAGACACCCTCTAGAGAAGCAGGGAGAGAACACTGACATACAGACAGACAGAGAGAGAGAGAGAGACAGACAGACAGACATAATTGACACAATAAACAGATAACGACACACACGCATGCACGCGTGCGTGCATATATATATATATATATATATGGGTAACAGGGAGGATTCAGGAGTGAGCTCCGGTGGCCTAGCGGTTAAGCACCTGGCACCTAGTGCCAAGAGTCACAGGTTCGATCCCAGCAACAGGTCGAAATTTCTCGAGATTAATTTCTCGACTCATAACATCGTGGGTGGTTGACCACGTTAAATGGCGCTGCCGTCTCTAAAATTATTAAAAATAAAGGGGGACGATAAAGACCCCTTGGGGACGTAAAACACTCTGGCAGTGACCACCCTCATGGTATTTCGGCTCCATCTTTCCGTACTGCTCCCCTGTGAGTGGTGGGGGAGGATTTTCTCAACCACTCCAACATAGAGGCTGTGCTGAATAAGCGACAGCCTGGGGATTCTTCCCAAACTACAAGCAAGGGAGGCTTCAGTATGAGATGGTGGAAAGTAGAAATAAAGACAAAGGTGAACAGACAGTCAGGTAAGCGTACTATTTATAAAATAAAAGGTAATTCATTTATACCTAATTATTGATCTATCACTAAGATAAAAATGTTCTATAAATATTAATATTTCACTCAGATATCCAGGCGTCTAGTATTGTTAGATTCGTGTGCTCTTTAACACGGACACCGGTCGACTCTTGTGTATGCTTACCGTAAACAACATTGTCCTGCCTTCGACATAGACAGGACGTCGTTTGTGATTGGGTCGCGGTGAGCGTGTATAAAAACATGGCCTTCGACATAGACAGGACGTCGTTTGTGATTGGGTCGCGGTGAGCGTGTATAAAAACATGGCCTTCGACATAGACAGGACGTCGTTTGTGATTGGGTCGCGGTGAAGTTCTATAAATATTACATGCCTTCGACATAGACAGGACGTCGTTTGTGATTGGGTCGCGGTGAGCGTGTATAAAAACATGGCCTTCGACATAGACAGGACGTCGTTTGTGATTGGGTCGCGGTGAGCGTGTATAAAAACATGGCCTTCGACATAGACAGGACGTCGTTTGTGATTGGGTCGCGGTGAGCGTGTATAAAAACATGGCCTTCGACATAGACAGGACGTCGTTTGTGATTGGGTCGCGGTGAGCGTGTATAAAAACATGGCCTTCGACATAGACAGGACGTCGTTTGTGATTGGGTCGCGGTGAGCGTGTATAAAAACATGGCCTTCGACATAGACAGGACGTCGTTTGTGATTGGGTCGCGGTGAGCGTGTATAAAAACATGGCCTTCGACATAGACAGGACGTCGTTTGTGATTGGGTCGCGGTGAGCGTGTATAAAAACATGGCCTTCGACATAGACAGGACGTCGTTTGTGATTGGGTCGCGGTGAGCGTGTATAAAAACATGGCCGAGTGGTGGCTCGATGCTTTTATTTATCTTTTATAGGTTTATATAAACTGACTGATGGTTGAATAAAAGGAGCTTTAGCAAGCACCTTATCTGGACACGTGGCCGGTGGTTGAAGTCACCACACATAGGATTTAGCGGGTGGATGACCGGACAACAGCAAAGATATGGATATAGTTTGAAGGTGGCCCGTTCTCCTTAGAAAGCTAAGAGACCTTACAGCTAAACCACTGCTAACTGCACGCGCGTGCACACACACACACACACATGGGGTGGATGCGAATCGCTCATATCTGAGTTAGTAGTCTGTCTCAGCTTCATAGCGCACTTGTCCTACAACCTTCAATTCCCATTCATATTGTTATCTGTGATGCTATATATATATCATTTCCATAAAGTGTCATCACTAGACTGTACGCTGCCGGAAGTGACTAACTAAAGCAAACACTCCATATTGTGTTAGGTTGTTATGATGTTATCGGGTGTATTTTAATATATTCTGTGTGTGTGTGTGTGTGTGTGTGTGTGTGTGTGTTTTATAAAGATAGTTAAGGCGCTGGCACAGGTGTTATACTTTCATTCAAGCAACAATTAACTCCAAACTGATTTTTAAAAAAATAGTTAATTGTAAGTATAATTAATTACCGGTAAAATTAGAGAAAAATTAAAAGAAAAAAGAAAATTTCTAAAATAATCCAAAAGAGGATAATCTAAATATAAAAAAGAAGAAACTATGATTAAAACAAAACCAGGCTTTGTGTCGAACACTACGGCCAAGAAAGATTAAACCTAAAATGGAGAAATAAAATATTAATACACAGTATGAATAATGTGTGAATAATATAAGCATAAATCAGAATAAATTCAGATTAATACTAATAGCAGCGATATAACACGACTCAACCCAATAGCAACGACCGGTTTCGACCTATTCAAGTCTTCATCAGGTTGCATAGAATGTCTAACGTTACCATATTGCTCGAGGTTTATATACACAATTTTTCAATAGGAAGCCACGCACCTAATCCTTTAGTTCTTTTTAACAAAGGATGGGTGCTATTTTAATCTCTTTGTTCTATTTGTGAACTTACGTAACCCGGTGTTTTGAAAACATCCCAACGATAATTGAATAGAATTTATATGTTTGTACAGGTGTGAAAGTGCCCAACATAATAAGAAAATAAACCTAAATGTACTTCAAATGAATTAGTCGTAGCTTCCCATTTGACAATTGATATATAGATATCTCATTGCTTTACAAACATAGTAACGGTGGGTTGAGATTTTTGTGTTTCGGGCGATTGACGCTTTACTGAAGTTGTGTTTGTGATTAACTTTTCCAGAGCTTCAGGAGACATTCTATTTATTTTTAAGGTATTTATTTCAACTTACTTGACACTAAATAACCCGAGAGGCTTTTATGTTTAGTGTAAGCTGTGATGATACTATATTGATAGTGTTCTAAATAACTCTTCGGTTGAAGTATCTTAAAATGTTTATTTATTATTCTTGAAGCCATATTGCCTGTTCTAGAAAACGGCATTATTAGAGCTACAGTGTCACCTTTTTCGGCCGATTCTAATATATCTTCCGAACGTTTTTTATTTAACCCTGTTGGTTCTAATGATCCCAGGGTATCAATCCAAAAGTTTCTCGTTTTAGTCTATTAATTCGGTCCTGCCAATCAGAACCTGAGCTGTGTATTTGTTCAATCGGTATTAAAATAAAATTTGTTGTTGTGTTATGGCTTCACGGACATAACACGTAGAGGCTCATAGATAGACATAAACTCCTAGATAGGCTGGATCAAGCATCCGCCGAAGAGGAAGAGGTGAAATGAAAGATGGAACATCCTCAATTCATAGACATCGTCAAAAACTCCATTGTGTGTGTGGTGTGTGTGTGTGTGTGTGTGTGTGTGTGTGTGTGTTTATGGTACATAGTAAGAGGCAACAGGCACAGAGCATCAACATATCTAAACATCCTTCGAGACCTACCTCCATAAATCTAAATACAACTATACATACATTAATCTAAATATTAAATGTTCAATACCTCCACATATTGATAGATGTGTGCGTATACCTAAGCACGTGTCAGGTCTACTCATCAGCCTGTGGGAACCAGCTAATTCGCTTTTCGTACGCGACAAATATGTCACGCCCACAGGAAAGCGGCTACATGCAGGCTACGTACAAAAAGCGGAAGCACGTAAAAACATACCTTTTGATACCACAGCTCGCAACAAACAACACGTGCGTGTGGTTCAATGGTGACTTGCTACATACATATCATAAACTATTTTGACACCACAGTTTACATTCAACAGTAATTTTCTGTGGTCCAAAAGAAACCTGTATATAAAGCATTTCGACACCTCAGATGCTGACCTCAGCTTTATTCTGGGTTCGAATAACTGAATAAATCCAACCTATATGAACCATGTATCAATACACGTCCGACTGGTCTGGCGTCGAAGTTCTTCTCTAACCTAATTGAAAATTCAAGCCCTATATATAGCCTCAGCGTGTTAACAACATTACAGTTTGTTCATAACAAAGAGAATGTACACTAACACAGTATGGACTCACTGAAGTGATTAAACTAAAATAAAAACAAAGTAGCAATACCGCACAATGGAGTAATGGTGTGTGTGTGTGTTTTATGTTACATATAATAAAGGCGTGGGCTCTGGTTTTCGTGATGTTTATAATTCTTACAGAATTATGATCAAACGACTACTACCTAAATAGAAAACAAATTATATATATTAGGACATATATACGCAGCTATAGCTGGAGATATATCTTTCATTGCTGACATCTTACTTCAATGTATTTGAGTCATAGTTATTTATCCCAACTAGATTGACATATAACTTGCTGAATAGATCATTATATGTATGTATAAAGAGGTTTGCCATTAATAGAAAGTGATTTCTGGCCTCATTATTCAATATGTGTCTATCTCGTGCTCATGTAGCGTGTCTTGACTGTTTATAGGTCTTTCATTCTCAATTCCGATGTAGTTTTTTATTTAACTATGCCATATTGAATTAATTACATACTAAGATGTTATCTCTCTCTCTCTCTCTCTCTCTCTCTCTATATATATATATATATATATTATAATAGTCAGTCATACATTCAGACCATGAACGTTATGTAAATCTACATTATTCTTTGTGTCTGTTATGATTTCCATGTAAATTTTCGGTTGATACAAAACACGTGTTTTTGGATGGAGTAGCAATTGGCGAAGCTCAAGTTCGGTAATATGATTTTAGTACAAATAATTTTATATTTCGATGAATACTTTAGCTAATTTAGAAGTTGAGTACTCTTATTTCGATTGTCTTGTAGATTTGCCTACCTTGTTGCTTTGTTCGTTAGATATTGCGGTTCTAAGCATCGTCCTGTCATTAAAAAAAACCCATTATGTATAGCTCTGGAACGGGGTCAGGAGCCAGATGGGAAATTATTAAGTTTGGTCATCGAGTCTAATGTCTGTCATTTATTTCTTTTGTGATATTAATCATTGTGTCATTTCATTTTACGGTTGAGAATCCTTGGTCTAAGCTAGGTCTAAGTTGTGTATGGTATAGGATTAGAAAGGATGAATTACAGTTATGAATATAACTTGGTAAATGTTTAATTGCGGTATAATAATCCACTATGTTTTATATATTGTTTGAATGATTGTTTCTTTCTGTGTTATCTATTAGTAGTATTATATAGTGTATTTTGGTTTATGTATCATTTCTGTGTTATCTATTAGTAGTATTATATAGTGTATTTTGGTTTATGTATCATTTCTGTGTTATCTATTAGTAGTATTATATAGTGTATTTTGGTTTATGTATCATTTCTGTGTCATCTATTAGTAGTATTATATAGTGTATTTTGGTTTATGTATCATTTCTGTGTTATCTATTAGTAGTGTTATATAGTGTATTTTGGTTTATGTATCATTTCTGTGTCATCTATTAGTAGTGTTATATAGTGTATTTTGGTTTATGTATCATTTCTGTGTCATCTATTAGTAGTGTTATATAGTGTATTTTGGTTTATGTATCATTTCTGTGTCATCTATTAGTAGTGTTATATAGTGTATTTTGGTTTATGTATAATTTCTGTGTCATCTATTAGTAGTATTATATAGTGTATTTTGGTTTATGTATCATTTCTGTGTCATCTATTAGTAGTGTTATATAATGTATTTTGGTTTATGTATCATTTCTGTGTTATCTATTAGTAGTGTTATATAGTGTATTTTGGTTTATGTATCATTTCTGTGTTATCTATTAGTAGTGTTATATAATGTATTTTGGTTTATGTATCATTTCTGTGTTATCTATTAGTAGTGTTATATAGTGTATTTTGGTTTATGTATCATTTCTGTGTCATCTATTAGTAGTGTTATATAGTGTATTTTGGTTTATGTATAATTTCTGTGTCATCTATTAGTAGTATTATATAGTGTATTTTGGTTTATGTATCATTCCTGATATAGGTGAGAAAGTATTAATTTGTATTTTGGCAGTTAAACGTGATATAGTCAAATCATCCAGTCGTCAAAAACGTCGAGCAATAAAATAGCAGCTGATGACCACAAGTCGTTTGTCTATGTCTATACGAGTGTGTATATATATATATATATATATATATATATATATATATATATATATGCTTAATCGACTACACGCTGACAAAGGAAACAACACAATGACTGAGACTTAAAGTGAGTGAGTGAGTGAGTGAGTGGTATGTTTATTTCGACGTTGTTCACTAAGTGATCATGCCGCAGCCTTTCATTGCAAGATGAAACATCCCACAAACAAATACCCGTCATGATTGGGAGTACGTACGGGTGCTTGGCGAGAGAAGGTGCTTGGTGATGCTGTGAAAGAATGTATAGCGGTCCTGAACAAGATTAGTAATAAGTGGTGTTGAATTTGTTGTTGTGTTATGGCTTCACGGAAATAACACGTAGAGGCTCATAGATAGACATAAACTCCTAGATAGGCTGGATCAAGCATCCGCCGAAGAGGAAGAGGTGAAATGAAAGATGGAACATCCTCAATTCATAGACATCGTCAAAAACTCCATGTGTGTGTGTGTGTGTGTGTGTGGTGTGTGTGTGTGGTGTGTGTGTGTGTGTGTGTTTTATGGTACATAGTAAGAGGCAACAGGCACAGAGCATCAACATATCTAAACCTCCTTCGAAACCTACCTCCATAAATCTAAATACAACTATACATACATTAATCTAAATATTAAATGTTCAATACCTCCACATATTGATAAATGTGTGCGTATACCTAAGCATGTGTCTGGTATACTCATCAGCCTGTGGGAACCAGCTAATTCGCTTTTCGTACGCGACAAATATGTCACGCCCACAGGAAAGCGGCTACATGCAGGCTACGTACAAAAAGCGGAAGCACGTAAAAACATACCTTTTGATACCACAGCTCGCAACAAACACGTGCGTGTGGTTCAATGGTGACTTGCTACATACATATCATAAACTATTTTGACACCACAGTTTACATTCAACAGTAATTTTCTGTGGTCCAAAAGAAACCTGTATATAAAGCATTTCGACACCTCAGATGCTGACCTCAGCTTTATTCTAGGTTCGAATAACTGAATAAATCCTACCTATATGAACCATGTATCAATACACGTCCGACTGGTCTGGCGTCGAAGTTCTTCTCTAACCTAAGTGAAAATTCAAGCCCTATATATAGCCTCAGCGTGTTAACAAACATTACAGTTTGTCCATAACAAAGAGAATGTACACTAACACAGCTTCACGGACATAACACGTAGAGGCTCATAGATAGACATAAACTCCTAGATAGGCTGGATCAAGCATCCGCCGAAGAGGAAGAGGTGAAATGAAAGATGGAACATCCTCAATTCATAGACATCGTCAAAAACTCCATTGTGTGTGTGTGTGTGTGTGTGTGTGTGTGTGTGGTGTGTGTTTTATAAAGATAGTTAAGGCGCTGGCACAGGTGTTATACTTTCATTCAAGCAACAATTAACTCCAAACTGATTTTTTTTTTTTTTTTTTTTTTTAAATATTTAATTGTAAGTATAATTAATTACCGGTAAAATTAGAGAAAAATTAAAAGAAAAAAGAAAATTTCTAAAATAATCCAAAAGAGGATAATCTAAATATAAAAAAAGAAGAAACTATGATTAAAACAAAACCAGGCTTTGTGTCGAACACTACGGCCAAGAAAGATTAAACCTAAAATGGAGAAATAAAATATTAATACACAGTATGAATAATGTGTGAATAATATCAGGATAAATCAGAATAAATTCAGATTAATACTAATAGCAGCGATATAACACGACTCAACCCAACAGCAACGACCGGTTTCGACCTATTCAAGTCTTCATCAGGTTGCATAGAATGTCCGTGTGTGTGTGTGTGTGTGTGTGTGTTGGGATGTAGGTTTTTGTACGTTTATCTTCAAGTAAGTATAGTATGTATAGATTTATTTATATAGAGGTTTAATGAGATATAAATTTTAAAGGATGTCTATGTGTTGATGTACACAGACACTTACAAACACACACACAAATATAAGTGTGATATATCTGACTCACAAGGCGGCTAAAACCGATTGACTGATAATATCAGCGGAATGATGATATCATTTAAATGGCAATATTAGATTATTGGTGATATGAATTGAGTTATGATAGTACAATGTAGACGTATAGCGATATAAGATGACTATAGTCGTATCAGATGAAACAATTGGATTTTAAAAAGTAGTACATTATCTCCTTATTTCGTATGGCCATCTCTATAACACTTGATGTGACCTTGAATGTGAAGGTCGTTTCTGATCGATCGTTGTTAAGTTCTGCCAACTAATTAAGGTCTGTTAACTAACCTTTGACACCCGAACACTAACAGGTGGATCCGAACCCGAAGTCTCACGACTAATCATATTCTTTCGCGCCACCTGAAGTAAAGGGGCGCAAAATAATACTCAAATAATTACTGGATGGTCGATATTCTCACGTCCACGAATGCCATATTGTACAGCAGGAAGGATTAGAGTCATGCGCTCTGACGTCAGCATATAGCTATCTCCATCCGCATGGAATGTCACAGAATGCTCTAGCTTTGGCCATCCTTGTGGCCTTACCTGCCTCCGGACTGAACTTGCTAAAGCAGTCGTCCGTTCATTTACATGAAACTGACAACTGAATACTCGCTAACGTATGAGGCTGTTTGGTGATGATGATGATGATGATTGATGTTTTACGGCAAATTTTGTGAATATGTTAGGCTAAATGGGCCGAGCGACCTCCAAAGGTAATGAAGCGAAGTCAAAGATGAAACACTCTACAGATATGCCCAAGCCGAAATTCGAACACTGGTGGTACTGATCTGTGATCCAACGCGCTACCGTTAGACTACGGAAGTGCCCCTATATGAGGCTGTTTGGACTAACTGTATTTTGATATTCAGAAATACACTTTAGTTTCCATCCAAGAACTGGCTATATTATAGGGATACCATCCAAGAACTGCCTATATTATAGGGATTCCATCCAAGAACTGCCTATATTACAGGGATTCCATCCAAGAACTGGCTATATTATAGGGATTACATCCAAGAACTGGCTATCTTACAGGTATTCCATCCACGAACTGGCTATTTTACAGGGATTCCATCCAAGAACTGGCTTTATTATTGGCTTGGATCAATTACGCATATGGCGAGTTAAAATATCTCAAATATTTGGTGTAGATAGATAAGGCACACTGTTAAATAAACAAAAATTACGTGTGTGCTAACGTGATATTTATAGGATAAGGTCATTACATTAGATATCTACTCTATTTTGTTTTTAATCTTCAAGTATCCTTGATCAATGTCGAAGTGACAGTCTGGCCAGTCAATAGCAGGCCAACTTTGTAAAATCCCAAATGACGCAATGTGTTGTGTTTTTTTTAAATACAATTACTATCAATTAATCAGTATTTATGTGAACTGTTACTCAAATTTTAGTATTTAGTAACAACACAAAATGACCTCAGAATTGGTATCAGCTTGAAAATTGTCCAATGGCTTTGTGGCTAGTAAACGAGCAGGTTTTACAGAACGTCGGGCTACGTTTGATAAAACACTGATTAATATCACCGAATATCTTTCAGGATAAATCCCGTGTTGTCCGAAATTCCGACGTATAGCTTTCAGCCTTTATGAAGAATTTACATCTGTACATCTGTGTTTTCAAATATGTGTTCTCTTTGGAGTTCTTGGATGTTTTGTGAAACAATCACCAAAGCATGCCAAGTCATGTTTTGTACACTTCTTATGTAATTTCACTATGCAAAATATATATATGGTACCTAAATACTATGTCTATTTCTACACAATTATAGGTGCTTTTCATACAAATATTAAGTACAGCAAGTCACGCGAATATTATACAGATATCTAAAAATATTTGTTGGTTAGAGTTGACCTAATCTTCCAAGATTAGGCAACGGTACTTTAAATCAATGAACATGAAATAGTTACACTAAATATTTCTTTACCGCTTAGCCGGGCGTCTTCATGGTATAGCGGTAGTGTGTTGGATCACAGATCACTACCCCCCGTGTTCGAATCTCCGCGTGGGCATATCTGAGCGTTGTTGCGTCTTTGACTTCGCTTCTTTACCTTTGGAGGTCGTTCGGCCCATTTAGTCTACCATGTGCACAAAAGTGGCCGTAAAACATCAATCAGCATCGTCATCATTCACCATTTAACCTGTCTTCGTTAAAAAATCCGTTGGTTAAGTATGGAATATATCAGTAACAAGAAACATTAATATAAATAGTTTATATATAAGAACTTGTAAATAAAACAAGCGAAAACATAAACAGCAACAAAAGTAACAACCTCCAGCAGATATAAAATAGTACTTGTTTACCAAATACGGTAATTAAAAGTAAAATGTATTAATGATGGGGTCACCTATAGGCTATTTTTGGCAATAACAAACTGTTATACTAACACTGAAATAACATATATTAGAAACAATATACAAGTACCACATCGTTACATCCATCAATTCAAACAATGTCGTCCAGACATTTAGCAAAAGACAACAATAACAACGAAAACCATCTACAAATAAACTTAATCAAGATGTTTATTTTTCACGATATCATCAATCACAGCCTGGAAAATGATGTTGTTTGGATAAACATTGGATTTATTTTAGGAAGCCAATCTGGCTTACTTGTGGTTGGAATTTCAGACAGTACAATATCACCTGAAGTCGTCCATATTGTGGGATGTTTATTACTTGTACTTCTACGTACGTGTAGCTGACAGTAATGTCAGTTCGTCGAGAACTGGAACTTCTGGTTTCCGAACAGAACATCGGGATCACCAATGACTTCTGCCGGATGATTCAGTGTGTTCAGTAACTGGACCAAATTCACATTCATCCGAGCTTTTCTATTCCTCATTGGATGACTCAGTAAATGCTGCTTGTATCCCGAGTACCAGGAGTATCGGGATCAGCATCCGCAACATTGACACTAGAACTTATCAGTGTGAGACACAGAGGTAGCGGATTAACAGGGAGAATTAGGGTTTAATGTAGCACCCGCTTTAAGCCGACCTTATCTTCTCCGTGCACAATATACACTGGAATTTCAGGATTTGGCTGCACCAATGCGGTTTATCCTCCCACCAATCCGCTATTTTTCGTTTTCTATCCTATGCAACCACACTGACAACAGTACGGTCGTGCTAAAAACGGCGCGAAACTTAGGAAACTTCTCACTTCGTTAATGCTGCGTACGCATGCCACATTACAATCTTTGCGATTTTATTTTCACCCGTTCTGACATCATCAACAGGAACAATGTGACACACATACTTGTTTCTTAAAGAAAGCAAACTTCTTCTGTGATATCTTCAGACTATGACCTTAGAAACGTTCCAGAACATGCCGTATTCTAGCCAAATTATGCTCAAAGGAATTACCTACAATAATGACATCATCCGGATAGATATGGCACACTGCATTACATACATCATCGAATACCAGCTCCATCATCAGCTGATATGTGACGCGACATTGAACAGATCAAAAGGTAGTTTGTCATACTGCTAAAACCCAAGAGGTCCGTCTGTGAATGCAGTCATCTCCCTTTTCCTTGTGTTCCTGTAGCAACTCGATCTGCTGGTAACTGCGTTTCGTGTAAATTAATTTGATGTTTCACTATATAGCAGACTTGACCGCCTCTGCCGCCTGATTAGTTGAGTGTGGGACTATTTACCCATGGTTATTGTCATGCTGTGTGAGAAGTTGGGGGGGTTCGAATCCCGGCCGTCGTACTATAGTAGGAGTTTTTCATCCAACCTTGCAACTAGCAAGGTTTTCTACACCGAATATGCCATATGTTGTAAATACTAAATTCTGTATTTATTTAGCATTAATGGTGAATTACAGACTATATCCGTCTTCCTCATTTGAGGGTTGCCAACAACTTAAAATATCTGCCATTTCGGCCATTATTATTATTATTATTATTATTATTATTACCAATGAAAACTATATCAAAATCATAATGGGAAAATAGATCTGACCAGTTAGTGAAAAAATGTCTGAATCACTGAGATCAATCAGATAAATGGAGATTCCTTGTCATTAATATTTCCCAGTGCTAGTCATCATACAAATCAATCCCCCTTGGGGCATTAAAATAGAATTGTTACTCAAGTTGGACAACTGTACAGAGGCAGAAAACGTTTATGCCAATATTCAGTCACACCGAGACAAGGCGTTAGAATTACCTGTTTATCAATTTTATCAATCTCTGATGGGGAACGATACCTAGGTCTAGCACACTGTCGGTCCACCAGCGATATTAGCCGTTGGTCCGACGTAATTTTGTCTATCGATCCGACGTCGGTCCACCGGCGACAAACCTATCAGTCGGTCCAATGGCAATAAACCAATTGATCTGTTCAATGGCGACAAACCAATCGGTTGGTTCAACAGCGACATATGAGTAGACTGGCTAATATTGGCACTCAAAGTATACATACTCACAAATACGTAAAAACAACATATTCACTTTTTAAAGGTTTATTTTTCATTTAAAATATAATATCATACATCAGAATCCGAGTAGGAAGCTAGTATCCCATCTCTCAGAGATGTTATCACTGTTGCAGCACCATCTTTTTCTGAAAATATATGATTTTAAATCTTTGAACCAGAGAGGCTCAACTTTTCCAGTAGAATAGTACGTTTATCTTGCTCCATTGGATTAGTTTAGAGTTATTGTATACTGTACAAGTAAATAGACGTTACAAATTATCTTTTAAAATGTGTATCGTAATATACGAAATGAAATTTTAATCACTTCTCAGGAGCTTCTGCAATTGTGTTACTTATTTCTTCAATTAAGTTATATTAGATTAACATTGACTTAATATAGGTACATGGACTACAAATGAAAAAATTACATACCTTGTTTTTTCTCCAGTTACCTTTTAGCATCCACCTTGATTGGTTTTTGCACATTTCAGCAACTTTAATTACTTCTTCTTCAGTTTCTTTTACTGAAAACCTCTTGGCTACCTCTAACGATATAGAAAATTCATTTAATATAACTATATTAAATCCATATATTTCAACACATATATTTTCCAAAACATAATGAAATATATTATTGTGGAATGTGGCAGAAAATAATTGACAAATATCTATGTTTAAATTTTAATAAAACAAAATAAATGTATCCCTCTATTTGGCGACGACAAGTATTTGTTATTCATAGATATACTTAATACCCTTGATGACTCACATCACGGCATGTAATCTAGGCTCACTATTGATAGGAAATTATTTATATTTATATTAGATATATCATAGTGATGTTGTAAAGAATGGGTCACAAATTGGCCACAAAGTAGCTATCATACTTGTAACAAAATCATAAAATGGTATTTAGTTGGTGAATGCAAACTACCCAAAATTTGATTGGTCGAAAATTATTTGACAAAATACTGAGATTTGTAATGAGTTAGTTTTACATTAAATTCTCCAAATTAAAGCATTTATACAATATACCTATCAATCAATCATACTGACAGGGGTTACTGTCAACCCAACATCAGTAGAACTGATTTAAATTAAAGTAAAGAAACACATATAAGGGCAAGGAATTGAGTTGTGTAGCCAAATCTAAAAACTCCAAATATGTTTGAGGTATCAGATAGCTAATATTAAATCCCTTGCAGTGATTGTAAATTACTTGTGTCATGTAAGTGGGGATTCTTAGATATTTGGATATATTTTAGGGGGAAATGCCAAAATGCACAAAGTACCTTTGCAGAGCGGGATGCTGATCTACCAGTCTGGTCCTCACAGGAGTTGACCCATTTGACCTATGTGTGGAAATAAGACACATAATATACAAATAAACAGTAACGTTTGGAAAATGTAATAGTTTCTTCAATTATTCATAATGCTTGAAAATAAGAAATGACACTATTTGAAACCCAATACAATTATAAAGAAAATCTATAATAAATAATAAGATGATCGAGTACTTTGAAACTAGTGTACTTGCTATCTGTGTGCTGGTCCAAGATGAATGACTAACAATGACTGCAACATGACCTTCATTAAAGAAAACAAACAAAAGCAATATTTTAACATCTATACCAGTAGATACAATGATGCATTAACAGTGACATTCATATATATATATATATATATATATATATATATATATATGAAACCATGGACCTCTGATTCACATCTGTAAAAATTGCCACTGGTTATACAGTTCCAGAGAGAGTCATGTGAATAAATTGTAACAAATACTAGAAAATATGATCATATCACCCCAATTCTTCAAAAACTACATTGGCTACCTGTTAGACAGCGTATCTATTTCAATATTCTGTTAATAACTTATAAATCTATTAATGATATGGCGCCAGAATACCTGTGTGAACTGGTTTCCATTAGAAAGTCATCCCGAAAACTCAGGTCATCCAGTCAGATACTATTGCAGGTGCCAGTGTCTCGGCTCAAGTCATATGGTGATTGTGCGTTTAGTGTTGCAGCCCCCACTTTGTGGAATAAGTTGCCGGCAAATATTAGAAATGTGTCCTCTCTTGGAAATTTTAAGTCTCTTCTAAAAACACACCTATTTAAGGTCGCTTTCACAGATAAATAATTATTATCTTTTTTAAATCATTACAGGGTTTTTACAGACATCATTTGGGGTATTATTATATTACATATTATTTGTACGGCGCCTTTGAATGGCCCCTGCTAGTAAGGGCGCTTTATTAAATATACATTATTATTATTATTATTAAATATCATTGTCATTCATTGTCATTGTGATCAGCAACTAACCTCGTAACTTAAAGTTAACTAGTCAGAAGCATATATGGCACTGGTGAAGGCACATCAAGTGATCTCTTTGGGTTTTGTTTTTTGCTTTCTTCATGAAAGTTCATAGATGGGACATCACAGGCATCACTAATTGAAATGAGATGTGCATAATGCACGAGGTTAGAAATAAGACAACATTTCTAAGTATTCTACAGGAAAACTATTGTGATAAACTGGTCCCAAATCAATAACATAATTGGGTTAGAGAAGTGTAAATTAATGATAATTGTGATGCAAGATATTAGAATACATTATGACTGTATGCACACTTACACATATCTGCATGTTGACGTTATGATATATAAATTATATGGTTGATTTGTGATATCTTCACAACTTATACAACTGTATGATTTACTAATATATATATATATATATATATATATATATATATATATATATGAATGTCAAAATTATTCATCCATAAAAGTGCCAAGATTGCTCAATGGATATTTCCCCATCACCTTGTTGATCCGCGCGCAAACATATGCGACATTTTCGAAAACTGCAAAATTCGTTTCCCATTTACAGTTTATTTTTGATATAAAATCTAGTGTATTCTGATAGCCGTTGGCTGTGCTGATTAAGCGACAGCCTGGGGGTTCTCCCCGAACAACAAAACCAAAACCATAGCCGTTGGTTACTGGCTGAAATCGCTATCGCTCGTCACGCCCGAAATCGCGGCCGGTCCAACCGCTTTGTGCTATCTGGGATGTGTGATCTTTCCAGTGAGCAGATCATGAGTTAATCTGGTGCACAAATTGACACGAGTATTTCTTTATAATATCTGTAATTAATATAACTCTGTCTATAGTGCGAATTGTTAGTGTTGCAAATTTTGTGCATTTGCTAAAACTTATCAGAAGTGAATTATCCACCTCAATTGGGACTGCAGTTCAGTTGAATAATAACAAAGTCTTGATAGCTGTATAATAATAATAGTTAAACCAACTATAGAAATGTTTACATCACCAAATGTTATGGTACTTTTCAGTGTTGTTTTTTTTCACTGTAAAGAGAACTTGGGGATTTCTTTTCCATTTAGTCTTCAAGCTGTTTTAACCATCATCTCTGTGATAGACATTGATGTAACACGATGTATTTTTTGTTTATTCTAGGCAACATCAACATAACTTATGTCAGTTTGTTTTTAATAATTGGTAATATGTTACAGTTAATTTGTATAATCAGCTAATATGTATATTACCTGAAATTTTCAGGTAATCTGGATTAAATCTCTGTTAGCAATAGATATATTACCTGAAATTCAGGTAATATTCATATTACCTGATTATACAGATTAACTGTAATATATATATATATATATATATATATATATATATATAGTATTTATTTGTATGATACCATTTTGGTTTTAAGCCTTTTCTTAATGTTCAGATAAACTAGTTGAGTCAGTATTAGTTATACAGAAACATTAGAAACAACTACACCACAAAAAGTCCAGAAACTGACCTTTCTCCAATTATAAATGATTTTGTCACCCAACAAACACAATTAGAGCAGTTCAACAGTGCAGTAGTCTGAGTATTGTGCAGCAAACCTTGAAATTGTAGGTTTGAGTACAACTATCACCTGTGTTTGTTGGATGTTTCCCCAAATGTTGCATGTGTGACCAGTGCTGAGAGGTAACAAATCACTCACTCATCTAAAACACAGATTCTGATCCTGACACACGCTGACTATAACAAACGAGATGTTTATCATTCATAAATAGTCGATACATTTACAAAATGTACTAAGTGTTTCAAAGCCAAATTATTGTATTGCAAGTAGGAATATATTGTTGATAGTCAGCCAGTGAGAATTGTCCTTGGTCGGTTACAATCCCAGTTTCTCACTTATTTTCATCTCAAACCTGAGTAAATTATAAACAGTTCTTTGATGAATGTAACCAAACTAATTGAAGCCAGTGACATGTAACTCCATGTTTGATAGCCTGATATCTGAATTGTATATAAAGGTCCATTAACATTTGGGTGATCAAAGCCAGTGTTTAAAAGGAGCTTATGCATACTTATGAATATCAATATGTCAAGTAGTTCAGTTCAGCCTACAGTAAGCTGACATCCAACTCATAACTGTATTTGTGGGATGTTTCCTAGACAATCACCCCTTGGTCATATGACCCAGATACGACTGACTTTAGTAAGATTGAAGTCTAGTGATAGATGGCTCAACAGTTAGTATCAATATGTGGTTATTCTAACCCTGGCTGTTCTAACGAATGTGTATGTTTCCATTGTCCAATGGTCCATGATGATCTGAAAAATTGCCATCTAATCAACATGGTCATAACATTGGATATTCAGGTCTCTGACAATTCTAGCTGCTAAATCATTTTATAGTAGCTCTGCCTTAGCCATCACAATGAAATTGACTCTGGCAGGGCTCTGTAGATCCTACTTTAAGAAACTCTTCTATCAATCCTCAGCAAATTCACTAGGACAGCATCTTTCTAGTCTAGTCCAGTATCAATGAATAACATCATAAATAACTTATGAGTGAATATTGTTGGTTATAGTATTTCCTAATCACAATCAAATCTATAATTGATTCAGTTGTTATGAGAGTATGATTGAAAGTTGGTGATCTGAAGAGTCTAGATAATTAATATGTCTTTGTACAGGTGAGGTAATTCTTGGGGCATTATTGTCATCATGTTAAGCAGCATTTTGCTAAATTGAGAGCCATTTATTTGGGTGTTTGCTGTCCTTTTACTATCTTAGATGATTCTGTGAAGAAGCTTGAGGCATGTAGAAGAAAAAAAATAGAATGATATTTTCAAAAGTTATTGTTCTATTTACAGATATTAAACAGATTGGCCACCAGAACTAAGATCTAGAGATGTCTGAGTCAGTACTGATCTTTCAGAGGTCAAATTTCAGACGTTTGCTGATCATCAACAAAACAGTAACATTCCAGATAAAGATAAAGAATTAGCAACAACTCAATTGATCAAAAAACCATCACTGAGTAATGTCAATGACAAAATGAATGGTTTGTTATCTTCTTATAAATTCTTGTTTACCATGTTGATTCTGATAACAATGTATGCTCTAATATAGACACATCCTTCTATATCCAAGTCATGTGTTCCTTTAGACACCTGTTGTATTTCTGAATAACGCATTGACATAAAAACATCAATAAAAGCATAAGCATTAAAATTATAAAGGTAACCATAATCAGTTGAAATATGTCATTTATCACCTAAAATATCCCCAAATGCTTAGTTATTCTATTAAGGTTTTGCACTGACGTCATAAAATCATGTGACATTTGTTGTTGCCGCCATGTTGGGGGTCAAGCTATCCCTGGATACACTGGCCTAGTACACTGGGAGCTAGGGGACGTTCATGTTTGGTGTACAAAAAATACAAAATACATCGGTATTAACGACATCATGGGCCATACATGTGTTGCTGTAAGCTATAACAACCGGACAGGAAGGGACAAGACAGGAGACTAGACCTTTTTATAGATTTCCAGCGGATCCGGACAGAAATAACTAATGTATATCAGCAGTAAACGGAGACTGAGAAAGATCCAAACGGGCCAAAGCCCACTGTTATGGATGCATAATACACACTAGTGCCAGCCACTTAGGTCACAATGTGAAGAACAAAGGATTTTAATTAATGATTTAACCATAAATGTAACAACTTTTATTGACAATAATGATAAGGTTAAACTATATACAGGGATGTCATCTTATGATATCCTCATTTGTGCTTATATATTTGTATTATCTAACATAAAAAACAACATGTTTACTCTCTACATTTCAACAATATATGATGACCCTTATGTGATTGAGGTTATTGGTGTTTTTAGACAGAAGTACACAACGCTACAAAGTACAATACCTATAATTTTACTCCAAAATGATCCAACTGTTCAGCTAACAACATTAGATAAAATGGTTCGTGTTTTGATAACCTGTTGAAAAACACAATTAATCTGAGTATAGTGAGCTCTTAAAACTAACACCATGTGTTATAATTATTTATATACATATGTCACCACAAAATCACTGTTTGGTGCAGATCGGGTGGGAACAATGATCTGACACATCCATCTTTAAAATAAATATAAGCCTGCAGACCTTTATACGCTTTCAGTTGATCTCCAGTATAAGAGGATGGTGCGCTGATCAAATAATTGTATATATCAGGGTACGTGACCTCTGGCTATATACTGGCATTATCATAGCGGACCCAGATCTCTGGTGACATAGTATAGGGATCATGACCGATCTGGTTTATCTTGTATTTATACCTTGCTAAGAGATCTGTGGGTAAATCCATGCTTATTACCAAAGCTGGCAATTCTATGGTTTCTAATACAACAGATCATGTTGTTTTACTTTGCCTTTGAGACGAATGAAGCTAAGTATTCAAGACATCAGGAGCGTGTCTAAGATCCATGTTATTCGCTGCATCGTACCGGACTATAAACCAGTGTAGTGAGTTGTAGTCAAACCAGCGATTGACACCCAACATGGCGGCATGCGTGTCTGTGACGTCAGGTGTAAACCTCAATTCTCATAACTATGATTATGAAGTGGTGCTCTTCAACTAGTCCAATTCTCTGCTTCTTTCTTGTCAGTTACCAATGCGGATATAATATCTCTGAATAAATATTTATGGATACATATCTTGTTGTGATCAATAAGATAATAGTTTCATGGTATGTTGAGGCATCTTTATCAAGTATTAATGTTTATTTAGCTTTTTGTCTATAATAATAGCATCTACACTCCACTTTATTACTTCTTGTTATAATCTATAATCTGTCAGCTATATCTGGTCATCACTAACCCTATTTTAGTTAGTCCAGCTTGTTCACGCTGTTATTATACTGATATATTTAAATTTGTGAATATACTTGTTTTTATTTTAAAGCTAACTGAAACATATACAGCATTGTGAGTAAGAATAAAATTCTTACATTTTTCAAATAGTCCTAGCTATTTAATTGTGTAAAATCATGATTCTCTCCATTACAGAATATTTATACTGTAATTGTTGTAAGCAGTAGCAGTTTGTCCAGAAAGGAAACAGTGTGTAGGGAATACACAATGGACAACAACTACTACGATGAGATGGCTAAATGGCAGAGTAACTTCATGTAAGTTACTCTGGCACAGAGAAACTTCTTCCAAGCCAAGTCACTCATTCTCTCGAAACTGAACTTAATTCAAATTGTTGTTCTTAACATGGTTAGTGTGGACTGCTCTGGTTTCAGACTCTAAGAACTGAGGAGTCTATGAACGTGAAAAATAGCATGGTAAGCACATGATGAGATGTGTTTGGCCGAAGATGGTAATCTAATATGATGTCTGGGCATTCATTTATTATTATGGGTATGGAATGTTTATGTGAAATAATTAAAGTTTCTGTATTATGTATAGTCTAGGGTGAAGATTGCTTTGTTTTGAAAAAAGTCTTTCCTGCCCTGTTTTATTTTCTCATTTTTTATTTCACATGTTTTATAACTTAAATTAAAGAATAAGAGTATCATGGATTAGGTGTGTGTGTGTCTGTATATATGTGTGTGTGTGTGTGTTTGTGTGTGTACATGAATTATAAGGTGCCACTAAAATAAGACTCCTAATAATCACTTTATACCGATGCATTTTTAAACTCTATTAATACACTCACTTGACAGAAGACTTCTTTGTGTAAGAAACAACTTTTCACATGTTTTTTTGTAATTTCCTATTTGGGTTTCTTCATCATGTTGGGCATCATCAATTCATGTAAGCATCTCATTCTGACATAGATCAATAACGAGATAAATAAGATGACTTGTGTTTATCATATTATGATGTATATAATGTACTTTGCTACACGCCAATCTGTGGCAACTTTAAATAGCCCAAAGACATTCATATTAAGTGTGTCAATATTAGAATGCCACCGGCCTATTATCAGTAGTTTGTCACTAATTATGCAAAGATAAATCAATTAACATAAATGTGTTACCTGCTTTCTCCCTATCTTGTGTATGTGTTCTAACTTAGTTCTTATCCCAGTGTGTATTACCATTCCCTTGATCAGGTGTGACCATATCAGACAGGTTTTCTAATACACGTTGTCCATTTAATTTCAGTTCCAGATGAAAGAACTGTTATAACAAAAAAGAACGAGCATCTGGTACTTACAGACTCTCAGCCTATTATCTGTCATAAGATGACCAATGAAGCACCTCTCATGTTCTCACTGCCAGTTATTATGAAGACTATTTCATACTGGATAAATGCCCTTATGCCAACTGCTGGTAATTTTGTAGCCTTCCTGATGCTCGTTTTGTTCCATTCCTCTGTAACAGGTCAGTGAGGTCAATCTCTATACTTGGTGTCACTGTAGATTAGTTAACTGAGATGTGAAACTGAATTATGTAAATAATTTCTATTATGATTATGATACAGATGGTGTATATTTTCAAAAATAAAAATAGTTTGGAGAGGATGATTCGTTTGTTTAGTCTTGGCACCAATCATATACCTGGATCATGTGGCCATGAGATAATGATTAGGGAAACATCAAATAGATATAGTTAGTTGTCAGATTCAAACCCACAATCTAGAGGTTTGTGTGACAGGGTTCTATCTATTGTTCTATCAGAGCACTCTACTTTGGAGAGAACACATTATTGGTTTCTTAAAGGTTTTGAGGAGAGATTTTGTTTATATTGATGTTAAATCAACGGTTATATATCTTTACTGTTAAAAGACAAAATTCAATCTGGTTTTCATCTGGTTTATTTCAATCTTGCGTGATAGTGCCATTTTGGGTATGACATCATTAGTCAAACAAAGCCTATGAAAGTCTGGCTTCATTTCTAAACAATATTGACAGCTGTTTTTACTCTGACAATAAATTGAAAAATATTTTCCACTGGCTGCAGTTCAGAAATCAAAACATGAGCATTATTATGAAATCTGTCTATAGATTTTCTAAACATCCGGCTAGAAAGAGAATCAAATGATTAGTTAAAGAATAAAAGACAGGAAAGTAAATAACCACAATTACGAACTGTCTTAGCGATTATTATGCTATGCTATATATATATATATATATATATATATATATATATATCTATTGATGTCTGTTGTCCATTCAGGACTTTATCCAAGAGCAGACACTCAAAATGAACACTCGTACAGTACAGCATATACTAAAGTTTGTGGCTAAGCTGGAAGATGGCTATCACCTTGGCTTACAGTAGGTAGGAGTTCCTGCTGACACAAAGTATTGGATTACCCAGTCACTGCATGCTCACTTCAATAAAAGTTCGCTTTCGGTGTTGTACGTAAATAATTATAATTACAAAATTTATATATAATAAATCTCCATTGCATAGCTTTAGGATTATATTATTTTCAGTTGTGTGTCAAACTATTTTATGGGAAATCTAAAAGAAATTATTAAATCAAGTTTTCCTGGTAGAATTTTACTAACCTTTTGGCACTTGGTGGATAAAATGAAATATCTGAAGGATCAGTAGAGCCGCTACCAATACCATCATCAACCAATTGGTGGAATGACAATTTAGTAGACAAGCAATACTAAGACTTATTGTATCATTCTAATAGTGAATAGTCCAATCTATTAATTCCTAACTGAATCTAGGTAGACATGACCAAGTAACCACAATGTGAGTTTCCTGGGTAAATTAAAGCAGAAACAGTGAATATCATGAGTGGGGGTGAGGGGGGAATATGTAAATGAAAGTTGCCTGGATTAAATAGTCATAAGTTTAATAATAACAATATCATCCTCAAAACTCAATCATAGTAAAACCCATTTTATCTCAGATTAAACTTGTGTTTAACCTGGATTCAACTATAGTGCATCTGTATCAGAGTTTCTCTGGTTATTTTATGTTAAAGCAATTTATGGTATTGATGTTTTCATGGAGGTGTTTGTTTTTGCTAACAAATATATGTTTGTCATTTACAAGGGCGTCATGTAAATAAGTAAAACTACTTCGTTACTCTACCTGAATAGTTTTTTCAAGTAATTGGAGTAAAATTTCAACTAACTATTAGGGGAACATCCGTCAAATGTCGGGCAGTTGTGTATTGCCGGCACATCAGATGACTGTTTTATATTAATGTAAATATTTCAATATTAATATAAAATACATATATTCTGTGATGTTTTGTGCAACAACAGACACTATTTGCACAATTTGAGCACAAAATGGATTCTCTAACGTAAACAAGGAAGACATATCAATGACGTCACTTTTCTCTTCCAGCGGAGTTTGAATGTCCAAAAGCATAAGGTGAATTTGGCACTACGTCTTTGAGAAATGAGAAACATTTATTTGTTCCCATTTTTGACTTGTAGTTTTTAGTTACAATTATCCTATAGAAGTGCAATAAATATATGTCATTAAATAAATATTTGGGAAATAATTTAAATTTCATGAAACATGACATGCCCAGGATTTGCTCACCACATAATGAATTATATATTGTCAAGGCTACCTAGAAGGGAATGTATTTTCTTGGGGAACA
>JAODUP010000731.1:0-2500 GCA_025642065.1 Paralvinella palmiformis
AGAGAGAGAGAGAGAGAGAGATATATAGATAAGGAACAAGTTAGAGGGAATTAACCATAATTAGTACCCACTCACATCAATATATCCCCACCCAACCACTACTACCATTACCTCCTCAACCACCTCAACCACCTCAAACACCACCACTACCACCACACGAATGATAACAATTCGACTACGATAATAAAAGACACATTATATCACCGGTAAATCGACGTTTTCATCGATCTAATCAGAGGTCGTCTCTTAATACAGGTACAACTGTAAGTAGTTTGTACTTAGATAAAGTACTTGATGACCTCGAGTTGATGGCGTCTCGGGGGTATGTCGTTCAGTCGTCGCTGCTATCATATTGTATCAGAATCCTCAAATGAAGACCACTCCGGGACAATTAGTGCTGCAAACCTGCATTATATGACGGAGGTTAGATCAGTGGCTAGGCATTCAGGATATGGATCCGGAATGGAGATTTATTCGGAAAAGGATATTCGCTCCGGACCGATATTTAAACATCTCTAACAACAGACAACTCCATCAGACGGGTCCATCAGAAAGGTTTAACATAGCCACTCCACACTATTTGCCGAGTATGAAAAGGGGATGGTGTATTCTTTTCGACTGATGAATCGTCCAGATGTTGTATTAGCATATATTTTTTAATGAATTTAGAGATTTAATGACTAGTGAGACATTACACATATACCAGCATGAAAATTCGCTGATCTAGATTCAGTTTTCTGTAGAATCGTCTGGAGTTTGAATTCGTGATTCTCTGGTCCAGTGCGTTATTCCATACTTCTAACGCGCAGACACGTACGCTCAGACTCACACACACACACACACACACACACACACACACACACACACACACACACACACACACGCCCAGAGGGAGGGAGGGAGGGAGAGAGAGAGGGAGAGAGAGAGAAGCTTCCGCCAATTTTCGTTAAGACGCCACTTGGCCATCAATATGTGTAAATATTGCATTACAATGCCAGCGTATTTCCTCTGTGTATCCATACTGCACCAAGCTGACATGATATAAGCTCGTTAAGTATCATCTCAGACGCCAAACACTCATCTGAGCACTGGCACAAACATTGAACCAAACACATCTTCTGTCCTGTCATCCCAAATCCTGTTATTGGGAGATATAGTTGTCAGAATGATCAAATTATCGTCTACTTAAACGTCTTTCAGCTAAAGCTTCTCTGGATGTCAACACTAAGAGCTATCTGGAATTATGGATTGTGTATTGCGGTTGTGTGTGTTGCGTGTGTGTGAGAGTGTGTGTGTATGGGCATGTGTGCATGTGAATTCTGAAAGGGTACTCCCGTAAGAATCCAATATCCGGAACTAAGTAATCAAGGCTATATGTATCTAAATCCTCCGATGCGGAATATGGACCGCTTGACTTTGTTATTAGAATGACATTATATTATAATTGATCCTCAAAGTTGTATCAAAAGCTCCGTCTGTATTCACTACTTTCTAACCAGATCCCTACTCCCACGATTCTCGTGTCCCTGATTTAGTATCCAGGATCCAGGACCCAACTGCCTATTTCCAGAAAATATTTATTCACCGTACAGAATCTACAACTCCGTGTTGAGAATAATTTATCCAGAATCTTTAATCCAGAATACCATAGCTTGACAACAAAAGCAAGCGACCTCGGATTAGCTATACCGTCCACACGTTGGCCAACACTTCTGGCCCTGTTCTCACAAAATATCCAGAAGACGGACAAGGCCAAGTCCAAACGGTTACGTACCACAATCAGCCAGACCACATCCCGCCCGGGAAAGACTTCCCTTCAAGTGTTGATATTGATGGTGACCTTCCGTCGTCTTCGTCCGGAGAAAACCATCAGTCCGAAGAGCAGCGCCAGATACTAGTTTGACCTTGAAAAACTGAAGGGCGCGAAGGCTTGATTAGAGGAGGATTTCCAGCTTGTACCATCCCTGGCGACAACGGCACAGACAATGGAGTTGTTGATTACCATCGTCAACAGAGAGCTGTGACAGGAACGGTCATCAAGATTGTTGGCAAACGTCGGACATAAAAGATATCGTGGATGAACATATGGAGATCCCGAACTTGTGGACCGAGAGCAGGGAATGGGAAGAACAGACGGTAGATCCCGAAAGAGCAAGGATATAGGGAGAAAAAATAACGAAATCGATAAAAGAGAGGAAGTCAGCTAAAATATATTGTGTGAGTGTGCTAGTTTGAGCATTAGTCATAGTATAGCTTTTGTATCGGGGCAAACCCTCCTTTCCCCGTCCCCAAACGACACACATGTGCATTACTAATGAGCCATTTGAGCGCCACCATATTTACTGTAAAATAAGAAAAAATTAACAGACTTTGAAGATATCTCGAATTATGAATGAACGAGTGAATGGGTCATTTAGCCATTATGCTACTCACATTTGGGATATATTACCGAGCGGAGGACTTCGTAAGGAAACATCCGACAACACCGACCTAAAGCGGA
>JAODUP010000731.1:7500-32500 GCA_025642065.1 Paralvinella palmiformis
GGAAGGCAGGTGGTCGTGCGAATAGATTCCACCAAATGCTAATCTTTCTCTTCAATCCACCGCCAACCTATCCCCCCCCCCCCGTTCCCGGTGTCCCATAATTCACTGGGCTCGCCGGTTCGCAGTTGGAAATTCAATATGGCCGTCTGTCATCATAAGAGAGAGTTTTGTTATCTATAACCGAGTCTCCGGGCTCACTCCTGGGGACATATCAGCTGACGAGAACGTCACAATGTTCTGTAATCCAATCACAAACATCAAAGTGCAAGTCTGTCGGTTTGAGCACCGTCTCCAGTTACCTGCCCGTACGCGTCTTAATGATGTCACACGCGGGATGTTTGTTAATCGCGTTCCGAGGAGCAGCAGAAGAGGCAGAAGGGGGAAAAATGCCCCAAAACTTTCACTTTCGTTTCCGCCTGGCATTTCCAACTGCTGGATCCTTAATAGGCATGACATCATCCGGGGGTGGCGTGGCACCGGGCGGGCCGACGTGATTAGAAAACTATGGTGATATTAAAATTGGCTGCGAATTGGTTTATTAAACGGAGTCAAACGTGGTGCCTCGGATGGCACAGCGGTAGAGTGCCCCGGGTTAGAATGCTAGACGACAATGGTTCGCAAATCACGACCGCCTGTTTGACTCTCGCCCGATCAATGGCTGATTCAGCCGAAATAAATGGGTATCCGGTTAGACGGAATGCATACACCTGGATCCAGCATTCTACACTATATATATATATATATATATATATATATATGTGTGTGTGTGTGTGTGTGCGTGTGTGTGTGTGCGTGCGTGCGCGTGTTGTTCTTGAATATATGTTGTTCATTGTGATGATAGGTTATTTCTACATCCACAAGCCAATTGTAATGCTGAAATAACTGTCACCAGATCCTAAACATCGAACAGAATGCCGTTAAAGAAGTTTCATCAATAAAGAATGTCCTTCGCTTCCGATCTGTTAATATATAAAATTTCGATCTCGAAATAGGCGATTGTTCACCGGCTAGGATACCCCGAGCAGGCTGTAATAAACGCCATCGGGATCCACGCGCGCATGAAAATCGTGCCCTATCGGCTGATTGTAAATATTGCGCATGCGCAAATGGATCGACTGGTGTAAGCAATAGGCGTGCGTTTAGGTTGGTTAGGAATTCGTTTCGGGATGGGGGGGGGGGGGATCTGTCGTCTGACAAGATTAGACTCGCCCTAGGACGGGACGTTGATCAAGTAAACGGTAGGACGAGGGACTTCGTACGGAATTTATAGAAAAAAAGTGATATTCACTCGAAGCTCGAAATGTTAGAGTCAACGTTCGATTTACTGGTGGAATGTCCTCCTTCGGCTGGTCTGATCGGGCGTTAAACGTGTTCCGCATAAACCAAACAGATTTATCCCTCATAATCTATACACGTCTACTGGCTAGGAATTAATTCCGAGTCAGTTTCTGTAGGTCTGGATGTTTCTAATTGCCCGAATATGCGTTATTCGAATATGCGTTGTCACCTCTTTGATGTGTGCGCATTTGAATTGCTCTTAAGTAATCAATAAATTATTACAATAATGTAGAGAGAGATGGTGGGGTTGGAGAAAAAGTAGTACAAGTGCGGCCAGTCGTCTGAATTAGGCCTAGGACTCGAAAGACCTGACCCACGGTGGCTGGCTTATTTTTCGTTCTTTTGGTTATTCGTTTGGCTTTGAGACAACCCCCACCCAATGCAGTGTCCTCTTACGGGATGCGCCAGACGAACATCGTTGCTCAGAAAATAATTGATCCCCTTTGGAAGTGGGTAGGATCCAAAAGATGATGGTTTTGTATGTGTGTGTGTGTGGGGGGGGGGAGACAAACTCAACTAGGCCTCAGATTACCCGAGGACGAGTTTTATCTTTTCTCTGACAAAAACCCGCTTCAAACCTCCTTCTATACGTTTCGGCCTTTTTTGTTGTTGTTGCTAGTTCTTGTATGCCGCCATTTTTATCTGTCTACGAATGGGGGAAGCTAGAGAGAGAGAGAGAGAGAGAGAGAGAGAGAGAGATAGATAGATAGATAGATAGAGAGAGAGAGAGAGAGAAGGCCATGTCCGTTGACAATTAATTATAACTCACGCGATTGGCGTTCTCGTTCGTTTGCTAAAAACCGTAGACGAAATCCGAATTAAGGGTAACAAACGGAGGACACCGCCATATTGGATTCTTGCCGATAATGGAGTCTGTCACGTGAACGACCGTTGTTTGTCCTCGGCGGCCACTAGATGGCGCCCCGTTGAAAATAAAAATGTAATTGAATCAGGGCGCGGGAGTGGTGCTGGTTTGGTGATGGCCGAGATAAATCTCTCTCTCTCTCTCTCTCTCTCTCTCTCTCACTCGCTTATTCGCTGACTCACTGACTGACTCACTCACTCACTCAATTATTCACTCACTCACCCAGTCAATCAATCAATCACAAAATCACTCACCCAATCAGACATTCGCTCACCATCTTGAATGTTTCAACCGTTAACTGCACGCCATATTGTTGTGATGTAATTATCTAATTATGACGTCATCATCTATTTACAGCGTCACAGTGTCGTTTTCCTAACGCTTGGCACGGCATGTGGTACCAGAGCTCACTTGGTGACGTCATCATTCACGACAGCGTCATCAGCGACAAGGGTGTCTGCAAAGAGAAATATAATGACTATTATATTATGGAGAAAAGGTGGGTTGATAGACAGACAGACATACAGACAGACAAAAAGACAGACCAACAGACAGACAGATGGATAGACAGACAAATAGCGTGACCATCAGAGAGACAAATGGACAGATATACAGCAAAATGTATGTAGAGACAGACAGACAGACAGACAGACAGACAGAGACAGACAGACAGTTAGACAGACAGACTTACAGAGAGGTCGATGGATAGGTAGATTGATAGATAGAGAGCCAACCAGACAGACAGACAGACAGACAAACGGATTGATAATTCGCAAAATAGGCACACGGACATAGAGCAGACCAGGGGGGTGGTTTCATTTTGTATCTAGAAACATTCTATCTGCATACATTTTGCAATGTAACTGTAACTTATCTAGCTATGTGTATTTCAGATACAATTTAGATACATACTTTTTTAAATACGCATATACATAATAGTATATTTTAACACTAATAAAGATTGTCACTAATACTATATCATTTCTAACATACACCATGACAATTAATTGAGTGGCCTTTATTAATACAAATTATAAGGAGAGTTATGGTAATTGTCTCATCTTTGATTGTGCCTTTCATGTTTTAAATTGCAATCGTGAACTGGGAAATATGATCGACATGAATAACTTATGCTAATCGTGGAAGCCATCTTGAAGCCACCACCCGGATCATGTCATGGGAGTAATAGCCCATAGAAAGACAATTAGTATTTGTTTTATGTGTTGTGGCAAAATCATTTTTAAACGCAGAATATCAGCTCATTGTCATCATAACCAGTTTTCAATGTATCATTGCTTGAACAAATATATTATTATATCGGATAAACCTTCACTATGACTACCATTTCGACATCCCTGGGAATACCACTGGAAACTTCAAGGTCAAGTGTAGATAGTGTAGAGCACTGATATCTGGTCAGGTGAAGTTCTTTCTTGCACACACAATTATATATCAAATTACAAAATATACAGCACAGAAAATGTAACTGTAAATATATCTAGATACATTTGGAAAGTAATTGTAGCTTATCTAGATACTTTCATAAATCATGTATCTAGATGCCTAACTGTATCTGAGCATATTTCAATGTAACTGAAACCTAATTAGATTCATTTGAAATGTATCTGCCCCAGCCCCGAGAGAGAGAGAGAGAGACAGTCACATATACAGATAGACAGATAGTTAGAGAGGCTGACACATACAGGGATATATATATATATATATATATATATATATATATATATATAGAGAGAGAGAGAGAGAGAGAGAGAGAGAAGAGAAAGTCAAATAGACAGATAGACAGACATTTAGATAGGCAGAGGCATGCACGGACAGAGAGGCAGTCAGATAGACAGATAGACAGACAGAAAGACATAGACAAGATACACAAACAGAGAGACAATGGACACATATGTAAACATCTCACAGTACTGATTTGTGTCTTAGAACGTGTTTATTTTCGAGTTGCTGTGTTACTTTTATCGTTGCTGTTACTCTTGCTGTTGTTGTTGTTGCTGCTGTTGTTGTTAATATATTAATATAATCAATCATATTACAGGTCTGAAGACGGCTCAAAGTGTAGAATGTGTATGTTAATTATACAACGACACGTTAACATCATCCAATACAGACAGAGTAAGTCATATTTTATTCGTAATAATATAATGAGATAATTCTCTCTCTCTCTCTCTCTCTCTCTCTCTCTCCACTCTCTCTCTATCTATCTATCTCTCTCTCTCTCTCTCTCTCTCTCTCTATCTCTCTCCTCTCTCTCTCTCTCTCTCTCTCTCTCTCTCCCTCTCTCTCTCTCTCTCTCTCTCTCTCCTCTCTCTCTCTCCACTCTCTCTCTCTCTCTCTTTTCTCTCTCTCTCTCTCTCTCTCTCTCTCTCTCTCTCTCTCTCCTCTCTCTCCCCCCTCTCTCTCTCTCTGTGTATGTGTGTATGAAAATGCAGTGCCATATCAGATTGTAAAAAGTGATTGTAACATACAGATAATGGAGTGGGATATATATATATTATATATATATATATATATATATATATATATATATATATATATATAGAACTGAATCTCAGTAGAACCGGTCAACTCCCTATGCTCTCTACGTCCTCGGCTAGATGCTTCTATGCACATCTCCCTATCCACTTTGGGAAGACAGCCACATGAACACACAGCCACATGAACATACAGCCACATGAGCATATAGCCAAATGAGCATACAGCCATATTGATGAACAGCCACGCAGCCACACAGCCATATATCACCACCTCCACCACACGTTATACGAAGCCACGGCCACACAACCACATACCCACAAATCTTCACGACGATACATGCACAAAACCAGGTGTTAGAACACCCCCCTCCCCCCAACCACACAGCCACAAGAGCAAGGATTCATGCAAAGGGCCACGGGTAAGACTGCCACACAACACCGTCTCAAGTTTTACCGCGTTATATACTTGCTTGAATTTACTCTGCTAATGGCAGAGTTGTTGGCGCGCTAGACAGGAGAGCGTCAAGAGCTGGGTTCGTATCCAAAAAATATCTTGGCCGTGATGTAGGTTTGTGTGGCTGCGAATGACGGAGCTAGCAGCTGACTGTGTACCGGGTTATGTCTGTTGTGTATAGAGTTTGATGACTAACGAGTAATGGGTCAGCGGTCCTAATACACTACGGTCTGGTCATATTAACACCGTGACAGAAGGGGTCAGGACCTAGACTGGGAACACGGGACGGGAACAGAATTGGCAACAAGGAGTGAATTGGGAGGGAGGTGGATGGACGGTCGGGAAAATGGACAAAGGGGCAGACATACGGGTAGAAAGGGTAGTTTATATATGTGTGTGCCTGTATGTGTATGACTGGGTTTTATTGTGTATGTGTGTGCGCGCGCGCGCGCGCGTGTGTGTGTACACAGACAAATGGAAAAGGGATAGAACAATAGATAAAGAGATAGATAGTTAGATATATAGAAACATACATAGATAGACATATAGATACATATATAGACACATATAGATACATATATAGATATATAGATAGATACATAGATATCACACGCACGCACACACACACACACACACAGAGAGAGAGAGAGAAAGTACAGAGAAAATGCGAGAGTGAGCGCAACCCAGGAGTGAGTACACGGAGTTAGTTTGACCAATATTTTCCCTATATTAGCCAAGAGAGTTACGGGATGTTGTTTGAAGCTAATCCGTTTTGAGATGGCCCACAAACTGGGCGGCCTTAAACAGGATTATACACAAACTGTCAGCTAGCTGGCTTATATATGTCACGTCTAGTGGAGCTGGACATATTGTAACGGGATTCTCTCTCTCCTTGCCCCACTCTCTCCCCCCGTCCCTCTCTGTGTCTCTCTCTCTCTCTCTCTCTCTCTCGTGTGTGTGTGTGTGTGTGTGTGTGTGTGTGAGGGGGGGGAGGGGTGGATGTATGTCCGTTGGTCTGTCTCGCTAGTATATTTATGGTGCGGATCAGAACTATATTGATCAAATTTCAGGTGTTTGCCTTATCTACCGTTGTCTGGACATATCACGCCAACAAACAATAATATTCACACACGTGTGTTGTCATTGGAGAAGGACGAAGGGGGAAGTGGGTGATGCAGTTGGACAGATAGAGAAACAGACAGACAGACAGACAGACAGACGAACGGGCAGGCAAACAAACATACATACAGAGAACCAGGCACGCACGCACGCAAGTACACACACACGCACGCATGCATGCACGCATGCACATACATACACACACACACACACACACATATATATATATATATATATATATATATATATACAGAGAGAGGGAGAGACCTATTATTCACTGACACAATAAGCCATACAAATAAATAATGGCTCTTTATGTCAGCGCCAGACAACAGAGGGCGTCATATCTTCCAGGGATATAAGACAATCACGTGCTTATCTAGCACGTCCGATAGGCAACCAGATCGTGATCCGTGATGAACTCTCACTGTTGGGTGTCCTCATTATGGAATGCCTGGCATGGGGTGTCCTCCTCATAAAGCGTCATTGATATTGGACATCCTATTCATTAGGCATTATACGGGTTGGATATCAACTATATTCAATTTTCCAATATTGGGTATCCTGAGCCTGACATTAGACATTCACCTGTACAAAGAATCGTCTCTATCCTGTGTCATGTCATCGATGTGGGGCTATTTTTAGACGGTGTCGTCTTCATATCTACAAAGCGTCACGTTTAGCGTGTCATATCTCAGGTACGTCATCTAGAAAGGGTGTCATATCTACGTACTGTCATTTATTTGGTGGAGGCAGTCACAGATATGTCAGGTGTCATCTGTAAATAGTGTCATCTCTATCGAGTGTTATTTTTCAACGGTGTCATCTTTAGAGGATGTCATCTATAAATCGACTGATATCTAGACGGTGTCATCTCTAAATAGCCCGACATCTAAAGTGTCATCTCGTTAAGATGCCAGCTCTGGGTCAACTAGGTGACGAAGGCCTCACATCGTATATAGGTCGTAACCGCTTACGTCACGTGTATGACGTCGACACATTTCCAGTCGTTCCTGTTGTTTTTCTTACTGTTGTTATTATTGTTGCTGTTTTCCTTGTTGTTGTTGTTATTGTTGTTGTTACCATTTCCAGTCCATTTTGGCCTAAATGGTTCGAGTGGTGACGAAAGGTAATGACCGGTGCAAAGAAAGGTGAAACATCCTTCAGATAGAGCTAAGTCGGGATATGAACTCAGATCCTGGACGTCTGTGGTGAATAGCGATATCAGTTTGATCAAGCACACGCTCCCTCCCGATATCTCGCAGACAAAGGCAGACACTGAATATTTCTAGTTTTCATAGAGAATGAATTTTCTACGTACAGCAGAATAATTGTATACGTTATTGGAACATTTTAGAACATATCCGTCGAAAGCTAGAAATATTTTTGTAATCGTTTTTGGACAATATGAACCCAAAATATATATATATATATATATATATATATATATATATATATATATATATATATATATATATATATATATATATATATATATATGAAGTCTCTTAGAACATTTCTTTACGAGTATGTTCTCATGTGTTCTTATAGTCAAACATTATAAGCTATTATATATATATATATATATATATATATATATATATATATATATATATATATATATATTGTAGACTATATACGATAATAGTCGTATTGTCTAATCCCGATCATTATTGTTTATACACTCATGGGCACTGGTTAAGCATCACCTAAGCATTTTCGGAGTATTAGCAAATTACGCACACGCGCGCACGCACGCACGCACGCACAGGCACGCACAGACACGCACGCACGCACACACATACATATATACACACGTACGTACGCACGCACGCACGCAAATACACACACACACATGCACACACACACGCGCGCGCACACACACACATAAAGGTAATGAATCGAATTGATGAAACATCCTTAATTCACAGATTGACCGGGATTTGAACCCTGGTGCTAGAGGCCCGTGGAGAACCGCTCTACCATTTGGGTCATCGGAACACCCCCTCGCCATGCGCACTCGCGAAGCGTGTGTGAAAAAGATCAATTATCCGGATTTGTGTTAAACCGGCTTATGACCTTATTCCCAGAGTAATCCGGTTAAATCGAAGTAGCATATATCCTTAACATCTTGATCTGACGACTTATCTAATATATGGAGATGTGTCTAATATATATAGGTAGAGATATACGCTTAGCGTATATACATTGGGATACGACTAACATATATATATAGCTATACGGAAGTATCTATAATATAGGCATGGCGGCTTAGAACAATATCTATTGTAAATAGGTTAGCCCCAGCACGGAAATATATAAAAGCGTTTGACCTCCATCCGGATGTGACCTTGTCGGCGAGTATTATCTATTTGCCATAAGAAAAAGCAGATGTTCCGGATGACGAAGGAACATGGCTTCTTTCACCCGGTCATTGTCTAGATTACAGGTAACAGACGTTTGACCTTCACAATGACAATGTTATTGGCAGAATCACCTGACTGTCAGGCCATCCTGGAAAGGTCAACAGGTACGAATCTCTCTCTCTCTCTCTCTCTCTCATATATATATATATATATATATATATATGTATATATTTACATATACACACAGATATACAAGTATAAGTATGTCAGTTTCCACGAGTACTTTTGTAAACTTGATAAACCCATGGGATTTAGATCAACTAAGAGCGATATACTATCACACGAGATGTGCGATATCATAATTCCCGTGATATACAACATGATGCACTGAGAACAAAGTAACATGAAACAATTTATTTTTGGAAACGAACTTCGTTATTTCGTTTATTGAACAAGTAACACTACAACTAACTGATAACACACACACACATATATACACACACACACACACACACACACACAGATACATGCATACACACGCGCCCCCCCACACACAGATACATGCATACACACGCGCTCACACACACACACACACACACACCAACACATACACGCAAACATGCACGTAGTACAAATATCGTGCTTACCTGTACATGCAATGACATCATGTTCGTACACGTGTTTGTCAAATGTCTTATACGGTAGTGTACCTAAGTATACATACGTTTAGACAAATGCATTCAGTGTGTAATTAAGGTTGTGTACATACATAGTTATATATACATAATATAAATCTATATATGAGAACTTATACATTAATAACAACAACACAGACAGAAATAACAACAATACAACAACAACAATAATAATAATAATAATAACAATAATAAAAACAACATTAATAAAATATACTACTACTACTACTACTACTACTACTGTTAATAAAAATAATAATAAAATTATTATTAATAACAATCATAATAATAATCTAGATTTTAATAATACACCGTATTAAAAGCAGCCATTCATGAACGGAGTACAGCGAATCAAATAAAACATTATAAGGTCTAAAACTTAGAAATGTCCATCGATTGATGTCGATTCATCAAAAGACAACCTGAGTTAATAAAATAAATAAACCTTTCAAAATGCTATCCAACAATCGGGATGTACAAAGTGAGGCCTGCTGCGCAAAACTTATAATGGCCATATCACTCTAGCCGAGACACAGGTATCCGGAATAATATCTGACTAGATGACCTGAGATGGCGGGATGAATCTCTGAGATCAGAGAGATATCCAGGTGCGCCGTCGCTGATAGAATCGCCAGTGGCTAGCTCAAATGAGTACGTTATCTCACCTCCACTGAAGAATTACTTTTCGAAACGATGGACGTTGATTTGATTTGATAATATTTTAGCTTTTTTTTTAAAATCTGCGCACTTTTTCATTCTGAAATCGCTCTATTATAATCACCTGTGTACAGATGTATATCTGCACACGCGCCTGTTCGCGAATATCTCAGCCACTATCTATGATAATTTTCTCTTGTTTGTGTGCTTTTGGTTCCAGACAGTTTCATCCAATTTTCGACATTTGTTAGAAGTTAGCGTTCTCTAGATAGCAAGTAGTTGTTTTCCAGTTCTCTAACTGTTAGTCTGGAATATTTTGGCAGTTTTGTACATTTAGGAATAGGCGTACTTCCCCGATATTTGTTATTCAGGAGTGGGGTTTTACCACGCTTTGGACGTTTAACACCAGTTCTATTAGCAGTTTGATGATATTCGGTATTGGCTGGTATTATGGAGTTTTGGATGGTCACTGTCTAGCTGACAAAAGAGATATGACAAAGCTGTCACCTGAGCTACTTATGTCATGACCTTGAGCGCGGATAATGTCAAAGTGGCGACACCTGGCGTTGTCACGTTAATGCTGTACGCTATGGATTAGGTGACGGATTCGATAAGGCAAGGACGGGGGTGTAGTTCAGGTTAAAGGCATCGAGGGGATTCAAGGCAATGGGGGGGGGGGTGTAGGCGAAGGAGGGTTGTAAGTGAAGGAAGGGGTTTAAGGCAAAGCGGGGATATGCGGTGTGAGGACTGTGTGGGAAAGGAGGTGGATTTTTTGGGTAAAGCAAGGAAAATAGGTGTGTCTTATAACATATCCCAATAAAGGTTAATTAATTAAAGTTAATTAATTAGAGTCCCTTAATTCGATACATGAATCATCAAGAAAGTCAACCTATTAGTATTTGACACGCTAAATTGTAACAGTATTCTGAATCCTGTTGGTAAAGAGAATACGATCGAGATATATTTGACTTCTGGATGATAAACAGAAAATGACTCATCCCCATTTGAAGAGTAAGTCATGTTAACTCATTAGCGTGTCTTGTGTGTTTGTGTGTGTGTTTGTGTGTGTGTGTGTGTGTGTGTGTGTGTGTGTGTGTGTGTGTGTGTGTGTGTGTGTGTGTGTGTGTGTGTGTGTGTGTGTGTGTGTGTGTGTGTGTGTGTGTGTGTGTGGAGGTTAGTGAGAGGAGTGTTTAGATGATGCATGCACAACCAATTAATTCGGAGATAATCAGGAGCTAGAACCCCATGGAGAGTCCCACAGGGTCAAATCCAAGGCCAAAACCCGCTTCAAAGGCAGGGCCCATAAGCCAGAACTCTAGGATGGAGCTCAGAGACCAGAACTCTAGGACAGGACGCAGAGGCCAGCAGTCTATGGCAGTCTAGGACAGAACCCGTAAGTTAGATGCCTAGGACAGTGCCATAATATTATTGTTTCAATAATTTAAAAGTCTCCTTGTCACTGAAACCTTATAAGGTCTACAGTTTCGGATGTCTTCTGTTTCGACGTAAACATCGCAAACCAATCCGATACCTGGATCTTTTATAGGTACGGCGCATGCGCACAAGCCTCGTGTTGAATTGCGGAGTTTAAGGGAGATTTGGTCACGTCATCATTAGGTGAAAACATTAAATGCTTATTAGCAGTTTTCTAGTAATATAACTAGTTGGTATTTGTTTGTGTGTGTGTGTGTGTGTGTGTGTGTGTGTGTGTGTGTGTGAGCGTGTGTTTCCGTGTCTGCACGTATGTGTTTACTGATAGTGTTCGAAAAGCCAAGGGCATAGCTATATATCGTTCGATATTATCTTTGCCAGTGCCCTTTCAGATGATTCAGCAGGGAATCGAATCCAGAGTGGAAAATTGGTATTGCCAAGTGGTTAGTATCCTACTAGTCTGCGAATCCCCGTGTATCAGGATTAAAAACAGATAACTCAGTTCCGATACCGGGAGAAATATGCTCCCTAGTACGTTGGAGACATCAGCAAAATGGTAAAGGTGCTTCCGAACCCAGAAGGATTTTAGACTTGTAGCTAATACCGTGGACTGACCTGGTTGTTATGATACAAATCTTTCGTCTGATTGGTCGTTTTCTATGTCCGGATATTATCAACTCAAATACCAATTCTGGCATTTCTGTGGTATTTTCTTATGGTATATTGGTATTTTGTTAGTAGGTATTATTTAGCTTTTAATGGTATTATATATGGTATTCAGAGAATTACTTTCAGGGTATTATTTTTCGGCCTTTAGCTTTTAGGAAATTGTATTGTTGATATTATCTATTGGGGGGGGGGGGTGATTTTATTCAGGTGTTATCTATATGTTATCGTGTAGGTATTATCTTTCGGGTTAAAGTGTTATGATACCGATCTAATGTAACCATACCTGGTATCATAACATGACATGGTGTTACTCTCGCATAAAGGTATCAATGCACAACTATATTTACTCGTATAAGTCAACAATGGCTTTATTGATATGTTGAAGAGCATCTTTCAGCTGATATGTTGGCACAGTACCACTATACAACAGAGTGGTATTTCGGCATAAAATACTTAGGATCCTGGTACTCTGAGATAAAGAGTATCCTGTCCGGAACCTTGAGATACGAGTACACCGGGATAGTAGTATAAGCGTTATATTGTGATATTATTGTATTTTGGCAAGTAATAATCGTGGATAATGATAAAATTGTCTTTATTTGGTATTATCACATATTAGCATTTGGTACCATCGAATACCCGTACTTTGACACAGTGGTGTACCGGTATCATACAGTTCTATGTAAATTGACACACCATAAGAAAGTTAACTGGTTTGTTGTTATGCCATTTTAGCTAAGTGCTTTCCCGACCTTCCCGCTGAACGTTTTTTTCCCCGGGAATACTCGCACAGTACAAGGTAAGCTTGACTCGCATTAATGTCAAGGTCAACAACTGCTAGCAGTGGCCTCGTTTTCGACGGCAAAATGGCTAATTCCAACATGGCCGCCGGTCACGGGGCGCGTTAGCTGGCAGCGTCTGAAGATTTGCTGAAAATCTCATCATCTCCGCAATTCTATCTCATTAAACGGCGACAGATTATTTCGAAAAAATTACTTCTACCCATAGTCTGCGGCGGATAGCAGATCGGCAGACGACTGCGTCACATGACCCGGGGGTGTGCCAATCGGAGCAGCGGCAATGAGCAGACGGGTGATCGATAACTACGATCGATCCGATCAATCGGTTTAGAGATGATAACACTTCGTTTAATGGCCGCTTTCCGACCGTTATCGGCCACTTGTTGGCCGGTCAATCGGACGCCATTTTCAGCTCCTAGTTACGGGTCGATATCTGGGTCGGTGGGTCAAAGGTCGCTATTCGGGACGTAGCTGTACACGAGGGTGGCGGGGGTAGCTGCCAGGATATCAACAAGTTTCGGTTGTCGTATTAGGATGTTAATGACAGCGATAAATTGTCGTGATTATTTATTTACCGGCTAGTCACGTGATTGATAACGAGCGCCATAATTGTGTTTACGCTCGGTTTCACCTCCTTATGCCATCTTCCATCAACTCGACAGCCCGCCAGGACATCGTGTCAGATTGCTGGTCCGTTGATGAAATTATGCCGGTCGGTTTGTCTTTTGTTAGCCATTTTAGTCGCGCCGGGGTCACGTGGATGGACGTGATCACGTGGAGAGGGTCATACGAGCTTGGTCATGTGACTGATTGTCACACAGGAACACGGCTTCCTCGAAGAATCTCATATAGATATAACCATGCGACTATGACCGTGTCTGTGACGTCACGTTGACTTTGTCACGTGAACGAACATGGTCACGAAGTTTGGGCCGGTCGTGGAGGACATGGTCACGTGACTGTGATCAGATGAATATGGTTAATTAGTGCATTTGACAAACACACGGTCACGTTACTGTGATCCCGCGTCGATAAGAACACGTCAGATTAATACAATCATGTGATGACGATTATATGGACCGGTTCATGTGAATAGGGTCAAGTAAGAAAGCTGACGACCTGCAGTTGGGAACACACGGAACTGGTCATCTGGATAGGGGCCTCATGACGAGTGTGGCTTCTTCGTTTGCCTGCTGAACGCCTCACATCGGCAACACACAGCCTTAGCTAAGAAGAACGAATGACGCACGCCATCTGTGACAGCTGGGCCAGCTGCTTACACGAGATATGTCTGTTGCTGCCCGAGTACACTTAATATCGCCCAGTTACAGCTCTCTCTCTCTCTCTCTCTCTCTCTCTCTCTCTGCTTCGCTCCCTCTTTACTCTCTTCTTCCCCATTCTCTCAGGTGTGTCACTTGTCACCAAATGGTGGCGTGACTGGATCAATTAACAGCTGGCTTCCTCCGCGCAGCCAACTGTAAGGCTTCTGGTGTTATGGGTACCGCCTGACAGCTGGAGATAGCAGAAGACAGATGCATGCCTTGCATGTCTCTCATTACAATATATCCATCCGTAATGCCTATTCCAACAATTTTTATCGTAGAATGCCTCATCTTGGCATATATTGTATTATGCCATGTTCTATCTCATAATGCCTTAACCTACGTTATCCTTTCCTACGATGCCTTCTTTTATAATCCTTTTTTCTCTTATGCCTTATGTTATAAAGAGTTCTTCTATAATGTTACGCCTTCACATGCCTTTCTCTATAAACCTTGTCCTATGAGACCGTATTCTAGCATGCCCTCCCTTACGATGTTCTATTCTAGAATGCCCTATCCTAGAATGCCGTTTGGCAGAGTATTATTTTGCACGTGTCTGTCCTATACTGCATTATACTTTGCAATTCTTCTTCAGATATGCCTTCTCTTTTAATGATATGTCCTGGCAGGCATTCCTTTGGCATGTCTTCTCTTATGCCAATGCCTCCTAGTGCAATGCACTTCTTCTAGCACGTACTGCAATGTCTTTTCACGGGGTGCATTCTATTCTCAGTCCCGTGATCTCTTATTTTATAATACACCGTATAATTGATCTCCTATAGTGACTCCTAACGTTCATCCCACGAAGCATTATCCTATGAGCATTTGTCTTGTAACACTTTGTGCCGCAAAGCCTGTAATATAAAGTCCTGTAATCTATGTCCTGTGCTGCCTTATGCTCCTATATCTATTTTTGTAGAATGCCCTTACCCTATTATGCATCAAACAATCTCTCCTCCTATAATACCTCATACGGTTCATCCCACAGTGTACCATATAATAATGCCAACCCTCATCATTCTCTGCTGTCTTCTCCTAAAATGCCTTCACATGCCTTAAGGGGAATCACGCGGTTGTCATAGAGTTTGTATATGAAAAGCGCCCCCCTGGTGGTGCTTTATATAGTCCGGATCGTTCATTCCGGAATCTCCAGAGACAATTGTCCCGTCTTATCCAGGTACATTGTCCTGGGCTCGGATTTCTGAGATGATTGATTGTAATACGTTGGCAGAGTGACTTGCGAGCAATGGTTTGGTGAGGTATTATCTGAGTGAGTTACTGAGGTATTATGCGTTTAATTATGAACAGAGATACACAGATGCATATACGGTTAAAGTGAGCAACAAGTGAGGTACAGTGGAGGCACCCAGTTTGAGAGGCACCCTAGACATACACTGCTATGGAGGTGCGATAGACGCATAAAGCTATAGAGATATTATGGAAATATACAATTATAGAGGTGCTATCAGATAACACAGCCATAGAGGTGTATCGTTATAGAGGTACTCTAGTGGTATACATCCAGAGAGATACTACTGTGGTTCGTAGTTATTGATGTGCTATGGACCTATGCTACAGAGGTACAGAGTTATTGAGGTAATACTATTGGACAATATGGTACATTTCGTAATAGGATCATATAGATAGTAAGGAATAGTATTGTACAACGTTGTGTTGAGTTGAGTTGATTAGCCTCGACACTGGTCGCACTTGGGACACCTGGCTCACTCCCTGGGGAAACACATCCCACAAACACGTGTACCAGCCGGATTCGAACCCGTAACCTCTAGGTTTGTATAGCAGTGCTCTAACCATTGTGGCAACAACTAGTAATGAACAATGTGAAGTGATAAGGAATGTATGTATTGATGACACAATACATATAGGATATTCCATGGGATATATTGTGAGGTAATATACGGCATATTGCATGGAATGGTATAGGCGCTGTACCAAACAGTACCACACGGTATGGGATGATATTGAGATACCGTGGTATGATATCAGACAATGGGATAAGACGGGATATGTGCGGCTGGCTGGCGGGATCAGTTCCCTATAAATACTTCTAACTGTCGATGATTTATGAGAGATAATTGATGTGAGCCGTTGGCCGAGAGTGAGATAAGTATCCCTTGGAGATAATAACAATATTCATTATAGAGAGATAGTGGGCGATATCGTCGATAGATGGAGCCACTAGTGTTGGTCATAGGGTGTCGTGATGGGACCGAGATGGGACAGAGACCCGTATGGGTGCAGTATCTGAAATGGATGCATTTTGGGGTGTTTTAGGATAGATGGGCTGGCGTGTGGGTAGGGTGGAGGGAAGATAGGGGAGGATAACATGACAGTATTAGAAAATGGGTAACTGATTAAAGCCAGAGGCGAAGCATTTAGATAGAAAGGACATAAATATAGAGAGATAACCAATTAGATGGATTTATAGATATATAAAACTCGGGATGGACAGACAAACAGACAGTGAGACGAATAGAAAGACGGACAGATAGTAATACAGACAGTCAGAAATGCAGGCAATTAGACAGACAGATAAATAAAGACAATGAACTAAAGAAAAAAGAAGAATAAATAATATATATATATATATATATATATATATATATATATATTTATATAAACAGATAGATAATATGAAAGAAAGCTAGACAAAAGAATAAAAAGGAAACACCCACTCACGCACACACGCACACACACACACACACACAGTGAGAGAGAGAGAGAGAGAGAGAGAGAGAGAGAGAGAGAGAGAAAGAGAGAGAGCTATCAATCTTATTAAGAGTATTACTCTATTTACCAAACGTTCTAAAAGTCAGTTATTAATAACGTCATTAGTGTCATAATTATCTGTCGGCAAACATCACCTCATCTTCTATCAGCTCATTTATCTGCTGACAACAATTGTTTGTAATATTTATGTTATGAGTGAAATATCTTTTTATTCATAGCTGACTAATACAAAATTCACGTTAATTAAAGGAATAGAAATTTATTTTATTTACACTCACTTACAAACGTTAAGAGCTGAATATTATAATATTCATAATCTTGACTAGATATTTTACTATGCATTTTACATTATTATTATTATTATTATTATTATTATTATTATTATTAATTATTATTATTATTATATTATTATTATTATTAGTAGTAGTAGTAGTAGTAGTAGTAATAGCAGTAGTAGTAATAGTAGTAGTAGTAGAATTGTTCTTATTATTGAGTGAATGAATTAATGAATGCGTAAGGAAACGAGTGAGTGAGTGAGTGAATGTCAGTCGGTCGGCCAGTAAGTATTGTATAACTTCACATCGGCACAAAACGACCATTTTGTCAGTACACTATTTTGGTAGCTCGAGCTAAGTACTCTAAGATCGATATTTACGACCTGTTTGTGATGTTCTTTTCAGGTTTTTGTCTATCTAACATAGATAAAGCCGATAAATGTCGGTGGAAGTTACCGGTAGAGAATCCTCTACATACACTAGTAAAAGGTAAGATTATAGATATATAATATTTGTCAGTTATTGATATTTCAGTATCAATTCTAGGTTCGTATGAATAATTTCCATACTATTGCGATAGTATATTGTTAATGCTAACGCCATTATTACTAATAGAGTTATTATTATTATTAATAATAATAATATTATTATTATTATCAAAAGATTAACATTGTTATTATTATCCCTCCTGCGCCTATTGTTCTATTACTGGCACCATCATCCCCACCACCACCACCACAACAACAACTACTACTACTATTATTATTATTATTATTATTATTATTATTATTATTATTATTATTATTACTACTATTATTACTACATTACTACTACTACTACTCTTACTACTATTACTACTACTACTACTACTACTATTACAACAACAACAACAACTACTACTACTATTACTACTACTACTACTACTACTACTACTACTCTTACTATTACTACTATTACTACTACTACCGTTACTACTACTACTACTACTACCCATACTGTTACTACGACCACCACCGCTAACTCAACAACAGCAACAACAATTGTTACTTCTACCACTACTACTCAAGTGCCACCCCCGCCGCCCTCCCTATAAACACTGACCCACATCTATCTGACCTCTAGTGACCTCATTACTTATCGCCATTTTTTATTTACCAGCCAATGGCCATCCGGTAGAGTGTCCGTTTAGCGAAGCTTATAAGTTTAAGTACAAGAACAACACAAGGACCTTCTGCCAAAGACCCGAGTCTCACATGAAGCCGTGCGCGCGCAGCTCGAAGTTCCACTTCCGCTTCCGGCGCTGTCGTAATTTGGAGGGCACTCACGACAAAGGTAGGATCATGTGATGTCACGTGATTTGATGTCACGTCACGTGATATGTACTTTGATCATTACGCTGTAGTGCGGTGCGGTGTCGGTCAATCATCCGATGACGCGGGTGTGTCATCTTATATGACACAGGTGCGTCTTCATATAGCATAGGTCTTTCGTCATGCAACACAGGTGCGTCGTCAAATAACACAGGCGTGTTGTCACTTAACACAGGCTTAGCTTCATATAACGCAGGCTTGTTGTTACATAGCACAAGTATACTGTGGCATAACACAGGCGTGTTGTCCCACAATGTAAGTGTGTGGCGTCATAAGACAGGCGTGTTGTCCCACAATGTAAGTATGTGGCGTCATAAGACAGGCGTGTTGTCCCACAATGTAAGTATGTGGCGTCATAAGACAGGCGTGTTGTCCCACAATGTAAGTAAGTTGCGACATAAAGCAGGCGCGTTGTCATACAATATGAATATATTGTTATATAACACATGCCTGTTCTCGTATAACGCAAGTATATTTTGTTATAATAACACAGGCGTCTTGTCACATGACACATGTTTATTGTTTAGTAATAAGGGAATATTATCCTGTAACACAGCCTTTACTGATAACACGGCGTGTTGTGTCACAACAAACCTGTATTATGAAATGACAAAAACGTACTTTTAATATAATGGATATGTCCTCAGATACAGGCACTTATCGAATAACGCATATTTATTGAAATACAACACAGCCGACTTATAATACGACGTCACACAACAACCACAACAACAGCAACAACACTAATAACAGCAACCACAACGACAACGACAATAACAACGACAAGATAGTTCAGTTTAGTACGACAATAACAATAATTAAATCAATAGTTGCAGCTGTAACGGCATAACAGTAGAAATAGCTGTTATTATAATAACACAAACCACACGTTGTTTGTAGCTTGAAGCACCCCACATTTCCGTGGTTACCATGGCAATAACGTTGAGGTTTTATTATTATTATTATTATTATTATTATTAACTATTTTTATTATTTTTAATTTGTAAGATATCCGGCTTTCTAAAAGCTGTATTGGTGATGGCCTTCTATTCTTGCTCAACATAATCACCATCACTATCACCAGCACCATCATCATCATCATCATCACCATCATCATCATCATCATCATCATCATCATCATCATCATCTCTAATATTATCATCAACAACGGCATCATAATCAATTTCATGAAAGCATCAACTTCTTCATTATCCCCGTTATCATCATCACAACAACCACCATCATCATCACCATCAACAACACCAACACCACCAACATCATCATCATCACCATCAGCTGCAGCAGCAGCATCATAATCATCATCATCACCTATCAATGTATCCTATGATCATCACCCATCATCTATTCGCTCATCCTGTATCCACTTCAATCACCCCGACTGTCCATCGTCCACCCACCCACTCATCATATCATGCGCCTTTTCAGTCATCAACCACCCACTCATCTCATCACGCGTCTCTAAATTCATCAACTCTCCTATTCACCACTTAATCACCCACCTCCCACGTCTTAACATCATCGAACACTCACTTCATCACCAACAGCGAATCACCCCACTCATCTCCCACCCAGCGTCTGTATCAGATCATCATATCATCCACCCACCCACCCACCATCCACATCCACCCCCCCCCCCTCCACAAACGGCCAAACATCGCCTTAACACTGTCCAATATTTTCCGGTTTTGAGCTAATATTGCTTAATGGATGGTGACCAAATGACGGCCGCTAGAGGTCAGCACCTGTCGGGACTAATTTGGAAAGATCGATGACTGGCCGAGGGTGACATCTGACGTCATCAATTAGAACCGGACCGAGATGACGATATAAGGCAAAATGGAAGACTTATAGATGGGCGATAATAGGGATAGGTTAGAGAACAGGAGAGAAGGACGCACACACCCACACACGCACACTAACACATAATGTTTTTTTATCCGCGATGAATCATCTAGAATTTTAAATCACAATTTCTGATTCTTTGTACCAGGGACTATTTAGACACTACTAAAGCAGACCAATCAGTAACCTGATAAATCGTCCAGACTTTGTTAAAATCTGCGCCTGGAAGATTTCACGCATTTAGCTCGGACACACACGCACGCACACACACACACGCACGCACGCACGCACGCACGCACAGACCCCCCCCCCCCACAAGCGCACTAGCAGAGTGTGCCCAAGCCAATTACATTTCCATAACGAGATTATCTTCGTTAATAAAACGCGATCAAAGATCTCTCTGTTTCTTGGCCGAAGCCGCTCAAATATGTAAATAGCACAAAATATGATTATAATAATCATATCAGGAGAAAATATTACTATTTAATGAAGCAGACTTTTCGTCTTCCTTCGTTTATACGCCCGCCACGAAAGGGCCACCCCCGCCCAGAACTCTGTCATGTTTTTCCGATATAATCCCTATGGCGTTATCTTTTGACAAAACTCAGGCTACGAGGGGCGTGTGATCTAAATCTCTGGGACAACCAATTGGTCCATTATTTGTCACAGTGTCAACTCTGGCTATTTGTCACACTGTCAACTATGGTTATTTGTCACACTGTCAACGCTGGCTATTTGTCATACTGTTAACGCTGGTTATTTGTAAAATCGTCAACGGGCGTTATTCGTCACGTTATTAATACGGCTCTAGTTTGTCACATTGCTTAGTGCCGGCTATTTGTCACGTGGTCAACAAAAGTTAGTTACCACTTCGTCAACACCGGTTATTTGTCACATTGTTAACCGGGGTAACCGTGTCAACACCAAGTACACGTAACATTGGCATCATGGATCGTTTATCAAGCTGTCAACATGGGCTAGTCGTTCACTTGTCAAACGTTCATACGATTGTCAACATCTGTTATAAGTCACATTGTCAACCCGGATAACTTATTCAGCATCGCTGATTTGTCACATTGTTAACTAGCTGTATTAATCACTTTGTCAACAATGCCGCCCCCCCCCCTCCCCGCGTCCTCGTTGTCCATTCCCTGATGTTGTTAGGGTGGCTTTTATCTCTTAGTGACCCAGTGAACTATGCCAGCAGGAGTTTGCCTTCTGTTAGGGACACTCAAACCCTGGACTGGTCAATGGGTAGAGGTTAGACTGATATGGACTAAAGATGAGGTAACCATAACAAAAAAAAATGGAGGACTGAAATCAGAGGTATTGGGCCACACAGCACACTCTAATAGACCACACTACTATGGACCAACAGCTAGAGACGAACGAGAAGCAGGTAATGAAGCCAAGTCAAAGATGAAACAATCTTCAGATATGCCCACGCCGAGATTCGAACTCGGGTGGTAGTGATCTGTGGTCCAACACGCTACGGCTTGACCACGGGAGGCGCCCAGAGCTATCTATTAGGCTATTGTTTACTGTCAATGAGGGTTATTGTTTACTGTCAATGACGGTTATTTGCCACTTTGTCAAAACCGGTTATTTTGTCACACTGTCAACGTTCTTTGTCAGTCACTTCGTCAACACCGGGGGGCGATTCTGCTGCTCACATCTGTTGTCCTTCAAGCGACCTTGCCGAGTTCTGTCGATCAGAGATATGTGAGGAGGGTTAGTTATTCATCTCGCTGTACGCGTCACAGTTGGCCTCAGCATGTCGCGGATATCCTCAGCAAGTGACGACCGTCCGCAATAATTTCGAACAGTTATCCTCCCGAGTCACAATTATCCTCAATTTGTCACATTTATCTTATCAACGGCAGTATATTATTCTACATTAACTGCACCATGTCACGGCTGTCCTCAGTAAGTCGCCCCGCCATTCCTGGGCTCAGCGTGTCATGTCACGGTAGTCATCCATAAGTCACAATTATCCTAAATTTGTTACCACTATTCACCATATGTCACAATTATCCTCAATTTGTTAACGTTTTCCTCTGTATATGACCGCTACCACGCACACTGTCACATATTCCTCCGTAGGTTACTTCTATCCTCAGGATGTTAAAGCTATCCTCAGCATGTCACATGATCGGTAGTAGACAACATCACGTGACACCAAAACTGCAAGTATGGAAGATTTTTCCGTAAAAATCGGGAAAAATATGAAACTTCAAAAAAAGGAGAGAAAAATTAACTCCAACATGGCGACCACAGATCTCCTGATATTTAATCCGGGACTTTTTCGCCAAATCGCCTTTAATCATCGGCATCACGTGTTTAATGACGTCAGACATAATGAACTCGGTAGTTTTGTTCATCAGCGACACCTGGTGTCAATTGTGCTGAGCAGACATCGTGACGTCAGCTGGGCTATAAACACGTCACGTGACCGTCCTAATGGAGTACATTACGGCGACGAGGTTGACGACAACGCATTGATGTGGATGCGATGGCTCAGCAGTAGAGCGCTATAGCAGAAGTCAGGAGCTAGTCGGTTTGAAACAAGCTACCGCTGTTAGCGTTTCAAGCGCTGTACCCGAGCAATTCCCATGGCTTAGCTAGTAGTATACGGTTGACCACAGATATCTATCTAGCAGCTGGATTGAAACGAAGTCGGGATATTTTTTCGGAAGGATGTTTCATCTTTAACTTCGCCTCAAAGTATATGGCGGTGGCTCGACCCATTTTGTCTTCCGTGTGCACAAAGTCGGTCGTAAAACATTAAGCGATGCACGCATTTCAGGACTCATAGACGTACACCTAGAAACATCACCCGGCAAGGAAATTTGGGTACGTCGCCAGATGGTACGGTTTCCGTTCCGGATGGTACGGTTGTTGATTGGTTTGATAGGGAGGGGAGCCACCTTGTACTACCCTCAACACGAACCAATATGATGCCAGTAGGAATATCAAATTTCCAAAGTTCGAATGGAAAGGTGAAAAAATTGTGTTGTTTTTTCCCTATTTTGTTCAACTAGTCGTAGAAAAATTATCTTCTTGATGAAAAGTCGTGTAATTTCATCTCGGAACGCTGAAATTAACTTACAAAATGTGCAAAATGGCGTCATAAGATATCTAAAAACTGATTTTTTATAACAGTGATTAGTTACTGCGTATATCGACTCCCACCTGAATAGACATGAACTTGGAAGGACGGTGATACCAAAATAGATCTTGTCATGGCAAAGTCGTGGGGGGGTTTTCTTTAAAATAAAACCCTTAGAGTGGCAGGTTCTCTGGTCCCTATTTGAAGTGATCTCTAAGGTCATAAATTGAGCTCTAAGCATTGAAGGTCATAATTCGATGGTCATACGATGACGTCCTATAATGCGTGCTGGTCATGCATTAAGGCGAATACGTAATTTGTCGGTCATACACTGAAGGTCATGACTTTAATTGAGTGTACTGATAGTTATAGAATGACTCCTTTTATAATCGGGGTCACAATATCAGGGTTGTACGTTGGACAGTTTTTTTTTCTGAGGGTCATATATTGAGAATCATATGTTAACGGTGTGGTGCTATTTTCAGTTTCAAATAAGGGGGATGGGGGTCGCATCTGACCGGAAACACCTTAGGATCTCCGTACGGGTCTAAATCCAGTCAGTGGAGCCCGATTGATAGGGCTTTCAGTCCAGCTTGGTCCTGTAGCCAAAGGTTCGCGGTTAGCGTGCCCTTGTCATAGCCATTGATATCGTGGCCAGTTTCTTCTTCCTCTCCAGCCAGCCGGATACTCCACCATGCGTTGAGTTGTTTCTGCAAAAAACACGGCATAAAAACTCCGCCAACAAAGCGGGAACAAACAGTTTGGATCGTCTGCTGATAAATGGCGCCCAGAAAGACGGTAATAAATAAAATATAATTAATACGATCTCCGCCAGATGGCCCCCCATTCGCATGACCCCAGGGGCACGACCAACCCGCTTCTCCGCATCTTCCTCACCCGGGATCCACCCCTACGTTTCCATGTTTAGTTGCCGGTCGCCCGGCGCGGGCAGCCAAGGCGCGTTATTGCTCCCTATGACAGCTGGACTCCGTTGGCAGGCGACCAACCGGAAGTTATCAGGATCGGCGACCGGAAGTCATCAGGACCTCGCTCTGTCGCGTTTCTCCGGGTTCTCATCTGTATAGCCATCGAGCCGTGCCCCGAACGACGCCATCCCTTCCGCCCCGATCCGCCTTTTTTCCCCACCCCACCCCTCAAACACCCACTCACACCTCGCATTCGCCGTACCGGGCTTGCCCACCGCGTCTGCCCACCGATGCCTTATAAATGCCTCATCAACCGGATATTAATGGCCGCCATCTCGCCCGAGCATGCGTAATGATAGTCAGACGGCGATCGACTACGCTGCTCCGACGTCATATAGATCCGGCGCGCATCTGTGCCGCTCTTTCCCTGAGTGACGTCATCGGCTTATGCGGCCATGTTGACTGAGCGATATAAGATGTATTTGTAGCCGA
>JAODUP010000731.1:35000-45000 GCA_025642065.1 Paralvinella palmiformis
CCACCCATCATCACATCAAACATCACATCAGCAGTCATGACCACATCACATATCACATCATCAGCCGCCACCAGGCAGTTTCTCTAGATTTAGACGATTGCCTTAAACTTCCCGAAGCCTTACTACTGTGACATTACCCCGGATTAGTGACATCATGTCACAGCCGAAGGATGTCACATCAATCACCGAATGTGACAATTGTTATGCATGCTCTTTATTATATCTATGTTAACTTTATGCCATATTTACGTGGCTGAAGATAGAACATGTTCCATGTTCTCGGGCTACCCACAACCGGAGTATACCACTATGTCCGTTGACTTGAGCTAATCAGTGTACACTTTCGTCTACGTTTAACCGCAAACTGTCTTTATATCGTCTCCGAGAAATGTCGCTGTTGAAGAATTAATATACGGTGGTGTCAAACTGTAATACTGATGATGATGATGATGATGGGGATGATTATTATGATGATTGGGATGATGATGATGATGATGATGATGATAAGAGGAATAGTAAAAGCAACAATCTAGATATTATAAGGTTCACCTTTTTATCAGGGTCTTACAAAGAACTCCTGATATAAGGATTCTAAACTAAAACAACAACAACATAACAAAATTGAATGGAAGATGTTCGTCACATCTTCCCTAGGAACTATCTTCCACAGAATGGTGATGAAGGCTGGGGGGGGGTGACTTCCACATCTCCAAATGACAATCGTGTAATATATATATATATATATATATATATATATATATATATATATATATATATATATATATATATATATATATATATATATAATATAATTCCACCTGTGTCGTGTATCTAAGCTTACTCTATCCCAATCGCACATCGATGAAAAAAAAATTCTTCTTTTTTCCCTCCATATCCAGATCTCGAGTTCCAATGCTTGGCGACGTGGAAAGATGGAAACGACAAGTTCTTGTACGGGGGCTTTTCCGGATCAGGAATCGTTAGCAGTCAGGATATATACCGGTGTTTCGTGAGTACAATATGTTCATATTCATATTGGATCTGGACACGACATCCGTGTCCAGTGTGTGTCTCTCTCTCTCTCTGTGCGTGCGTGCGTGCGTGCGTGCGTGCGTGCGTGCGTGCGTGCGTGCGTGCGTGCGTGCGTGTGTGTCGTGCGTGCGTGCGTGCGTGTGTGCGTGCGTGCGTGCGTGCGTGCGTGTATGAGTGTGAGGTAACGTGGGTGCGTGCCGCCACCATGTACCAACGTAGACCACTCTTACCGTATCGATCGCGATAAGCATAAATCACGTCATATCTACCGTCACACCAGGCTTCCGTGGTGACGTCATAAAACTCGACGATCGTCCTCGGTAAATTTCAATTCCGGATCTTAGCGGGCAATCGGTGTCCAGCGCCGAACACCCTATGTCTGATCCGGATAACGGCCCCACGGATCGGTACCTCGGCTGTCGGCAGTCACGTCCGGAACGAGTCCATCCGACCGAAGTGAAGGTCGGTCGAATGTCATTAGAAAGCAGTAGGTGTCCCTTATCATCGCCCACCTTTGATATCCCGATTTCCTTCTGATTCCAGAAATACGACACCACGTCATCTACCGGGATCAGCATAGCGATGTCAGCTGATGCCAGCTGTCAAGGGCTGTCAGCTCCCGATGACGGGCCGCTGGTGATGTCATTAACGAGAGGTGAGATCACTATATGGCAGCGAGTTAGGTCAAATACCACCTACAAGCAGACAGACAGACAGACAGACAGACAGACAGACAGACAGACAGACAGACAGACAGATAGACAGACGGACGGACATACAGACAAACAGATAGATGGACAGATATAAAGACACCCCCCTCCATTACTGATTGATGGGACTTGAGACTACTTGGTAATAAAGGTAGCCATTTCGGGGGAAGTTCCATGATGAATCGTCCAAATGATACAATCAGTGACTTTTATTATCTGTGCCTCTGCCCTCACACAGACCCGTAACACACACACACACACACACACGCACACGCACACACAGTCGGAGACACGCTGTCTAGGCCCGCTGATTGGCATCTATTGTACGGCAGAACGTGAGCCTTTTAGAAATGTCGGTCCACCCAGCACCCCGGTGGGCATATTAATCAATAGCCATTGTTATACGGACAGTGTAACCTTGATGTTTGTATAACCAGCGACCGTCTAATATTTGATCCATCCGTCTATCTCTCTGTCAGCCCGTCTTTCATCAGCTGAACTACTAAGCGTCTAGTATTGTAGTTAGACCAAATGTTTTCTTATAATTTGTAACCGGGATAAACATATGTCTAAGTTCGTGTCTACGTATACGTCTAACTAGGTGAGCTGTCTATACATATCAACCCCAAGATAGTTTAGACATTCGTCTATCTTTTCGCCTCTTTATCTTCAGAACTTATCTATCCGATTGTCTAACCACACCCTGTTCATTTAGTTTGTTTTTGATGTCTAACCAGGTGTCTATTAGGCAGCCTGCCTATTATCACACACACACACACACACACACACACACACACACACACACACACACACACACACACACACACACACACACACACACACACATATATATATATATATATATATATATATATATATATATATATATATATATATATATATATATATATATTAGTCCATACCATATAAAACTATTTGTTTATTAATGTATTTAATATTTGTCGCTCTCTATCTCCAATTTACCCCCCCCCCCCCTCTACCCACCTACAACAAAACAGATCTCGACAGCTGGGATTTGGCCAGGTGTCAGCTGCCCGACTGGCTACGTCACCACCAATGGCGGGACCTGACGGGGCGCCACCTGTACGAGTCGGACAAGACGGGCCGGACGTGGCAGATCTCCTTCCGGCGACACGACCGGGGACGAGGACACGTCACTTCCGCCCTGCGCTGCAACAAGATCATCCAGGGAGATGGCGGGGAATTTGTAGCCGTGGCCTTCACCTCGGACGATTGGTAAATGTCAGCGCCTCTTTCTGGCACCGATAAGAGACGTAAATTGGCAGATATACAAACGAGCCCCATCCACGCCCCGCCAACCAAACTCCGGCATTCCCTCGCTCCGCGCCATCTCGTCTCATCTCACATCCAGTCGAACCCAAACAGCATCGCATCCCGATCGGATGTGAGGCCAGTAGTGCGCATCACCCCAGACGTCCATGTCGTGCGGTCGAATCACACAGTACGGTCTATGTCTGTTGGATGTTGGTTGTTTATCCTCAGCAGATAGCTTCAGCTTATTCATCTGATTTTGCGAGTGAATAGCGACTAGGTCGCATGAGTGTCAGGCGTGACCGTATGGGGCCTCACTCACTCACTCACTCACTCACTCACTCACTCACTCACTCACTCACTCACTCACTCACTCACTCACTCACTCACTCACTCACTCACTCACTCACTCACTCACTCACTCACTCATTCACTCACTCACCCACTCACCCATTCACTCACTCACCCACTCACTCATTAACCTACTTAATAACTTTCCTCACTCACTCACTCACTCACTCACTCACTCACTCACTCACTCACTCACTCACTCACTCACTCACTCACTCACTCACTCACATTGACTCATTAACTCACTCACTCATTCACTCACTCACTCACCCATTCACTCACTCACCCACTCATTCATTAACCTACTTAATAACTTTCTCACTCACTCACTGACTCACTCACTTCCCATCTCTATCTATATAGCTCCCCTGCTCTTCGCGTGAATAATGAAATAGTGAATCCCATTTCGCTAATATTGAACGCTGGTCGATCATTTCTGTACAGCCTTTTTTTCTCTTTTGGTTGTTAATCGATGATTTTCTCGGCGTGTCTTCTGTTGTTGTGTTTCTATGTCTGTGTTCACAACATTCGTATTATCCATCCCATTTCTAACGTTTCTGTTGTGGCTTTTACAACTTTTGGCCACGATTTTTGCCGACCGTTCTCTTCATGTTTTTACAATTCTTCTCCATTCTTGCGTTTATGATGCTTCCATTGTTCGGCTTTATTGCGCGTCGGAATAGACCGATGCCGAACGACCCGCAGATAATTTGCGCCGCACCATCCGTGCGCGCAAGAAATATTTCTATAGCGGGTCGTACGCTTTAATGGAGCTGGCACCTGCGCACGCCGAATGCCGACCAGCAAACATGGCCGCCGGATGCTAAGCGAACAAACAAACCGAAGAGCATTGGCGTGCGTGCGGGAGGCGGGGGGGGGGCGTCTGGATGCAGCCGCACTTGAGTCAGCCTGAAATCAATGCGCGCGTGTATCAGCTGGTACGATAAGCTAGGTTCAAGTGCAAACCGTCCCCGTCGTGATGGTCCCCGACAGCGACTTCTGTCTGTCTTACGATTTTATTATCTTCCCGTCCCTAGCTCGTCGTCACCCGTATGTCGGGATGCGCTAATCAGCGGTCGGACACCGGCCGTGGTCACGTGCTCCCGTCACGAGACGCTTCGCCGTCGCGTCGGCGTCGGGCATTACCGGGCAAACGAAGACGGATCGGGGATAGTCATCGGACGAAGCGTGGCCCGCTTATTAGCCGATCGCTGCCCGCTTCAGGGCCGCTTTTCCAGTGGGTCAAAGGTGGGGGGACCCCAACCCGACCCGGCCGAGCCGGGCTTACCCCGTCTCCGAGCTCCTAACCGCCTGTAATGGCCGATTCATTCATCTCAATTGTCTTCATCTCTATTCCACAGCGACTCGTTCTACCAGTGCATGCGGATCAAACGGATCAAAGACGACGTGGTCGAGTTCAGCCAAGGTATGGTATCATCTTTTCTGTCTTATCGTCTCGTCGCCGTCCACCCGAACCCCCCCCCCTAACTCGGCCAGGTAATAAAACCGACATCGAGTCGAGTCAGGGCTGCTTTGTTTAAGTAACCCGAGATGAGCCGCCGTCGAGCCGCTTTCGTGCCGCCGTCGGGCCGATGATTAAATGAACATCTTGTCGGCGGGATGTTTTTTATCGCCCAGTTCAGGTACGATGAGGTATAAATCAATTTACTCGTTCCAGGTCCACCGAATAGCTATCAGATCGACTTCTGTGATTCGGAGACGGGATACAAGGAAAAGAAGATTCTCTTTCGTATGTAGATTCTTTTTTAACGTTTTTTGTGTGTCTAATGTCGTGTATATAAAGTTCTGTATATATGAAAATATAGCATTACGTGTAGTCCCTTCCACCCCACCCTCCACATCTGAAGTGGTGCTCCCATCGAATAGTTAGTCACTCACTGTGCCACGGATCCTGGAGTCACGGGATTGAATTCCGTCTGATGAAAAACACGCACACGCACACACACACACACACACACACACACACACACACACACACACACACACACACTCTCTCTCTCTCTCTCTCTCTCTCTCTTCTCTCTATATATATATATATATATATATATATATATATATATATATATAAATACCTCCCCCCGATCAGACCGGTGTCTAACCGGATTAAACTAACAACACAAAAAGAAGCAAATAAACAACAACAACAACAGCAGCAACAACAACATCATCATCATCAACAACAACATTAAACAAATAAACAGTAACAACAACAACAACAGCAACAACAACATCATCATCAACAACAACAACATTAAACAAATAAACAACAACAACAGCAACAACAACATTAAACAAATAAACAGTAACAACAACAGCAACAACACATCATCATCAACAACAACAACATTAAACAAATAAACAACGACAACAACAACAGCAACAACAGCATCATCATCATTAACAACAACATTAAACAAATAAACAACAACAACAGCAACAACAACATCATCATCATCAACAACAACATTAAACAAATAAACAACAACAACAACAGCAACAACGTCATCATCATCATCAACAACAACATTAAACAAATAAACAACAACAACAACAACATCATCATCAACAACAACAACATTAAACAAATAAACAACACCCCAAAAATAAATATTTAGGTGTCACAGATCACTTTGTAACATCACGCGTGACTCTGTGTTAGGATTCGTGACATGATTTTGCGATGCGTGTCACATTGTGCCATGAACAATGAGAAATTTTGCGGTCGGACATAGCGTATTGTGTATCCTGAGACATAAAACGACTTGAGCGTCGTGACACGTGAAGCATTGTGTTCTGGCGCGTGGCACATTGTGCCGTGACTCAGAACTCATTGTGCGCCGGTGCATAACATATTGTGCTATAAGAAATAACATGAAATGTATATTGTGCTGAGGAGTGGGGAACTGCGTAAAGAAGTATGAATAATCGGGATGGGGGGGGGGTGGTGGACACGTGACAGAGAAGGCTTCATCCATACACGACATAAGTTTAATCCTTCTCCCAAATCTCCTTGATTGCGCCATTATATAACATATTGTCCGTGACACAAATTTATTATGTCATGACACGAACCGCATTGCACTTCAACAAATATAATATCACCTGTACCAAGGCACGGAGTACACCGTGCAGTGACGTAGATCTCATTGTGCCGTGATACAGATCATCCTGTGTCGGTGAGACAGACCACCATATACCCTGACACATAACACGCCGCACTCTGACACATAACACAAAGCGCCGTGACACATGCCATCTTGTGACGTGACCCAGCCAACAGAGTGCTGTGAGACAGGCCAAAGAGTGCCCTGACACATAACAGGCCACCTGTTACATCCGGCCGGTATAAGTACCCGTGAGGATTTAAACAAAGTACAATCAATATATGTACCCACCATCGTACGATATATCGGTCAGAGTTAATAGTTATTGTTAACCTAATAATCAATATCACTATCTGTTCATTATCTGTTTAACCATCTCTATCCTCATCCATCGTCCCAGTTGACTAGTTCTCTCTAATCCTGATGCTCCGGTGATTTAGAGATCTAACATACAATAATCGGACCCCCTGCCGCACAATCAGACCGACAGACAGACATACAAGTCGTATTGTTCTCTCCCGCAGATCACTGGCCAAGTGTAACTTATTCCAATCACGACCAACTCGCTGCTTCAAGCATACGCCTTCGAATTGTGTTCTCTCTCTCTCTCTCTCTCTCTCTCTCTCTCTCTCTCTATATATATATATATATATATATATATATATATATTCATTTATCTTACTCTTGGTGTATCATTAAACCTCACTCACTTACTGACTCGCTAACTCACTAACTGACTGACTGACTGACTGACTGACTGACTGACTGACTGACTGACTGACTGACTCACTCACTCACTCACTCACTCACTCACTCACTCACTCACTCACTCACTCACCACTCACTCACTCACTCACTCACTCACCTATCTCATTCACTCACTCATCACTCACTCACTACTACCTATCTCACTCACTCACTCACTCACTCACTCACTCACTCACTCACTCACTCACTCACTCACTCACTCACTCACTCACTCACTCACTCACTCACTCACTCAACCAATCCCTAATTACTCCCCAGTTATTATTGTCTTTATGTCACAGCCTTCCATTTAACGTTCCCTATCAGCATCTATTATGTTATTCCCCTTCTTCCTTTTTTCTCTATTTATATATCCCGCTCTATCCTTTTCTCCCACTTGCCCATCTCTTACTCCCTTCCCCAATATCGCGCCCATCAATTATATTCATGCTTTAACGAAACATCCACGCCACAATTTACCTTTACAACACCCCCCTCCCCCCACTATCACAATCCACCTCCTTCCATTCCTCTAATAACAACTGGATATGGAGATTCCGGATTCCTGGTTGAGTCCACTCCATCCCCCAACCGCTCTCACCAGGTGAAGATTCCCATCTCACTCCCCGGGCAGATTCTTGTCTTTTGTCGTTTAATTGTTTCTTGTTTACGTTCGCTCGAACCTATTGTCTCAGCCGCAGACAAAGACCCATTGTGTCATGGCAGCCGCCCTCAGAAGAAGTAGAAAGAAAAAAACTATATAAAAACATCGACGCCAATTTACGACGAACATTAAAATGAAATATCCGCATGCTCGTCACGCGTTACCTTGAATCCGCGTATAAGTCTCTGGATCTGGCTTTTCCCCCTCACTTCGCCCGTTTTGGAGCTTTTTGTTTTCTGGTTTTGCTTTTTCAAACGCGAGATGGGATTTTCTAAAAAAATCCCTTTCTATCTGTCTTTCTCGTGCTCGCGTTTTGCGCATCAAAATGGGCGGGCAAATGGACGTGTGTAAGTAAGCTTCCGGTTGATGGATGATCGTTGGTGGGGGGGGGGGCGATGTCTTAAGATTGTTATTGCTTGTTGAATAGATATCATAGTTACTGTGGGGTGGGGTGGAGGGGGGGGGGTGTATACTTTGAAGGGACTGTGTGTATTAGGTTCTTCTTGAATAATAATAATAATAATAATAATAATAAGAATAATAATAATCTAGATATTATGACACTCCTTTCTTAGCAGTGACCTTGCTGCGAAAACCCATTATCGGGAATCTAAAATTCTGATCTATATATAATATATAATTGTAAACAAACAACAATCTCCAACAACAATCACCCCCCCAAAAACAAAACAAAACACCACACCAATAACAAGAACACAAAACAACGAAATCATACCCCACAACAGCCTTGAATGGATGATACTGATCTGATCTCCGGCAACTATCTTCCACAGAGTGATGGTGATATGATGGGTGTGTGTGTGTGGGGGGGGGGTGGATCAGATGAGAAACGGTGAATTTTCAAACATATCAGGGTCTAAAATCCAATTAGGTTCTTGACTTTGCGCAGAAAAAAAGTTTTGGGTGTTGATCGAAGGATTCTTGAAAGACGAAGAATTCTAACATTACTATGATCAATTTGTAGCGATTATTAAAGATAACTAAGTTTTCTGATTTTTGTCTATGTTCTTTTGTCAATGCATTCAAGTTTTATGTGAAGTGAAATGGAGCGGGTTTTGTTACGAAGATAAGAGGAAGGAGGTTCCGAAACTCCCGGCATGTCCTCGGGGAACAGAATAAATAGCAAAACACTATAATGCGGTGTAAAGATATGACGTACCTAAAATTATGTTACCAAAGAGTTGACCAGGAATGGAATAAAACAAATTGACTATAGACACCCCCTCCACCGTTACAACGCCCCCCCCCCTCCTCCCCCAACCCCTGGTCCAGCAAACATTAATATTGGACATTTTTAATGGAGAAACCTTATAATTGAGTCGGTTGTTTGTTTAATCTCAGCTCTAGTCAGCCCTGGGATATATCGCCACCGGGCGACTCGGCGAGGAAACATCCCACAAAGACCGGCGTGATTCAGACTCGAACCCTGACCTTGACAACTCTAAAACCAGTGCATAGCGCCCTAATCGCGGAACTGCTCTCCCAAAAAATCCGATAAAAATCGTCCGGGAGGGTTTTTTTTTGCTCGGAGTGCGGGTGGGGGAGGGATGGGCGGCGAAATTTCACTTTGATTCTTCCTTTCCCCAAAATCATGGCGACAAACACCGTCACCCCGCTCTCCGGCGCATTACGATAACATTTCGCCAAATAACCTCTGATTGGATCCAACCCGAGGCCAGTTTATAAACACTTCCATTACGAACCAGGACGACAAATCTTACCGATACATCACCGAAGGCTATCCGTTTGCCGAAGTTTATCCATCAAGACCGAGCTATTATTCCGGTTACATTATTTACACGGGCCGAAAATTGAAGTCTCCCCCGAGGGGGGTAGTCGCTTCACGAGGCGCCGTTCCCCCTCCCCCCGGGGGCGGCGCGTTCCGGTAATTGGACGTGCCGTTGTTATTTCGTTCGCGGAATGCCGCTAGCGCTCTATTGCCCTGCGCGCCGGTCGCCCCGTAGCCGCGATGTGCGACTTTTACGGTGACTCTCGTCGACGGGCCGCCGTTGGCCCGTCCGTCGGGCCGGGTTATTGATGACGCCCACCCCGCAGCG
>JAODUP010000731.1:47500-50000 GCA_025642065.1 Paralvinella palmiformis
GGCGTTTTATCTAGGACTGCAACAGTTGTTTTCCATATTGTTTCTACAACTGGTGTTTCTATATAATGTTTCTATCGTTGTTTTACGTTGTTTCTATTGTAAAGGTTTCTCCTTATTTTTCAAGATGTCAGTATGAGGAGAAGCGACTGCCCATTCCACGGACGTCTTGAGACCTCCGTCGACATGGCGGATGTGACGTCGTGCACGTCTCGGGTCCTGAACGGCTGCAACGGAAGCCACGTGATGCAGATACACAGCGAATGCGTCTCCGAGCAAACGCGTAAGTAGTATCTGTCGCTTGACGGCGCCACCAACAGATTATCGCACTATGGCTGGGCGACAGAGTGTCGTGACCGAATAGAAATCCGGGTTCCATTCCACCACTGATCGGTATGTAATCGGACGAGAAAAGGCCATAGTACATCGTTTCACCTACAGTTGGCTAATTAGGAAAGTATGCCTCCTGGCAAGTTGATTTATCTTCGGAAGGTACCAATCCAAAGTCGGTTATGGGATAAAAAAAGGACGAACTGGCATTTGGTCCTACTGCGACAAGAGTCCGCAGTCCTCAGACACAAGGTTATTGGATCCGGACTGAAACAAAATGGCACCCGGGGTCCACAGGGGATCAGGGTCGATAATAAAGGTTTTAATTATCTGTTCGTCGACAACGTTTCTAACAATCAGCTGGCCATTTGATGGACTCGTCCGATGGAGTCGTCTGATGGAGTCGTCTGATGGAGTGGCTGTCTGATGGAGTTGTCTGGTGGAGTCGTAGTTGTTAGAGATGTTTAAATATCTGTCCGGAGCCAATATCCTGAAGGTCCTTCACCTTCACCCACCCACCCCGAGGGGTCTCGTCATCCCTCATCTAATATCTGTTTATAATGGACGAGACTAGAGATGTTCATTAGCAGAAAGTCGGATAGTCAATATGTGTGTATGTGTGTGTGTGTGTGTGTGTTTGCGTGTGTGCGTGCGCGCGAGTGTATGTATGTATGTATGTATGTATGTATGTATTTATGTATGTAGATAGATATTTATTTCCATTTCCAAACCTATATACAAGGGTCATCTATTAATTGAAAACAATGGCATATTGATAATTGTACAATGTTGGAGATTGGGTAGAAATATAACCAATACAGGTTGTCTTCCCACTTCCTTGTATGTATGTGTAGGTCTGTACGCGCGTGCGTACGTGCGTGCGTGCCGTGGGTATATATATATATATATATATATATATATATATATATATATATATATATATATATATAATTACAAAAATGTTAGGAGAAGCAAATTTATGAAAGTATTCAGAAGAGGATCATCTAAATATAAACAATTCATTATTATCGACACTAAGCAAGCCAAGAATTGATTGATCGCATGGAATAACCAAAATAAAGCCTAAAATAGAAAAACTGAAAATTAATACACGATATAATTGAATAATATCAACTTAAATCTGAATAATTCAGACCAATACTCGTGGCAGCGATACAACGCGATTCAACCCAATAGCAACGTATATATGTGTGTATCGGTTGTGCTTGCGTGCGTGCGTGCGTGCATGCATGCGTGCGTGTGTGCGTGCGTGCGTGCGTGCGTGCGTGTGTGTGTGTGTGTGTGTTGGCTCTAAGCCAGCGATAAGCTTATTCTCTATTATGTACAGTTATGACCTGCTATTGGTCAGTAGAGTATAGACGACTCATTCCGAGAGAGAGAGAGAGAGAGAGAGAGAGACGAGTTAATGTTTCTGAGAGCAAGTTGGTTATCCAATCCTGATTATTTTGACGGAGGGAAGATATATATATATATATATATATATATATATATATATATATATATAGAGAGAGAGAGAGAGAGAGAGAGAGAGATAAATATATAGATAAATAGATAGATAGTTAGTTAGATAGATAGATAGATAGATAGACAGATAGATAAGCAGACAGACAGACAGACATATATGAACATGTGTGTATACGGATAGAGAGATTAACTAACGCACACACGGACGCGCACACACAACGCGAGTGCGAGAGATGATTAAAGAATGAGTTATATCGTGGTTCTTGGTGATGTTTTTAATGAGTTCACGTCAGCCTACACTAGGGACTCGTAATAAGGTTAGCTCCGGCCAGCCAACTTACAGGATTAGCGCTATATAGTGCGCTCCGCTATAGCGGGATAAATGTCCATTGTTATCCTTCTATCTCCGGATACCTAATACCGACCGCTTTCCCGATGGGCTCAATCGAAATGCCAATTATCTCCGGTCCCGTTCCGGATCAGGTTAAATTCGGGATTGTGCGCTAAAGCCGGATATTATTAGTTCCGGTCGCTGTTATTGTTTCTGTCTATCCGATGTCGTTATACCCTGTACGTTGTTAAGTTTTCAGCTTGTTTCCATATCCCGTAAGCCTTTATCTCTTCCGTTCTGTAGACGGGATCGGCTTCACGTGATTTTGCGTGTTTACGCCGAAGCCGTTTCCAAACA
>JAODUP010000731.1:55000-77500 GCA_025642065.1 Paralvinella palmiformis
TATGAATCCATTTAGATTTATGATCAGATCAATTGAATACATATTATTAACACACCGACACACACACACAAGAGCGCGCGCTCGCGCACACACACATACATACTCTCTCTCACACACACACACACACACACACACACACACACAAATATATATATATATATATATATAATACAATCTCATCTGTTTTACGAATGCTGTGTTAACCATCAAAAGATTATTTAAAAGTCGCATAAATTAACATGACTTAGGTCAATGAAATTCTCTAGCTGATGTGTCTCCGAAGTTGGTTTGTTAAGACAGGTTTCACAGTATCCAGACACGACTTAGACTCGACTTTATCTCGAACTCGTGCGCGGATACGACATGTCAGAACGGCCACCGAGCAAAATGGTTATGATTTAGTATAGGAAAATATTGGGACATTTATTCCTAGCTGTGTGTGTGTGTGTGTGTCTATTACAGACAGGAGATATGTTTGGTACGTTATAAAAACTAAAACGGAATCGCACATACACCTAGGTAAATGATGTATAAATACGATATCAATCATTCCGTTTGGATTTGTGGCCGTTTTTAGTAGGTGGCAGGTTTGGCTTGTTGTTGTTTTGGTAGGTGGTCGTTTGAGCGGGTGGCCGTTTCGGTTTTGGTACGTGACGGTTTTGACTGCAAATCATCTCGGACATCATGAACCATTAGATCTACCTGTGTTTGTTTTTCTAGTCAAATATCGACATTCCGATTTTCAATGTCTAGTCACGACGTCAGACTTCTGACCTCATTATTATGCTAATTATGGTATTTTTCGTGCAATTCGTTTTGTTGTTATTCGATGACATGTTGGTGGTCGTGTATTACGAGAGTTCTGACGTCATTTCGATTATCCGTATTAATGAGTGTGACGAGATACTGATGTGACTTTGTTTTCATGAGAGTGAAGTAAAATGTGTTTGTTTTAAGTCGACGTGCATAATATTATGAGATTATAATATCAATTGAAGCAAGCTGTTATGACGTAATTGTATCGATATTAAAAGTTATTTATTATCAATGGATCTGTAATTCAATATATATATATATATATATATATATATATATATAATCTTTGTGTGCGTTCCCGTATGTATGTGTGAGTGTGTGTGTGTGTGTGTGTGTGTGTGTATGTGTGTGTGTATGTGTGTGTGGAAATATTAAGTAAACAATATGTATTTATGTACACAATGTATATTTATTGTAAATAAAAAAAGTGAATATATATAATACTGTAACCCATGTTACTCTTGTTATTATATTTCAGTAAAACGTGTCGTTATTATTATTATTATTATTATTATTATTGCACAATTCTAGCATCAAGTATAACAATATTATAATATTAACTGTAACAATATCTGGATATTGATTTATTATTAACTGCCGCAGTGAGTGAACGAATGAGTGAGTGAGTGAATGAGTGAGTGAGTGAACGAATGAGTGAGTGGGTGAGTGAGTGAGTGAGTGAGTGAGTGAGTCTCTATGCTGGTCATACCTTGGACATATGACCGTGGGTCGACTCCTTCTGGAACCATCTTTCAAAACACAGATTTTGCTCTGATTGGAACCGTAACCCGAGGATGAGGCTATTACCTAAATACTATCTAAGTAAGGGTTCTCTAAATATAAGAACCAAATATAATCACTAATCGCAATATAATTCGAATTTTCACGACCTTTGGTCGACCAATTTTCGCTGAAACCTTATTCGTGGTATTATTAAATACCTCTAGAGAAGTCACTTCCTATCCGAAGCGACATACTATACTCCGTATATTCTCTTGTACCTTCAGATATGCCCACGCCGAGATTGGAACACGGGTGGTACCTATATGTGGTCCAACACGCTACCGCTAGACCACGGAGGCGGCAAAACGTTATCACCTGATACTAAACTATAGACACAGAGTATTGTTAATTATAAACTCATCTTTCTCTTACCGATCATTTTATTGGCATAAGTGTTCCTTATATCTTTATACAACTATATTGACAATTGGTATTGTGGCCGTTACGGTTTCGGGCCAAAATATTCCCCCATCAGTCCAACTACTGAACCCACAAACGATATCTCGAGATCACGTGACGATAAAGAACACCCTGTCTGTGTATTCCTCGATCTCTCAAAGACCTTTGACACTATAAATCAGAGTACACTACTGAAGTAATTACAATATTATGGCAATCGTGGTCTGGGCTGGGAGTGATTTAGAACCTATCTAACTAAACGAAAGTAATATACATCATACAAATAAACTGAGCCAACCATCCCGTAACTGACATATGGGCATACAACAATGGTGAATATTGGGTGCTATTTTTGTATTATGTGTATACAAATCATAACATACCCAATGCATTTACTAATTTTTTAAAATATTTTCTTTGCTGACAATATTACAGTCAACTCGACTTCAAGTGATATTGAACGCATTTGAGGCACAATCGGTACTGCCCTAAATTCGCAAAGGATTATTGCCAACAAGATTTCATAAAATATTCTCAAAACACATAACATGATGTTTCCTGGCTAATTGACAAAACCTGGAATTTTATCACTAAAATTGAAGTAGACGAAGTACAATTTCCAGGGAATAATTGAATATGGTAAAATCATATTAACTGAATTAATAATAAAATTGGTAAGATCATATTATTTCAGGTAAAATTTTAACCGTTTATACGCAACGAATGCCACAAATCATCTACTCACGAAATAACGTTAAAAAAACCTCTATATCACAGGGTATAGGATTTGGCTAGTTTATGTACCTGTACTTTAGTACAGAACTGCCTACGCCTCTGCATAACACACCCAGGTTGAACCTTGGCATCCACTGATACAAGACTAGGAAGAGAGAGGGAGGACGTATCACTGAATATGATTGTATCAGAATTTGAGAAACATTGATTCACTTAGCCTCTCAAACTTGTAACAATATTTCGGAATAAATGAGAAAAAAAGTTTAGGAAGTCGTTTGACGATACATTTAAGGAAGATTTCATCGAATGGTAACTAATGTGCACTGGTGAGTACGTTGATTGTACACATTAATTAATTTTTGGCTATTGAATGAAGACAAATCGAAAAGAAATATAATTGTGACGTATATATTAATTACCCTTTTTTTCGAGGACACTTTTGCAACTCGGAAGAATTATCGATTGTTTATATAAGAATGGCTTCGAGCAGAAATAAGCCTTCTGTGTAATGTTTGTGAGTATATGTTTCTTTTAATAATTATTATGTTTTCTAACTCCTGCATGACACTATAACTTTAATTTCCAGTTAGAATTATGTACAATATTGAACAACACACAGTGTAATCAATAAGAAAGCATATATTATTTTCTTCTTAAATGTCCTAGTTTTTGTGCATATTAAATATCTATACTTATTTAATTTATAGGAGAAATGCTGTAAAAATGCCACAGCATTAAAAGTCAACACTTGGGATTCTGTCCCCTGAAGAATCGTCCAGAGTTTAAATTTACACTTCGCGATTCTCTGTGCCAGTGCCTTATTCCACACGGCTAAATTTGTTGTTTAAAATACATTTCATATATATATATATATATATATATATATATATATATATATATAGGAAATGTATTTTAAAATTACTAAAAAAAATCAAAATATTTTTGTTTATTAAAAGAAACATCATACCTGAGACCTGAAATTGAAGTCTCCATTATGTTAACTGCCACAACGGTGTTCTAACGTTTTCAGTTATAAAACATTCAGATATTTATAACTGGGCTTACAACGTCATGAGTAATTAGCCACACTAGATGGCGCTGCCGTTTCACTGAATTAGAACTGGATATCAAAAGGTTTCGATATCCGATAAAGTATGACGTTATACTATAACGTCATACTTTAGTGAGTCCATCTTGTATTTGATGTAGTTGTTTTTAATAAATAGACAAAATTTTAAATGTTCGCAGACCTGGAGAATATTGCACTTATCATATTATAAAAATAAAATCATTATGTTACATCTTTATATACATAGTGTATTACACAATATTTTATCTCTCAAATTGTACAGATTCTGAGGTAATTAGAAATTGTGTGTTACAGGTTATAAACAATTATAATAATTAATCATTACAAAACTTCTATAGCACCAATATCCTACAAAAGAATCAAGTTTAGTGGCGCAGCTAGTATAGGGGTTGGGCGAACTCATAGTCCGGGTACAATGCAAAGTTCATCAACAATGATCAGCTGGAAAGGAAACTTAGGAAGGATAAGCGAGTCTGAAAAGGTGAAACTATACTATTTTATGACCTAACATGTCCAGGGAGTGAATTCCGAAGAGTAGGGTCAGCAACTGAAAAAGCACGGGTCCCGGCATGAGTTTTAACCCTGGGAACGGACAACAAGCGAAAAGCAGATGAACGGAGTTCTCCGAGTTTGGGTGATAAAGAAAGCATGGAAAATAGATGTGAAGGTTTTCCAGAAGAAAGAGTTTGATAGGCAATGGTGCAGGGTTTGAAAATGACGCGAGATTGAACAGGGAGCCAGTGAAGAGATTTCAGAAGTAAGAAAGAATGGGAAAACCCAGGAGACCACGTGACAACGGTTATTGAATGAATGTCGCGTTGTCTAATCATTTATGTACTTACCAATAAACCCCATGTTACTTATTTGAGCACTTTTGTGTGCCATGGACTGATTTCATCTCACTAATCTCCGATATTGATATTTGCGATATTATAATTTATTCCAAATTGGTGTCAAAGATCAATTGAAATTATGGCTTTGATTTACGGCTATGATAATTAATTACACTGCAACTGAGATAAGACTGAAATCTAATTGCATGCTGTATTTTATATTAATTTTGAAAATACAATAGGCAAAATTGCAATCGTTTGGAGATCAAGGGCTAATGGTACTTTTACTATTGGTGAAACAAATATCATTACATTAAATGCTGTTTCATCTTTAAAACTGTGCAAATTCTTAAGTGAATAGAAAAAGTAATATCACTGATTTATCGTTTATTTATTATTGTGATAGTTATTATTTTTTTGTAAAATTCTTATATCCATATATATATATATATATATATATATATATATATATATATATTAAGAAGGCTAAACTTTTCCCCTGTAATTGTTTTCGTAAACAAAATTATATCTTATTTTCTATGATATTTTGTCACCAAGTGTTAGTATTCTATGATCTCATAAAAGATGGATCTTCATTGAATCAACATGGTTAGTCAGTAAACATCATAACGTCATCGTGTATTTCAATAACGAGAACAAGTCCATTCTCGCAAGACAATAGTTCTACAGCCATATTATGGGATTGTATGTGTGAGCTCGGGGTATAGTTAATATTAAGAACATTTGCTCCTGCAATGTTCTATATTATTCGCTTGGTTTGTAATTTGAGGCAAAATTTCAACTAATAGATTAAATTGTGTGTTTTGATCGTTCCGGAACAGACATGAATTCCAGGTTATAACAATATGGAAGGACATACAATAAGTTGAGCTTGTCATTGAGACTATGTGTGAGTCAGTCGGACAGTGATTGTGCGAGTGGCGGCCTTTATAGATTAGGCTCATCTTCAATCTCAATTGAGATGTCCGAGTCACTGATATTTCATATAGAGTGCTACCGGCTGCCTGATACTATATCAATAAGTTGTTTTAGGTAACAAACAAACAAATAAATAAGAAAATAAATGAACAATCAATCAATCAAACGATCTACCAATAAAACAATCAAACAAACAGACAGACAAATAGAAAACAAACAAAGAAAAAAATAAGCTAACTAACTAACTAACTAACTAACTAACTAACTAACTAACTAAAGAACTAACTAAAAAACAAACAAACAAAATTACATAAATTTCCAAAAATAAAAACAAATTCGGTGTCATTTTGTGTCATTTGATGGACCTTCTGATTATGATGTAAAATAAAACTTTTCCAAATTTAACAGTCAGTTGTCTCCCTAAACGTTTCAGCTCCGAGCACGCCATGCGCATGCGCCAATCATCACAAGTTGGATCCCATTTAGAAGGTCGTGAATATGGCGGCCGAGTATGTCGTTATTTTATTAGGGATGAAAGCAGGTGAGCACTGGCATATGATAAGGTGATGCCGTCATTTGATCTCTCTTTATTATTATTATCTGAACTTCTGAACGCAACGTTTTTTTTTTGTCGTCATCAACTTCCAATATGACAGTCGTTGGGATCGCGTGCTGTTAATGTCTTTTATCAGCCATGCCTTATCTATCACTTATATGATACTCGTGGTTTACCTGGTGGCCGATAATGTCATTTATATTAGTGTTTCTATCATAATCGTCGACATGCGTTGTTTACAACGAGGCCTATATATGTCATTATATATATATTTGTACCCCAAACTAGCATGCTTCTACATACACCCGACAAAAAATTTTTACAACAGCCATACTATATATATATATATATATGTATACTATCATACACTTCACACAATATTTTACACATATATATATATATATATATATATATATACACACACACATATATATATATATATATACACACACACACACACATACATATATATACATATATATATATATATATATATATATATATATATATATATATATATATATATATATATATATATATATATATATATATAATTATATATTATAGCAAGAAAGATTTCTAGATTATATATATATATAAAATATATTACATTTATATTATTTTTGTTTTTGGGTGTAAATGTATGTTAATTTGTTTAAGACATGATTTCTATCAACTCTGTGGTTTCGCATTTATCCACTTACTTTTTGTTCTTGGTGTAACATGTGATGTTTAATTTGTTTAAGACATGATTTCTATCAACTCTGGTGGTTTCGCATACAAACACACACAAACATACACGGAGGCCCACACATACGGCAGCAAAAGTGGTGGTCGTCAACTTGCAATAATAATACTTTTCTTGAGTTGGAAGCAGCGTACCAGTCTAAATGGTTCTGGATCTGGTATCAGGATAGGCGAATATGTTAACAAGATAGTGCGCGAAACCAGACACCGCCTATATCAGGCGATGCAAGCTGCACACGATAATGGCACGGCAGTATCTCTCAGGTATGAGAAAAATTATATAGACCATAAACCGTACGTTCTTGGAAATAATGATGATGCAGTTCCACTGAAGCAGAATCCACGAGTACAAATGGACCACTCATAGCGGTCTGGACACGGCCCTGGTTAATATTTGAAAATAGTTTGTTTGAACGTACATGGCATTAATTATGTCACGCAATATGGTACCGAATTAACAATGTCGTATTTACAATCACATGGTATAACGTGCTCAGTAGAAACCTGGACATCGACAGCTATCCACATCGCCACAAATTAAATCCAGTATATTGTACACGACCAACGCCGAAACACCAAGAGAGAGATGCCAAGATGGAATAGTTGTGTTTGTGAAATTAATTATTAACCTTGGAGTGTCATTGATGAAAAGTGTGATTACGTTTTTCTTCAAACTTTGTACCGAATTCTTCAATCTACAAAAGCCCATTATTTTGGGATGTGTATACATACATACCTTGTAATGGTTCAATCTTTTAAATTCAACGAGATGAAAAGGTTGGTTATAGACCCAGAACATGATATATTCCTAACTGGCGATTTTAACAGGAGAAAAGGAAATATTTACGATTTTATTCCTCCTGACGGCCTTCAGCACATCATAGTACATAATAGTTACACGGTTGACACATTCAACATCCAACGCCAATCTCTCAGCTAGAGAAACGTAAACAAAATTTGCTTATTACAGCTATCAATGTGCAAAACCCAAAGCATTCACTTGCTGAATGATTGTTCAACAAAGGATATTTCTGGTGAATATACACACTGCTCACCAACTCTATCCAGTGAGGTTGATTATATGTTAATATCATCCAATTTGTTCAACTTTTTGTGAGAAATTTAACAGTTGATGATATCGATGAATCCGATCACTTTTCCATATCAGTTGATCTCGACTGTAAACATCAGACAGACACGGAGAGTTATCACAATACTGAATATACTCGGTATATATTGGACGCAGACAACTCGCTCCACTTTCTTGATGTACTGAACAGTGCAATCAACCGTGACAAGCTGAACAATGGTCTCTACGATGCCTTGGGAAACAATAACATAAACAAAGCAGCGTACATTATTGTTGATGTTCTACAAAGCGCAACCGCCAACAAAACAGCAAACAAAACGTTACCGTCCGCAAAAGGCGAAAGTCAGAAATGTCAAATGGTGGCACAATGATTGTGAAAACAAAAATCTTTATTTATAATCCTACTTAAACGCCAAGCGAACCTTTAAATCCACGTGCAGACGAAAGGAAATACACTTTTAAAACAAATTGTATGCCAATATCCGTGACAATGTGCATTGCACTAACTCTTTATGGAAAGTCATCAGAAGATATAGAAGAACATCGGGTGTATCTAAGAATAGTTTTGATAATACAGTTTTGGTATATATATTTTGACAGTTTATTAAATAATGATCGTGACGTTGATTAATATTTCAAATCGCAATTATATGACGTTAGTACAAATGACGATTCCTATTGTATAAATTGTGAAAATAACATTCCACACGAATTGAATGCTGATATAACGTTATCAGAGGTTGAAGATGTGCTAAAGAACCTAAAAATATTTAAAAAATCGCCAGGCATTGATGGAATGCCATATGTTAAAGAACAGCAGACATGTTATAGCTCGACATTTATGTCCCTTGTTTAATGCAATTCTTTCTACTGGTATATACCCTTATATGTGGTGCAAAGCTATTATCATAAAAAAGGACCTAAAAGTGATGCCAATAACTACAGGGTAATATCATTATTCTGTACGCTTGGTAAGGTTTTTGCAAAAATATTGAACTCGCGATTGATATCTTGGGCCTCTTCTCGGCAAAAAATAGATCCCAGTCAAGGTGCATACCAGAAAGGTAAATCCAAAATTAATCATAAATTTCCATTAATGACCATTGCGCAGAAATATCTGTCAACAGCTGTCAGGAGGATTAATTGTGCTTACATCGACTTCAGTAAATGCTTTGATTCTATCCGACACTGACACTGATAGTACAGAATTATCAATGACGGTATTCACGACAGGATTTTAAATGTGCTTCGGCCAATGTATGGCAAATTAAAATCTCGAGTCAGAACTGCGAATGTTTTAACCGTTCTATAAGAATATATCACTGGTAACCATCAAGGCTATATGCCGAGTTCATTTTCTGTTTATTTTATATCTGAATGAGCTTGTACATAAGTGTAATGATGCCTGTCCTGATCTTTTATCAATGAATCAATGCAGCATATCTTACTATGTGTGTTGCTACGTTAAATGACACAATAGGCCGATTGCAATGTAAACTAAACGTAACGAGTGAGTTATACTCGAAAAATGGTCTCAGTATAAATACTTTCAAAATAAATGTCATGATTTTTAGGAATGGTGGTCTACTAAGAATGAATGAAAAGGTGTACATACATAATGGACCTCTGATCGAAACTACGTATTACAAGTATCTTGGTATTATGTTCTTTTCCAGGCTCTGTTGGTCTACAGTTTTAAGAACGTTATCATCTCAGGGTGATAAAGCTATATACACTGTGAAGTTTATTAATCGCGAATGCAGTGATTTGCCTGTTCAATTGTTGTTCGACTTATTTAGAGATTTGGGAATACACCGTTTAAGATGAAATTGAGGTTTACAAAAAGTTTTGTAAATATGTCTTATGTGTTTCATCTCAAACACATTCAGCTGCGGTGCTTTGAGGATGTGCGAGACTCTGCCATTCTCAATTAATTATATTTTTAGATGTGTGAAATATTGGATCCGTTTAGTAACCGAGTCATAACGTATATGTACAGTCATGCTATTACTTGCTCCAGAATCTTTGCGATGCAGGCAGGGTTACGTGGATGTCAAGTGCTAAGTGTAAATGTAACTGTTGCTGATTTACGGCCACTTTTGTGCACAAGGCAGGCTAAATGGACCGAGCAACCTCCAAAGGTAATGAGGCGAAGTGAAAGGTGAAACACCCTTCTGACATAGCCCGGTCGGCTATTTGCTATTTTTTCCTGGTAGCTGTGGTATGTATTGTGATGCTTACAGTTTTAATATTGTTTGATATTTATGGACTTACTTTTTGTTCTTGGTGTAACATGTATATATATATATATATATATATATATATATATATATATTACCAAACGTACATAACAATGATATTCCTCTGCAGTTGTTGGCATCACTTTTATGTCTTTTTTATGTAATGGGCTGATAATAGCTTCGCACCGCATATCAGGAAACATGCCAGTAATAAGAATTGCATTAAACAAGACACATAAATGCCTAGCTATAACATGTCTGCTGTTCTTTAAAATTTCATATGACAATCCATCAGTGCCCAGAAATGTATTATTTTTTAGGTTCTTTAACATGTCTTCAATCTCTAATAACGTTATATCAGTGTGGAATGGTATTCTCATAATTTATGCAATAGGAATCGTTATTTGTAATAACATTAAATATTTGCGATTTGAAATCTTCATCAACGTCACGAACATTATTTAATACATTGTCAAAAGATGTTTTCGATATATTATCAGAAGAAGTTATAGGTACAGCCGAGGTTCCTCTACATTCTTTGATCACATTCCACAGAGTGTTAGTGAAGTATATATTGTCACTAATATTGGCATGCAATTTGTTTTTAAAGTTTGCTTTCCTTTCGTCTGTAGTGAATTTAAAAGTTCAATTATCGCTTAAATAGGATTGTAAACAGGGATTTGTTCCATTTCGCCTATTTTGCCGCTTCTCTATGATGTTCGGGGCTGCACTTGGTAGAACATCAACAATATTGTGCGCTGTTTTGTTTATGTTATTGTTTCCCAAAGCATCATAGAGACCATTGTTCAGCTGGTCACGGTTGATTGCACTGTTCGGTATATCAAGAAACGACTGAGTTGTCTGCGTCCAATATATATATATATATATATATATGTACAAATCACAAATTATCTATTTAGAGATTCAGAGGTACACTGCCAAGATTTGAAAGAATGTGTATATTTTGTGTAAATAATAGCATTCCTGTAATACAGCTTTCGACGTAATCGATCACCCAATTCTACTGAAGCATTTAGAAATTTCCTTTGAAATCAAGGAAAAAGCTTTAACTTAGGTAAAGTCGTACCTCGCCGACAGGACTCAGTGTGTTTCACTGGCCAATAAAACATCGCCAGATGTAGGTCTTCTTTTTGGTATACCACAGAGATCCGTTTTAGGACCAAATAATTACTATCAAACCAGTAGGTGAAATTATTAAACGTTATAATATTAAATATAATTGTTATGCCGATGATACACAAGTATACATGACTTTGAAGTCATATGATAAATGGGATGTTATTTCATCTTCAAATGAAGCTTGTATTGCAGACATAAGTACTTGGATGAACAGCAACACGCTGAAATTTAATAAGGACAATACAGAATGCATTGTTTTCTCATCCAAGCAACATGTGAAGAAAACTGAGAATCTTTAAGATAGGATCCAGTTATACAATTTATTCCATGTCTGTAAGAAATCTAGGGCTTATATTAGATAATACCCTAGGAATGGAGAAGCAGGTGAATTATATATATAAGTCCTGTTATTATCAAATAAGAAATATAGGACTTATTTGTAAGTACATAAATGATGAGACATGCAAGACTTTAGTCCAAGCCCTTTTATTTCCCGACTGGACTAAGGCACTGTTATATAATATCCCCCCTCTCTGATCGAAAAATATATACCAGTGAGAATGCTCCGATCTGAATCTTATTCACTTTTAAGTGTACTAAGAAGCCATACATCAATGTACGGAGAGAGATCCTTCCGAGCATCAGCTCCCAGGCTGTGGAACTAGTTGCCAAACCACATAAAACTCGCAGCAAGTAGATACATATTTTGTACGGTTCTTAAAACCCATTTATTTAAATTGGCGTATTTATAATATTAAACCAGTTTATTATGTATGAAATGTATCTGATCTATGTGAGCTCAGAATATGTTTTAATTGTGTTTTAAATGTTAAGCGCCTTACAGCAATTTCTGTTGAATAAGGCGCTATATAAAATAATACTATTATTATTATTATTATTATGAACGACAGAAGAAAGCATTTATAGTTATTACTTTCTTTCCGCGCGCGTGTGTATATGTGTGTGTGTATGTGTGTGTGTGTTTCTTTATATATGTGAATTTGACCGTCGGCGTTTTTTCCTGTCACGTTTGCTTTTGACTTTTCCCCACTACCGTCCTGCCAATTTTATCTGTGACCTATCCCATTGCGTTTCTTCCTAGAATCTCCATCTGAGCCAGGTAAATGAAATGAATTATTCCGCATTAGAAAGAGTATATAACCTAGCTAGTTGTGTATTTTTCTTCTCCTATTATTGCCAGTTTCCATGCCTAATGACAAAACTTGCTGTAATCGCTCAAGGGCAAAGTGGTGTGTAATGAGATGGTAACACCGTCAGCTTTATATTCAGTCTATCAATATTATTATGTTAGAATAACTGATTATAGCAGTTATTCTTCAGTTTCCTGTGGAAATGACCCCCCCCCCATCAGTTGATAACTGCGTTAATAATAAGATAGCATAAACCATGATGTTATATATCATCTAATCATCTTATTATTATCATAATATTGTTTATTTAGATATTTTTTAGTCATGCTAGATGACATTAAGCTATAATCCTTAGCCCATCCATGGTATCTCCTCTAATACCTAACATGTAACATTATCATAAAAGTTATATGTCTTAAGTATTAAAGGTAACATGAGGCTGTATGCTTGTGTGTGTGTGTGTGTGTGTGTGTGTGTGTTGTGTGTGTGTGTGTGTGTGTGTGAGAGAGAGAGAGAAATGGGGTCAATTCCATTTTGTCAATTCCAATTCCACTCAATTCCATTTGGTCAATTTCAATTCCAAATCAAATTGATCAATTCCAATTCCGTTTTTTGGAGGCTTTTTTTGCCCAATACTTGTTACCGTCAGTACTCCGAGTACCTACTTGGATTCTCACTCCGAGTAGTTTGTATTCCAAGTAGGAATGTCATGGAAGAAATATTTCTGAATAAAAAAATAAAATGGTAAATTAATTTGTGGATTAATTATATATATAAGGAACCAAATTGATCCAGCCCTTTGGTTCCAGTATATTGGTAACTCCACATGTATGTGTTAACGTGGTGAAAAATTGCAAAAGCCTAACCAAAAGGCGCTTTTAGCTAAAGAGATATTTGGTTATATCAATTGGTGGATCATAGCCTTGGGTGCATCCCCAGTTAAAAGTGTATTTTGTAATCATCAACGATTTGTTTATATTCTACTGTCCAGTAGGAGCCTTGAAACGAATGTTTTTGCTTAGTTCCGCCCAGCAGGGGTCAGATCCTGTATTTACATATGGTAAGTTTAGAAAATATCTCAAATGGTTATCAAAACGGTTAGATCTGGGGACAGGCTACAGTAGTCAAAGTTTTAGGAGAGGAGGGGTAAACGTTTTGCTCCAGAGTTGATAAAATTAATTAATTCCTAAAGAGTAATTTCTCTATATAGATTACAGGTATGTTATGTCGTGGTGTCACAGTTTTGAGGGCATAGCTCACGGTATCCAGACCATTTAATTGGTTAAACACTCACGTCGGGTGCCACGGTCGGTGTGTGTATCTCAGATATATATATATATATATATATATATATAAGGAACCAAAGTTCTTGATCGCTGCCGTCTCAACTAAATAATTAAAAAATAAAGGGGGATGTTAAAGACCCCCATATGAGGTAAAACACTCTGGCAGTGACCACCCTCAGGGTATTTCGGCTTCATCTTTCCATACTGTTCTCCTGTGAGAGGTAGGGGAGGCGCTTTTTCAATCACTCCAACATAGAGGCTGTGCTGAATAAGCGACAGTCTGGAGATTCTCCCCGAAAACAAATCAATCTGGATCAATTTGGTTCTAGTATATTGGTAACACCACATATAATTCTAACGTTGTAAAAATGGTAAATTAATTTGTGGAATTATATTTTTTGTAGGAAACTTAATTTCCAATTCCAGTTCAAAATTTCCCAATTCCAATTCAAAATTTCTCAATTTCAATTCACTTCCAATTCCATTTTTTTAAATAATCAATTCCAATTCCGAAATTGAATTGACCCCATATATGTTCTCTGTGTGTGTGTGTGTGTGTGTTTGTGCAAAAAGGCTTCTGTATGTAGGATGTATCACTCACTCACTCAATCACTCGCTCGCTAGCTTACTCGCTCACTCGCTAGTTTGCTCGCTCTCTGATTCACTCACTCATTCACTCACTCACATACTCACTCACCCATCTTCACACTCAATTGATGCCGAATCATACCGTAACTAGGCCATTAAATATGGTATATACGTTACAATCAGGTAATTTATACATGGAAATAAATCGTCAGGGAATATTTATATTACCGTAATAAGGTTTTCAAGTAATACACAGGTTACCTGAAAACTTCAGGCAGTATACATATCAGCTGATTATAGAGATTAACTGTAACATATGTTAACGAATCAGTTCCTCTGACAGTTTTTCTATCATTTTGTAAAGGTAATAAGATGTCGGTGCTAAATAACTCACAAATAACCAATATACAGTATAATTTCGATGAGTGACCCATCCCCCCAAGTGACCCCCGCCCTGACCCAAAATCAGTATTTAGTGCGATGGCCATTCGGCCAGAGCAAGTCACTTTGACACGTCTCTTGTGTCAAATTGGTTTGCCAAATCCCGGACCTAACTACTTTACCGCTATTGTTGGTAATTAGGACACAGGCAGGTTGGGGGTGGGTGAACGGCGGCACCCGAATCACCAACAAGCTGCACCCACTCATCCTTTTGTAAGTCTCTCATCGGGTGAGTGTTAGTTCCAGAGATGCCGCCAGTCAAACGATATGTTAGAATTAATTAGTGGACGTTGTTGATTGGGGAGCGCGAAGAAAGCCAACTGGACACATTGCTTGTGTTAAATTAGTTACAGCGGAATGGTTCTGGTGAAGCCAATAAATGGGCCATGGTTTAAGTTTGGTCATATTAATATATTATTACTATTACTATTATTATTACTATTATTATTATTATTATTATTATTATTATTATTATAGTTGTTGCTGATGTCATTGTTGTTTTGAGTGGTTTCTTCCAGCTTTGGAAACAAACTCACAAACTATATAGATTTTCAGCACAATTATCACTCACATATACCGCTATACACTAAACCTCCACGCACATATGCCAAGAGTATTTTTCCGAAACTGGAGACTCATGGTTGCAAACAATTATATAGCATAAATGGCATTATTATTGTTATCGCTACCTGAAAGATTAATCGCAAACGTTAATTTGAAATTGGTTAGCATTTAGAATGAGATGTAGATATGTTCATTATCTTCTCAATCCAAAATTCGAACAGGTAAAGCAGAAAAGCTACACAGTGGACGTTCATTTGCATTACTAGATTGCGAAAAGTATATAGCTCTTTAGTTCCCATTTGGAACGTGTACTATATAATTTCCATGAGACAGGATGACAGAAATGGCTTAAAACGTACAAATGTTGTTAAATGTTAAATCATTGCGTCACAGAGAATATGATAGATTGAGACTTGACACATCAGGGCTACGATCTACGGTTGAGGGGTGACCGCGTTATCACTAAGTAGTTTGTCATTTAAATTGGTATCGGTTATAATCCCAGCCAATTTCCTATAGTATAGCAACACTCCTTCCCCCCCGGTCTAGCTGTTTGTCTAATTACCGCCGCGTCTCGTTGGCGATCGTGACGGTACGCACCTCTCCATTATGTACCCATTTCTATCGTCCTTGTAGGTGACCTTGCAGGTGACGTCACTCTGTGGGCTGGTACTGTCATTAAATTAGACGATGAAAGATCACGTGATCTCGTGTACAGTGTCATAAACGAAACCAATAAGCGTCATTTAACTAACGCTGAGTGAGTGAGTGAGTGAGTGAGTGAGTAAGTGAGTGAGTAAGTTAAGTGAGTGAGGGGTTATGTGAGTGAGTGAGAGGTCTGATTAGCATCCATGTCCGTCAGATCCTTAAGAAAACGAAAAGGGTAGATAAGAAAAATACATTTCATTGATAGATGAATCATTTCACAGTCTCGGGTATTACTGGGATTCGATCTAAGGCTCTAGAAATTTGCATTGTATTACGCTATCAATTGCATAAAAAACGTCACCGACGGTAGAGACGGTTATTGGGTGACAACTCATCGAAGTCGAATATTCCCCAACTGCGGTCACACCTGTAATATCAAGGTCACTGTGTAGTCAATCTCCATTAGCGTTTACTTTCCAATACGGGCAACCTGGATGGTCGTCGAAGTCATCCCATGAGGGTGTCTCGATCAAACAAACTACTGCAGCGTCCCCGCGTGCACGCACGCACACACACACGCACGCACACATACACGCATACATGATTAATCTGATCACTGTTTCTGGTGTGGAGCCCTATGGCCACCCTTCCGTCCATAAATCCGAGACCGGGGGCTGCCTCCAGTTCGACCTGCCCAAGGGACGATCCTGATTATTACAATGGATCTGTTTATTGTCTTAACCTTTGAATGGTTAGTGTTTCTCATCGTTTTGAATTACGACTGTGGATTAACTGATCTGAAGTCGTAACAGTTTCTCCGAACAGCGTTTTCCACATTGTCCCATAAAGGAACGGTTCACTTTCATTAAAAAGGTTCAGGACTAATACAAATATGTTCACACAAATTATAAATGATGCCAAAATATGAACACCATCAACCAGATATTAAACAATCTAGTTCAAAGTGCTCTTAAATCGACTATGACTCGTATGTGGATGCTTTCCACTTTGAAGCCAGACACAGACCGGATGTTCTTGAACTCTGACGTCACTTTATACAAACGGTTTGTATGACCCAGAAATAACAACGATAACAAGGGTCAGCCAAACATGTAAGAGGTTATTTGGAACAACTATGCCGTAATTACGCTTTTGTTCCGAAATTATGTTACTACTATGGCTATAGAAAACTATTTAGTGAAATTTCTTAAGATGCTTGTTTTGTACTCTTGGAACATGAGACATCTACCAAGCTGTTAGATTTATGTTATTGAATCGATCGGCGTCTTTTACTAGTAATTAGTAGGTTGAGCACGGGGACGGGTGGTGGGGGGGGGGGTAAATTCATGAGGATGGCTAAGTCAGAGCATCTGTGACCTGACTTGATTTGGACCGAGAAAGCTCCGTGGTCTTTGTGCCAGTTGATGTCATTCGAGGCTTCAAGACGTCATTCAGTAATTACGATTATTTCCCTACGCCTATGATAGGTAGAGAAGGTAGAGTATGTGATTATTACTGATCTTGCAAGTTATACATTGGTAGTTAAGGGTTTGTCTACACGGATCACTTTGGATTGGTCACCATTTGGCGAATTAATTAATAAAGGAGAATGAATATGCATGCATGTTCAGTGTTGGGACACAGAGTTGAGACGTTACACACATAATCGAGCAGAAACATACCGAAATACAGACATGTTAATGACGTCAGTACACAACTTTGTCTGCGGAACTTGCCCAGTGAAAACTGACAGCACCGTATATTAACGAGGATGTCTAATATGGCACCCGATTGCTATTCAGGAATTCCGTGTACACGCAATTAAAATATCCAAGTGTTGAAATGTCGTTATTTTTTAATATAATTAGAGTTTTGATCAACTTAATACATAAAATGAACAAAATTAATTTTACCTACAATTTAAATAAGGAATTATATAGTTTGGGGGAGAATGCAAATTCACAAATAATTGCTACTAGACTGGATGACCCGCTGGGCGCTTTAAATACCACTTAGCAGTTAATGTCTTCGAACCAAGCACCTACCGATTTCTGCCGCGCAACATTGCCACAGTACCATCGAGGTTGGGAGAGCTGAGGCAGACCTGTCAAGTACTACGGGTTAGCCGTAGTTACTAACGTTTTATTAATAAAATTACGACTACCAGGGTAGTGGATAAACCATACGGTTTTCTTCTTGTTTGACCTCAATTGTTTTTTTTATTTACGAAACATTGTGGTAAATGTGTACCGATTTGCCGACGTACCAGATACGCATGCTACACGCAACAAACTTGCAAGTGTCGCGGTATAGCATCAATCATCCGACTTATCCTTCCCCTATAGCATGACCTTGTTCAACTGTGTACAAGACTATACGAAATCGCACGAGACTTCCGGCAAGAGTTTTTTTAATATGAACTAGCAAGACGTATTGAAACCTATCTAAAAGTTGGTAGTTATTGAAATTTGAAAACGGAAGATTATTTTTGAGTTTGAAGATAGACATTTATTTTGAAGCTTGAACAGAGAAAAATCATGGACGATAATCAGCGATTGCTTCCACCAACAAAAAGATAACTCAAACTGTACGGTAAGTTTCAACAGTAATGAGTTACTCAATTCAGAAGAGTAATTATTGCATCCAAAACTGGCAGTCAGTACACTCGTTGTACTGTATGTGCTCGTTATGCATAAGTAGCTACATCCAGGCGTCTGTGATGCGAATATCCACCTGACCACCACACTACAAATGAGGCCAAGACGAAAACAAAGCATACTAATGATATCGTTCTTCGCTGTGAAACCGCAGTCGTCATCCACCATTACAAAGACAGGGGTACTCTTTGGACAGTTTGTGATCGAGTAAAACCTCTGGGCGTCTGTAGGCGACCACTTCAGCAACTTAGTGAAAGTAATGTTTTCCGGACAGCTACCTTCTTTTAGGGATGTTCGCAAATTCTACTGCGCTGCTGTGATTTTCCCATCTGACCACAGAGCGATAAATGACTTAATTGTGCTGGAACAACCCGACCAAATGAGATGAACTAGCGCATACCGTGATTATTAACCTGGCTGAACGCTTTGCTCGTCTTGTTTACCAAGACGTTCCTAAAGAAGAATTTGAGGACTGTTAGCTCATGGAGGACACTGAGATCAATATGGAAGAATGTGGTGTACTAAAATCTGTTGACCGTTACTAGGGTGCAATCATAAAGATAAAGACGGCACTGGAGCGGCCGCTGTTCTCAGATTGCCACACAGCAATGCTGATTGTGAGAGAGCGCATTCCGCTGTCCGGAAAGTGCGCACAGAGTGTCGTCAGAGCCTTAATTCAGACATCACCGCATTTTACGGTGCGATGTCAACAACGCCAGGTCATGCCACGAGTTTAATGTTTCAGAGAAGATGGTGGCTCTTGCAAAACGTCACACACACACACACACACACACACACGAGTACAACATGCAACACTAGTAAAATGTCGTGTTTGGACCTACTGACCTAGGTACTGTCTATACAACGAGCGCAGTCGTGATCAATGTGAATACCCGAATCTTACATCATATGTTAATAAATATGGAATCAATAAATAATAGTTGTCACCAATGATCGCGGTCCTGTGTTTGGCGAACTTACGGTTTTGTAGACACGTTTATGGTTTTACTCATCCCGAAGTACTATTTCATTTATCGGAGGTTGACAGATATGGCTGCGGGTGATGCAGAAAATAACCCCTTCTTGACCCCAAATGGACAATGACCAGGGTGTGTCGGTTTGAGACGCCTTCTCGTGTCATCATCGGTAGCAAGCCGTCAATAATGTCGATCTCACCATTAGACAAAGAACCTATTCGATGACACAGCGGTTATTTCGGCCACCTTCATTTGACCAGCTCTCCGGTAAACATCGTGGTGTTCCGTAGCGTCTAATCTACGGTCATTGTTTAAGGCCGTCTGTCGTAGACCGGCCGGGCCGGGAAGAGGAATAATTTCAGTAATTTTGCGGATTATTTCCAGGCGAAGATTTGATATTCGATGTTTGATGATATGATGCGCCTCGACGTCGGTGATATCTTATCTGATCACGTGTTGGCGGGCTGTAATCTGCCGAACGACATCAAACATTGTGTTTGTGGATAATGACCAGCCTCGGCGAGGTGTGTGATGACAGAGATGGAAGGGGGGGGGGTCTGTGTGTTATGTTACGTGTGTGTCTTCGTGAGCCCGTGAGCCCGAGTCTCGCTCTCTCTCTCTCTCTCTCTCTCTCTGGGTGTGTTGTACTGTAACCAGGTTTTGTTGTTGTTGTTGTTATTGTTGTAGTTTTTCATATAGAATAGCCAAGTGCTACAGATACGCAAACACAATGGCCACAGAAGTACGATGATCTACAGAATATTTTATTAAAACACATTTCATCAAAAATTCAAAGCTTGTACACACACACACACACACACACACACACACACACATACACATACACACACACACACACCAACTACTTATTGGCGATAGGATCCTATTATTTTCTCCGTCCGTCCTGTGAAAGCACGCTTTGGTGGCCGTATCTGGATTGGGGAGATCACGTGACTCACTTGTTAGAAGCTAACTGATACACATCTACCAACCCCACCCCCATCCCCTCAAGAAAATATCATTTGTATTAATAGATAGATAGATAGATAGATAGATAGATAGATAGATAGATAGACAGATGGAGAGAGAGAGAGAGAGAGAGAGAGAGAGAGAAGAGAGAGACACACACAGAGAGAGAAAGAGAGAGAGAGAGAGAGAGCAATCGCCCAGATAACAGCAGCAACAACAACAATAATAACAACATCTGCAACAAAGAAAACACAAGCACAACACCAGCGTTCGGTGATACTATTTCATGACGTGTTCCGGTTTTCGGGATATTCTATCTACCACTAGGTGTCCGCCCTGCGTTATACTACGGACGTTATCCAGATTTTGGTCCTGATCCCTGACGCCGATCGACGTCAGTTGTGTGTCGTCAGGCCGCGGTCGGTCTGGATCGGGATTCTGCCTTTTGCCTCCAGGAGTCTGTATCCTGAGCGGTGGCTGGGTCCGGCCGTAAATCTGGAACTCTCGCACCCCGGGGCCCATGTCCTTACTTTTGATGGGCGTTTCCTTCGGTTCGGGTCCATCACCCCCGGGTCCGCCCCCACCGCCATTCCCACCGCCCCCCGCCGACCTTCGGAACGTTTGCAGCGGCATCACGTCGACCGACTCAAGTTGCTCCGCCGAGCTGACCAGATCCAGAAGACCCGGTCCGCAAGGTTCGAGCCGACTCAGCGTCTGGATCATATCCTGATGAAGGTGCGCGTCCGGGTGGTAGAGATTGTGCGCGGGTGTCAGCGCCGCGCCGCGGTGGCAGTAGTGATGCGTGCAGTAGTCGCCGAGGCAGTCCTTCGACCGATCCAGACCGACCTCGACGTCACGGAGCAGAGCCGGGTACGTGCTGTCGCGGTCCGAAAGCTTCGGCGTGTGCACGCACAGCGCGTGCGGGTAGATGGCCGCTGTCCGCTCGTCGGAAGCGCCATCTTTCGACACCATCAGCATCGTGTTCTCGCGCTCTTTCTGCAGCTTCATGCGACTCCTGAAAAACAACGCAAAACAATAAATGGCAACGTTATGAGAGTCAATGCACAAACATATAAAGATACGTTATGACGATAAGTGGCGCCTCCCGCGGATTGGTACAGTAAATAAGCCGAATTAATCCCGTCGAGTGGCTAGAGATGGAATATTAACGTTGGCGTCCGTTGTTTGTTCACTATTACGGTAATTGTTATCAATATTGATGCAGTTATCAATATCGTGACGGAAACGATTTGTATGACGTGTGAATGTTGACCATGACTAGGTAACAGATGACAGCGATGAACGCATCAACGAATATACCGGGATTAGTTTGTTGTAAAAGGGAATATTATTCACAGAGCAGTTTTCTGTTCGAAGTCTGATTACAGAAATTTGATAGCCCGGTGGTAGAGTCGTGAATGAATGGATAAAAGGGGCTCGGGTTCGAATCCCATCTGCACCACGCATAACTTTAATGTTGCTTATCGACTGACTCAGATATAAATTCACCCTATTAGATGTAATGGAATGATGTTTATTTTATCTAACCAGCGTGTATAGTTTCTAAAATTGACCTTCCTAGAATATATTCGATTACATACATATCCACGCATGCGCAGACATATATTTAGATAGATGATGATGATTGACGTTTTACGGCCACTTCTGTGCACATGGTAGGCTAAATGAGCCGAGCGACATCCGAAGGTAATGAAACTAAGTCAAAGATGAAACACCCTTCAGATATGCCCACACCGGAATTCACACACGGGTGGTAGTGATCTGTGATCCAACACGCTACCGTTAGACCACGGAGACACTCATATTTAGATAGATAGATAGATAAGGGGA
>JAODUP010000731.1:82500-122500 GCA_025642065.1 Paralvinella palmiformis
GCTGAGTCAGTTGAGTCATCCAGTCAGTGAGTCAGTGAGATAAAGAGTCAGCGACTTAAACGGTGAATATGAGTCAGTGAAATACTGGAAACGCCTAAAAAGCGAAACTTTAATCAAGTTCACGCACACACACAGGTAGCGAACCGAACAATAATCTATCGATGATGAAATGTGGATGATGCTGATGATGATGATGATGATGATGGTGATGATCTATAAAGACACGCTAACAGCTGAACTTTCCAACTTATTAGTGACATTTTACGCGACAGGGGTCCTAAACATGATATAGTTTATAAGATAGGTGGGTAATGAGCGATAATTTGTTGAGTCCATTCGGTGGAGTGTTTGCCAAACACGGAGGGCCTGCATTAAATGTGCTTCAGTAATGTGTTACCAAATGCCGGAATATTAATATTCTGGGCTAATATCTCGCCATTTTGTTGTACGTTTGAGTAATTACGCCTAAACCCTAATTGTTGTTGATAACGAAATAATGTTCACATTGGATCAGTTTGACCCAATTAATTGGCGCCATGCGAACGTCAGACGATCAGTTACAAAAACAGTTTGTTTTTGAAAATTGGGATACATCGTCAGAGTGGTCGAGGAGACACGTTTCTAAAATTGCATTACATCCAGCGCGACAGCGTTGTTCATTAATTCCAATTATCATTTCGATTCTTGTTTGCATAAACTTTTTCATAAATAATTGAAAAGAATAGCGACACAAAACTGCTTAAGCGAAATTGACTTCGTCAAATATTTATATGGATGACAACTTATTATAATATTAATTTCTATGTCTAACTACAGATAAGCATAACGGCATGCATGAGTTAATCTTCTCCACACCATCATCTAGAGCGTTTCCTTAAGACGAATTCCAATGGCCCGGTTATGCGTGGCGCCACCTAGCGATTTCAGCCGGAAACTCATTTATAAAGTCACCCATTTCAGCGTTACGAAATCTTTAGCCGATAAAACGGCTGTCTACCAAACATCCCCCAGTGGTTGTCGAGTTAGTGTGATGACGTAGACGGCGGGTGGAGGGAAAACGTTGATCTAAATCTACATCTAACATCAGATATTGAAACAAATTTCAATAATTTCGTTTTTAAATAATTAAATTAGACGAAATGCCAGCTTCTGGAGAAGAAATATTTAAAACGCTTCGTGGATTATAAGCAGCAGTCTAAATTCTAACATGATTAATTACTGGCTTGATACCGGGATGTGTGGATTTGTCACAAATATAGGTCACGTCCACTTCGAAAAGGAAATCTCCATTTCAACGTGCCCGGAAAGGAGCAATATTTAGTTTTAGGTTGTTTACATTGGAGAGCCGCCTTATGTAGATTATCAAAGATTGCCTTCCCAAAGAAGCTGATTGATATAAATGTATCTTAATTGCTTTTCGGAGTCTTTGATCTTTCCGAGTGTTTATCAGAAAGGTAACGTCAGTAAAACAGGTTAGAGAGCTTACGTAGAAGGAAAGCTGTACCGGACGTGTCGCAATGTTTACCTGGTGAGCGGTAACTGTTTACCTGAGGATTGTATGTAACGTTTACCACGATGTTCTCCCACCAGGTGACTTGTATAATAATAACCCGTCGTGGTGTTTACCTAATATTGTAACTCGCACCGTAACAACCCGCCCTGTTTACAGAACGATCGATTTACATCGAAACACGTCATAATATTTACCTGATAGATGACAGGTATCACAGTATGTCGCAATATTTGATATGATAGATGACTTTTATAATAACATCATCCTGTTTTGTTTTGCATCAGTCAGCATCGTCATCTCGTGTAGTAGAAGTCAAACAGGGGTTGGTCCGATACCAAAAAGAGTGAGCGAGTAGGTGGGTCGGTGAGTAGATGAGTGAGTGAGATGGACATTTGCTCAAAAATATCATTTAGCCTTTGTTTCGTTTAGTCGTTTCAGATGATCTAGAACAACATATGGCGGATGACTTCTGAAATCTGAACGATACTTGTTCTATAAATAAGTAATAAAAATAGGGTGACTTATGACTTCCGAGTTATCATGTTACATATCGGAGACTGGCGCCACCTAGTTTTGTTTCTTGAATTACCCTGGCGCCATAATTCACTTTATCGCCGTTCCGAAACGTTCCTAAAACCAGCTGGAATGCTTCAGCGGTGAAGCTGGTATCGCTCAATGCCCAAAAAACTCCAAGTCAGGTTTCGAATCTCGGTGGTGGCTGTTGGTTGAAAATTGGCGTCGGTGCCTGGATCCTCTGGATCCTTCGTCTACTTACTGGATCTAGGACCAGCCCTGACCAAAACGACTGATCCATTGGCCCAATTATTCCCACTGATGATGATTAGCCGAAGACAAGATGAGTAAATACGTAACAGCCAATGGAGGCGGATGTTTTTACAAGAATCCTGCCACTGATGTTGGATGTTTTACGGCCACTTTTGAGCACACGGTAGGCTAAATGGTGTAAATGGGCCGAACGACCTCCAAAGGTAATGAAGCGAAGTCAAAGATGATATGCCCATGCCGAAATTCGAACTCAGGTGGTAGTGATCTGTGATCCAACGCGCTACCAGGTAGACCACGGAGGCGTCCCACACCAATATCCGTCAGATCGTCCCAGTCTAAATTTCACAATTTTAAACACATTTGCTAAATTTATGTATATTATGAAGAATGGCAATCATCATTTTCTCAAATTTGTAAATGTTATATGGAACAAGAGAAGCTCTCTTTTCTATAAATAAAATACAGGTTGCACTTGTTCTGAAGCTGAGATATATGTAACTGACCAATAGGCCTGTTTGGGGGGGGGGGGGGTTTAATGGGGATTATATGTGAGTTACAGACAAATGCATCACCCAAGATGATCGTGCTGAGAGTCGAGACCATGATATTGCTCAGACACACGTTGTACATACAATTTGCAAACGAAACTCTTCCCTTGGCGACAATTGCGTTCATAAACTGACCCATCTATGTTTGACAAACAAGGTACGTTACTTTGTTCAAATGCCTACAGAACTGTCCCAAAACAAGAGACCGTATTCTAATTTTGCAAGTATTATGACACTTTATGAGAACGAGGCGACATTCATTGGTCGCATTTAAAAGAATTCAGGAGTATGTTATCACTTGTTTGGTGATCATGATGCTCTCTGTATGATTAGTGGGGTTTCGCGGAGATAGCCACATCTTCTGGTGAATCGAAACATTCATCTCTTATCCCTCGGTTATGTTAATATTTCGGCGAAATGTAAACATTTTACTTAACAACATTCGGATCAGTTGGGGGTGAAGACGTTTCGACAAAGTACGGAATTTAGCCGGAACAAGAGCCGACAGCCCATAAGGATGCGGGGAAATGTCGACTATTTCCGAATCAAATTTGGCTTCGTCAGTTGCGAGCCTCACGATCTGAAGACGGCCGCAGAAAAATGTAAATGTTGCTGTTTTACGGCCACTTTTGTGCACAAGGTAGGCTAAATGGGCCGAGCGATCTCTAAAGGTAATGAGGCGAAGTGAAAGATGAAACAACCTTCTGACATAGCCCAGTCGGGGTTTGAACCCAGGTGCTATAGATCTGTGGCCAACTGCGCTCCCAGTTAGGACACGTAGGCGCCCCGACGAAGACGGCTGCAGAAGGGCGAAATGTAAATATGTGTTGTTTTCCGGCAAAAGTTGTTGCTGTATTTGGCAAATTTGTTGTTTTACGGCCACCTTTGTGCATGTGGTAGGTTTAATGGGCCGATAGACCTACAAAGGTAATGAGGGGAGGCGGAAGATGAAACAATTTTCGGACAGATCCCGGGACGCAGTTTGAATTCAGATGATGAAGGTTTCGAGCTAATCGCGCTACCAGTTTGGTCATGGAGATGCTCGAACGAAGAAAGGTGTGAAGTTGGTCAATTGAGATAAATATTAAATGACATTTCGACATTCGTAATTGGCGGACATGTTTCGGCTGCCATATGAGACAAATACAAGCATGATGTATTGTCACAAATGTCGGTCTATCTTCGGTTATTTCGCTTTAAGTAAGTTGCCCGACCGTGGGCTATTTCGGAATTATCCCAAAGGGCTTACTCTGTGTGTGAGTGTTGTGGGGCGGGCAGGGGGAACGGGATTATATGCGAGTTACAGACAAATGCATCATCCCAGATGATCGTGCTGAGCGTCGAGACTATGACATTGCTCAGACACACGTTGTACATACAATTTGCAAACGAAACTCTTCCCTTGGCGATAATTGAGTTCATAAACTGAACCATCTCTGTTTGACAAACAAAGTACAATACTTTATTTTAATACCCACAGAACTGTCCCAAACAAGAGACCTTATTCTCAATTTGCAAGTATTATGACACTTTGTGAGAACAAGATTACATTCATTGGTCGTACTTCGGGAGAAATTCGACAGAAATAGCGCTGGGCTTTCGTCGCCTTCGATCCAACAAACCCAGAAAGTCATTGTAACATTTCGAAAGGACCAGCAGCTTGTTGAAACTCTTGAACATATTTCCATTAGAAGGAAGTTCTGTGTGTGTCGGATATTTCATAAGAACATCTCATTTTAGCAGAAAATCGTTCCTCAAATCTTCACGCCAACTTCACGCCAGTATCTTCATCAGTGTGACCTTTGTCATGGGGCTGACGTCAACGGCTATGAGAATAGAGTTCGAAATTACAAAGCAACAAGGCTCGGGATCGAAGCCCTGAACGGTTCACCATTCACTTGTTGACTTGGCCATAAAGGTTATATCTAGTTATATCGCGTCGGTCTATGGATACTTTCCTCATATAACGAAAACGTATGCACACAGGGAAGCTGAAATGACGTGGCTTTTTTTAAGAGGAATGATATCTTAAGTCCTTAGAATACCAGGACAAGAACAGCACATTTCTGTTTAGATCAATATTGCATTGAAAGGTAAATGAATTTTTTTTATCCTTTACGAACATATTCCGTTATTACACTGGTATGATAAAAAGATCATGCCATTATTATATTGTGTCAAATAAGTGGCGCGCCACATTTGATAAACAACACTCCATTACTGTCAGACCGAATTGAAATATTTAAAACCCGATGAGTGAAACATCGTTTTATGAACTCAATAACCGGTCGGAATTTTGCCGAACTTCCAAATTCGGCATTCGATTTCTTATTTAATTTGTTCTATAACGTTCTTCCCAGAAAACAGTCATTGGAGGCAATTTACCGATTCGGGCTAACAGTACCATTCTGTCTTTCGAGACAGTACAATGCCGACTAAAGCCGTATCTAGCGAAATGAACTACCATCTGGACGGTGGCACTTTTGACGAACCGCCCCCCCCCCCCGAAAACTGTCCCGTGTCAACGAGGTTCTGTGTACCGTCCAATAGTGGGAAGGTGGGGGCATTCATTTCGTTGGCCTTTGATGCGGTGCCTCAACGAACTAAAGCGTTGACGATCCGAGTCGGGGCCGAACAGCGCCGCATTCCCCCCTCCTCCACCCCCCACAGTCGTTTGTTCGACTCGTGCTGCCTACAGAGGGAGCCACGCGCTATTGACCTTTAAGCTAATATATGGACACATTTCAGGTGGCGCCTTTTTGTTGGTGAGCGATTCGTACCGAGCGCCGAACCGTCCTCCCGTCGGCAGCTAACGGCACATATGTAATCCATATGGCGAGGCGACAAACAATGGACTCTTGAACTTCTGCCGACTCCGCCATCTTCATCCAGTGCTGACCCCTGCTGGCGGAGAGGGCAACCAATTTGATTAGCCGCCATACTGAATGCGGACAATCTATTTTCGATGTTTCGGCCTCGGCGTTTGTCGTCCCGGTGTGGTCGCTGCTGCTGCTAACCTAGCCAGCGTTATGACTACATGACATCTAATCAGTGTGTGTTTTGACAAGGGATAGATCTCTCTCCCCTCCCACATCCCTCTCTCTCTTTCTTTCTCTCTGTGTATGGCCTGATGTCTGTTTTGTGGCTGTTACAGATATTGTATTTTCTATAAACGGGTTATTTATCGTCGCCATATGTCAGGATGGTAGCCGACAGACAGACAGACAGACAGACCAGGAGAGAGAGAGAGAGATAGATAGAGAGAGAGAGGGGGGAAGTGTGTGTGTGTGTTAGCTTGGTCCAGGTACTTTGGAAATAGGACGCCAATGTGATTTGGGGGACAATATAGTAGAGTCCGATGTTAGGATATCACTGTGTGGGTGTATTGTAATCCTGTTTTTGTGTGTCTTTGGTATGTGTACGTGTGTATGAGGGAATTATTATGTGTAAGCATCCGTGTAGAAAGGATATATATATATATATATATATATATATATATATATACCTTGCCCTGCCATAGCCGTACAAATAGCATACAACATAATGTCGTGAGGCATATCGGACAGAATAAAAAGGATCACAATATCGGTTTATTAGAGCCAATATCCAAGATCTTCGTCGGAATATCCACGTTTTGTTTTCACAAGTCTAAGGACTTTGAATCAAAAGCATGTTATATGAATCGGTACAATCTTGTGGCGAGGATAATTACTTCTTAGAGCAAGCGTTCGGGACATCCACTTCTTTAGGCGGATAATTAACACAGTAATGGGCATGATTTGAACTTAGGAACTATTGTATTCTAATCCTGCACTGAACTGCCTTAGCTCCGATGTCCAAATTGATTTAACTCCGAATAAATGTGTGTGTGCGTTTTAGTGGGCGCACGCGTGCCTCTTTCTCTGTAAAAACATAGCTATGAGCCTAACAGAAAGATGTGAACCCAGTTCCCTGAGCGCTGTGGCTTATCCCCCTACCAGCTGGACCATAAAGACGTACTGTTAACAGGACAATGGTGGTGTATGGACTAATAAAAAGAGACCCCAACTTATATTACAATGTTTGTTACTTATATCAGGATGTCTACAACTTATATTACAATGTTTGTTGCTTTTATCAGGATGTCTACAACTTATATTACAATGTTTGTTGCTTTAATCAGGAAGTCTACAACTTATATTACAAAGTTTGTTACTTATATCAGGATGTCTACAACTTATATTACAATGTTTGTTGCTTTTATCAGGAAGTCTACAACTTATATTACAATGTTTGTTACTTATATCAGGATGTCAACAACTTATATTAGAATGTTTGTTACTTATATCAGGATGTCTACAACTTATATTACAATGTTTGTTGCTTTTATCAGGATGTCTACAACTTATATTACAATGTTTGTTACTTATATCAGGATGTCTACAACTTATATTACAATGTTTGTTACTTATATCAGGATGTCTACAACTTATATTACAATGTTTGTTACTTATATCAGGATGTCTACAACTTATATTACAATGTTTGTTACTTATATCAGGATGTCTACAACTTATATTACAATGTTTGTTGCTTTTATCAGGATGTCTACAACTTATATTACAATGTTTGTTGCTTTTATCAGGAAGTCTACAACTTATATTACAATGTTTGTTACTTATATCAGGATGTCTACAACTTATATTACAATGTTTGTTACTTATATCAGGATGTCTACAACTTATATTACAATGTTTGTTACTTATATCAGGATGTCTACAACTTATATTACAATGTTTGTTGCTTTTATCAGGAAGTCTACAACTTATATTACAATGTTTGTTGCTTTTATCAGGAAGTCTACAACTTATATTACAATGTTTGTTACTTATATCAGGATGTCTACAACTTATATTAGAATGTTTGTTACTTATATCAGGATGTCTACAACTTATATTACAATGTTTGTTGCTTTTATCAGGAAGTCTACAACTTATATTACAATGTTTGTTGCTTTTATCAGGAAGTCTACAACTTATATTACAATGTTTGTTACTTATATCAGGATGTCTACAACTTATATTAGAATGTTTGTTACTTATATCAGGATGTCTACAACTTATATTACAATGTTTGTTGCTTTTATCAGGAAGTCTACAACTTATATTACAATGTTTGTTACTTATATCAGGATGTCTACAACTTATATTACAATGTTTGTTACTTATATCAGGATGTCTACAACTTATATTACAATGTTTGTTACTTATATCAGGATGTCTACAACTTATATTACAATGTTTGTTGCTTTTATCAGGAAGTCTACAACTTATATTACAATGTTTGTTATTTATATTACGATGTATATTACTTATATTACAATGTTTTTACTTGTATATGTCTATAACTTTGCGAGCGTGATAGCGCTGTTAGTTAGAGTGTACGACTCGTAGTTGAAGGGTCACGGGTTCGAGGCTCCGGGAATTGCAATACTGTCATGTTGGCGACTGGTTGATTCATCCATAAAAATGAGAACCCAACAAGACGAAATGGCTATGTGTTTGAGTAACGCTTTGCGTTTTTAATGGGAGCATGCGTTGTATGCTTCCTTGGTAGTTGAGATGTGTGTTGGGTGGACACAGGTCTGAGTCAGCAATACTAATATTGTACAGCGCCTCTGAACAGTGTTACCTGGTTCTGACGCTATATAAACATATATTATATATACTTATATTACGACTTCTGCATCCTACATCGTGATGTGTGTAACATATATTATAAAACCACTATAACACTTGCCATAATGTATTGTTCTATCCTCATACAAGTATCGGCTAAATATTGCTTCCAAGTAAATAAACACAACAATGACTTTTAACAAGTCGATAATCCGATCGGCCAGTTAAACCGCTAAAAATAGACTCTTTAAAACAGGAAAGATAATAGGCTACCGGTTTATATTTTATTATGCCCATATCTGCCCAACACTAGTCATTATATTCGAGAGAGAAACATTTAGGTGCTATTTTAAGCTTAATTCGAATAACGCGCCGACATTGATGAGCGATATTAGAAAGCCGTAGTCGATGGGTTTTTTTTTACAGAATAGTTTTTCTTAACACTTATGTCGACCCCTTTCAATGGTACTCGATATGCCTCTGTTTTACCACAATGTGCCATTATTGGAATGATAGCATAGAGACGAAAGAATCGGGATAGGTGTTAAGTAAAAGACGTAGGCGTGCGCTTAATAGAGCATCACTGTGATATGTCACTATCAATGTTAAAGATGAATTCTAACTAACAGATATGGGATTTCGATACATACAGAGAGAGAGAGAGAGAGAGAGAGAGAGATGTGTGTGTGTGTGTGTGTCTGTGTGTGTGTTGTCACCATGTTAACAATACGATATTTAATAAACCTTAACCCGGAGCTTGTACAGTTAGTGTGTAGCAATGACATTCACGGAGGCGAATCTTGTTGTTGTTGTTGTTGTTGTTGCTGCTGCTGCTGTTGTTGTTGTCTGGTGACACCCTGATGGTAACGACATCGTATGTTGGAGAGTCCCAATAAAAAGTAACCTGGATCTGGGCTGGTTGAGTAGGGTAGATTTTATGTGATGTGTGTGTGTGTGTGTGTGTGTGTGTGTGTGTGTGTGTGTGTGCAAATATTAAGGACGGAGGCGCCACCCCACACGACAGCCAGAATGATAGACAGAGACTCGGAGGAACAAATAGACATCCACACGGGCTGACGGAGGAAGGGAATGGAAATAACAAAGTAAATGTCAGGATAAAGTTAGCTGGAAAAATAGTATTTGTCATCTATAGCCCGGGATAGGGTACCTTATGTAATGTCGGTATATATGGTGTCGGCATATAGAGGCATTACTGTAGGTGTCAGTAAGACCAATGATGGCCGATATAATCATAGTGTATTAAATGGTGGGTGTATCATGTGTATCTGTGTGCGTGCGCGCGCACGCGTGTGTGTGTGTGTGTGTGTGTGTGTGTGTATCATGAGTGTGTATGCACGTGCAAAACGCAAGCTTGCTTTCCATGGAATAATAAAATTTGCGTATGTATATATATATATATATATATATATATATATATATATTAAAATACAATTTTGATATACGACGGCTTTTATTGGTGAGATATAAGTTTTAATTAAGTCGCTTTCCCAGAATTACTTAAAATACATCCCAAAGGCTTTGATTATGCGGACTCTCTACCTTCCAGTAGAGTTGACTGTTCGCTAGGCATTCAGCTAATCGAGGCCTTACTGTATTTATGTAACGGAATCACAGACAGCCCGGTACAGCACCACCATAATCCAATATCGTGTGTAATTATTGCCTGAGTTAGTGCTTTGTGTTATGTCCCTTCCAATGGGAACATATATATATATATATATATATATATATATATATCACTCGTTCTGGTATTAACACCGATAACTTTGTTCTCCAAAATGTCGGCCATGTCACGACACTAGGGCGCTGTGTCACATGACTACGGTCGATGAGGTCACATGACGTTATTCTCAATAACGATTGGATGTCGTTTCCATTATTCAAAGAGTAACCTTCTGATTAATGTCTTTTGTTGGTGAGAAATAGATTTACTTCGCGGCTAGGGTGGTGTTATGAATGGGGGAAAGACAGACAGACAGACAGACAGACAGACAGACATACAGACAAACAGACAGATATATGCACAAAAATGGTGGCATACAGGTTATATATATATATATATATATATATATATATAGTGGTAATGTATTATATGTCTCATTATGAAAAGTCGCTGCTCTGGATTCATTTCCGGCATTTTTTCACGATTAGTGATTCGCTGTTCCAGTGCTTTAGTCCATACTCTACACACGCGCGCGCGCCGAGAGAGAGGGGGGGGATATTACAAAATTCGGGTAAGTAATCACACTGGAAAGATCACAATTAGTGAATCTATTACTGTAGGGTTGAGGTGTACGTAGCACTAACATCAACTGAGGATGATGATGGTGCCGATGTAGATAAAGATGATGATGATAATGTTGACGATAATAATGATAATGATGATAATGATGCATTTTCATCCGGATCACCGCCATCAGGAGTAGCGGCTCGCACTGATCCAGCCAATTGAGGCCTCATCAACAAACCTAGTCAGCCATCAAACACGACCGGCCTGCCGCCTCTACCAGCACTATCCCCCTCCCCTCGGCCTCATCCCGCTGTACTTCCCTATGACTATATACCATCTTCTCGCCAGAGAAGATGATCTACTCTATCCGTGATGGTGTCATCTTCTTATCATCATTGTTATCATTGTTTTTGATTCAATCGTCTCGGAGCGATGATGTGAATGAGTACTATCTCATTGCCCCAGTTTATTCGTTTATTCCTATCGCGCACGCACACGCACACACACACACACACACGCACACACACGCACACACGCACGCACACACACACACACTGCGGTGTATATATCGACATTGTGTCTCTACATGTCGTTTGCTGTGTTAACTTAAAAATACGGCTTCCTTCATACGGTACCCCTGATGTACCTCCCACTAGTATATTGGCGTTATATCGAGGACTAATAAAAATACTCGTTGGCTGATATATGCGGTTTTTATGCCAACCCCCCCCCCTCCCACGTTCCACGACCCATAACCCATCCCGTTGTGGCTGTTTATACACAGATGCTTTCGTTTATAACCCTCAACCCCTCGACTGGGAGACGCGACTTTATACCGAGGGATATGGAAAACTATCCGTTGATTGACATAAAATGAGCATAAATATACCAAAAGATGACGGGTTCCAGGTTCGAATCCCAGCCACATTCCCAGTTTCAGTCTTAAATTCGATACGCTATTGTGTACGAACACCGTAATGGCATGCTTCTGATGGCATAGACGATGCCTGTCTACATATCCGGTGGTCAGATAGCATTATGTTACGTGACACTCTTTATTCCGTGATATAATACAAATATTTCCTCTTTATTTTGCATGATATACCATCATACTGGCTAACAATATATTCTATATCACCGACATAGACAGACTGATATTATATCAGCGTAATAAATTGATGAATATATAACACGGGCGCAACCAATTATGTCATTTCTGTATAATTAACGGCGTGCTCCGTTGGCGAGTTGGTTAGAGCGCTGGGCGGGAACCTCCGGATCAAGGTTCGAGTCCTAAGTGCGACTAGCAGCCGCGTTAAACGAACTATGCGCACTCACTGTACAGTTAATAGCTATATCACTATAACAAATAACGGTAATAATAGCACTATAGATAATAGCAGGGTTTTTTTTTGGGGGGGGGGGCTTCCTTCAACAGAGGTTATAGTCTGATAACCAAACAGTGAAAAAAGACAGATGGTACGTAATTTACTACTTTATCGCGGGAAATAATTATAAATAAGTTTAGAATTTCAGTTGGACGGCAAATTCGAGAACGAAGCCCCGCTAAAAAACTAAAACAAACAACAAAAAACAAACAACAAAAAACAACAAAACAAACATCAAAAACAAACAACACGCCAACACAATGACCGCGAATAAAGATCCCATCATTCAAACTCTCTCGATCACGGTAATAATCCAATAAAATTTACTTTTACTTTTTCAGCCGGATTAATTGACACAGGGAAGTCTCATTACTTTGGCGGAAGGCAATCAGTGAATGAAGTAACGGTTAACTTATCAGTTAGCATCAGATAGCATGACATTTGCCGATATCTATTATTTTTTTATCCGGATGGTCGCTAAAGTCGGTGGCGGATTATTCAAGTTGTATTGTATCTTGTTAGGGTAAGCATTTTGACGCGAACTGGATATAACATACAGTACCCAGCTAGCCATCACCTACGTCTATTGGACTAGCGATTGAACTCAAAAGAGGTAACTCATTGTTTGGTTGCATGACTAGAACCCAGATGAAAGTACCACCTCTATTGAAAGTAGCCCCAAATACAACAGCAGGATCACCAGTCTTGGTTATGGTGGTGGGGACTTAATGCAGAGTGTGTATTCTTCAATAAGAAATAAATTAGTCGTATGGTTACCAACCATGACGAACCACCTGTATAAGTGACAACTGAAATATTATCCCTCAAAACGGTATACCTTTCTCGTTAGAGAAAGCATTACCTTCTTTATATTAGCACCTGCTTTTAAGAGCGGCCCATGAAGACCAGCTTTCTGGTTCTATACTTCTTGACATATATTTAAATAGTGCTTAAATGAAGCTGGTCTTTTAAGGTAGGTGGTAGTAGTAGGAATATGCTTTACTGCTCGTACATATGCACACAGACATTCATGAACGTACACAGGTCTTACCTTTGTATTCCAGAAGAAAATCCGACCTAAACATACCATCCATGGCCGTAGGTAACCGGTCTATGAAGATCTTGACGTAGTTTCCACCGGAGGTGAAGACGTGTTGCGACCGGTGACGTCCTCGGCATATCTCCAGCGTCCAGATCCGGGTACCTCGTTCCTGGATCACCAGAGAGGTGCTGCAATCCGGCGACAGGTAGCCCTCCTTGATGTACCGTTTCATGCCTAGATCCAGAAAGGTGACGTTGATCTTCTGACCTTTGGGTACCTGAATCTGCCACGGACAGGCCTTGGTGCCGAACGATGGTGACGTCATCGAAACGAGACCCAAATATCCTGAAGCGTTCGTGTTGGTGTGCTGCTGAACTTCGTGGCAGGAATTCCGCTTGCCAGGAACTGGAACACGACAAATATTGGTCAATCAGGAACCATAGGAACCCGTGGATCGTATTATATCATTTAATAGAAATTAATCCCTCTTTAATGGGTTATATTGTTTCTTATACGCCAAGCCATAATCCAGAACAATCCACCATAATCCAGAATAATCCACGGTAATCTATCTACTCCTACCAGTACTCATTTATAGCCTTGCCGCTACTTCACTACTCTATGATCGAGCTACAAAAAGTCACCTTGCTACGACCCCACTGCCTTTTTTTGGCTAACACCAACCCAGGAGTTCCCGTATATAGTGCAGTGGGTAGAACAGTGTGCTGGAAAGTTGTCAGTCAGGGTTCGAATCGGATCAGGTTACCGGTGTTTGTGGGATCTTTCCAGGGGGAGTCATTCTTAAGGAATATATACTCTGCGTGACAAGCGCCGAGGCTAACTAAGCCCCACTCACTCACTCACTCACGAATATTTATTATTTCACATTGTAAAGTATCGTCCTTTATTGATGCCGGTGAATGTTTTTCAAGCATTAGAAATTACGCTATTTAACCCCCCCCCCCAACACACAGATTGCTAAAACTTGTCGGATCAATGATAATTGAAAATTAAATCTGTTCTCTGGTTAACCGAAAAACTAATATTTTAATTAATATTAATATTCACAAACAGTTCACCCATATCTCCTAATACTACCGTAAGTTACTACTACCACTACTATTAGTATCGTTGCTACTGCTACTATTACTACTCTCAATAATAATGCAAATGATAATAATAATAATAATAATTTAAGGTACGTTGACTAAACGAAGATATTTTTATAGCAAACACGCCGAAGAAATGAAAGCAATACAATGAAAAAGTCAATGAAAAATTGTATATAGCCGCTCTGAACAAACATATCTCTACGTTGATAGTATTGCTTTATAACAGTTTTAGGTTTCGATGACACTAAGAAGCTAAGCTGATGTATAGGTGTGGATAATAAAACCCAACAAACCCTAATATTTAATACGAAATGTGTACAAACTAAAAAAATTATTATCATCGGAGTAACATAATATATCGTTGTATTGTGTTTCACGGCATATAATACATCTGTATAAAAGTGCATTCCATGTGAGCCATTGCTCAAGGTGGTTGTCTGAAAATATGAATATTTTAATATATAGGCACGAAGGAACCAGAAGTTAATAATAAAACTATATATAATAAATATATTATGTACACCACAGTCTATGACGTAGATAAGAAGAAGCTTCAGGTTGATTGTTGTCTAACACGAGCCGTATTGACAGCATTTCAGCGCACTTACTGACCGATTTATTAGCATTTTTGTTTTATATTAGATTGAAGCCTATGAAGTTTACCAATACATGTCAGCATATTTAAAAGAAGAATAAATTTATAATAACAACTTTATTCTATCATCGAGAAGAAATATGTGGCTTAAAGTTTGAGGAACAGAGAAACGTATCACATATAACCCGTATCAGTAAATAGCCAGAATTGTCATATAAACACACACATAATTCTGAATTAAGGGAATCGATTAAGATCGGGATAGTGAATCAAATTGACCGAGGGCTTTCAGGTACTGCTCCGGGCACATTTTTGTTAGCCGGTTAATCGAAATATCGGTTAAGTGAGAGTCGGCTAAACGATGGTCGACTATAAGCTCTAATGTCACAACTCCGGTGGCTGACATGGTTAAATGTCACTGAAAAGATCCTAAAGGTTGTAGGTTAATGTTTTATATTTGGTATGTATTTTAGTCAAATCAAAAGCTCTGCCTGCTATCACTTCGTTTCTGAGTTATGTCCGGTATCGTTTGCTGCTAAAAGGCTAAATGCATTCTGTTTTTTTGTTCTTTTCTTCATCCCGCTTCATCGGAATAGCGCACGATGACGCCATTTCTCGTCTGGTGTTAATGGAGACAAATAAATCCGGCCGAGATTTTAAACAACGGCGTCTGCGTTTTGTATTCCGCTATAAAACTATTAAAAAATATAATTCACCGAGTTTCATTTCGATGACAAAACGCCAGCATTACTGAAAGATCTATGGATACAATGTCTGAAGGTCCAGACGAGAAGAGAAGGTCGGTGAATCGGCCGAGAATAGAACTCGGGTAAACAAACAAACTAAGCCGAGATTGCTATTAACTTGGATCATTTTGTGAACAAACCAATATATCAAAATACGGGATAATGTATGTGAAACTTTAGCTGAGATTAGGCATTTTGTTATATCTATTTCTTAGATATACAACTTCATCTGCTATCAATAAGAACCAGATCATTCTACTGTATAGCTAGCTATCTATCTATGTCATAAACTCGTCCGATCTCAGCCAGTAGACATGTTCGCGGTCTTCAACGTTTTCTAGGTCAGTGGCGCAGCATCTTACGGACCAATCAGAAGCTGGTTATCTTTGAGGAATTTCCAATGACCTATTTTTTACACTACCTACCGTCAATAAATCCATATTACTGTCTAATACATACTCGATTTTTAGTATGATAACGGCGTAGGGTACAAGAAAAGTGATGTCGAGCTAAAAACAAAACATCTTCTTGTTCAGTTCATTTAGACTTGGTTACTGGCTGACTTGGTGATTAGTTTACGATCTCCTTTTAAAGAACAGTTCGGCTTCGTCTCGTAAACTTTGATGATTCGTGGATGAATATACGATTTAGAAACAATCTTTACCTTTGATTATCACCGAACTTATAAAAACGCACCTGACCAGTGAAAACATTACTGAAGTACCGTAGATTTTCCTATTCGGAATTACTACAGATAGCACACGAAGTCTCTGTATTAGCCTTCAATTTCAATGACGTCAACCTAGTATCCCACGGATTTAACGAAAAGCCACTTTTAGATTTTGCAAGTCTCCGGGATCTCTCCGGAATATGCACTGTATTTCATAAGTTTGCAATTTGGATAAAAACCATTTTGTTTTAACCTATTTGGACTGATAACTTTCCATATACGAGCCGGCTGGGAATTAATATAAAGCAGTATTTCATTACATTATTTTAAAGTGTCATAGGTATCACATAGCTAGATGGGATTCCAAAGTGATGGTGCGCACTTATACTAAGCGGTTACTAAGGTGTTTGCCATTATTTCAAAGAAATAATTTAATAAATATAATATCGGACCTTTTCGCTCCTATAGTGCAGTTTTTAGTGCACTGCACCGTAAAACCTACAAAATCAAGTAATCTCTGTTTGGGGGATGTTTCTTCAGCTAGTGTACCCCACCTCCCGTGGAGCTATATGCCAGGTGTGTGACCAACGATGAGGGTTTAAAATTGACTCCAAACGCTTATACAGACTTGCGCCTTGCAAATTTTGATGATAGTGATATATATATATATATATATATATATATACAAAGATGATAAAGAGATGAGAACAGAAGGACAAGACAAAAAATATCCCCTTTGTGACGATGTGCTAGCAAATCTTATTCATTTACTGATTCACTCACTGATAAATCGACTCACTGACCGACTAACTAACTAGCTGATCCACTTGTTGATTAACTGACAGACTCATTAACTCAATCACTCGCTGACACACTGACTGACTGACTCATTCACTGACTGAATGATTGATTAACTGACTAACTGACCGACTCACCAGCTCACTCACTCACTCACTCACTCACTCATTCACTCAATCAATCAATCAATCAATCAATCAATCAATCAATCAATCAACCCACCAATCAATTAATTGATCAATCAATCAACCAATCAACCCACCAATCAATTAATTGATCAATTAATCAATCAATCGATCGATCGATCAATCGATCTTCAACCACTTACTCATTCAGTCACTCAATCACTCACATACTAAGTCATTTACGAATTTATTCATTCACGGAATCAGTCTTTCACTCATTAATATTCGTTCACGGAATCAGTCTTTCACTCATTAATTCCCACTAAATATCTCCCTTTCTCATCCCACACTCCATTCTTCCCTATCTCCTTTCCTCAATCAATCAATCGGCCAATCAATCGATCGATCAATCATTCAATACATTTGCCAGCGAGCCAGCAAATGCGTGCCAAATCGGGCGTGAAATAGTCAATTTTGAACCGCTCCGGACGCCCTCCACATGGTTACCAGTCTCACCACCGAGCCAAACACCCACTAGACCCACACAAAATCCCAATCCCCACCCCCAACCGGATCAGAACTTACGTCGTACACACTGATAGGAGGCCTCCAGGTAGCTACTAAAATCCCTCTGGCACGGATGGATGTCGACTAGTTCCCGGACTTCCACCAGACAGCGACTTCGTCCGGAGCAATTGTCGTCGAAGATGCCCAGAACGTCCGTGGAGCAGCCAACCTGACCGTAGTCGCTCGTGATGCAGCGTCCACTGCGCATGCGCCCATAAATCGCCGTCATCATGACGATGACGTGGTCGCGAGGGCAGGTGGCATTGAACGACTCGTGGAGGCAATAGTCGAGCAACTCTGTAAGAAAACGACAGGAAAAATATTTAGCAAAGATTTTTTTATTTGTTGGCCAAAGCTTTCGAATAAATGACGGCACTTGTGGCGCAGAAGTCGGTTTTAGTTCGACGACAATGTCTCATCTCGCACAGGAAGCTCACAGGTTTTCTTGCCAGTCAACCGATTTATCACAAATGGCTCGTTTTATTTGTCATTTTGTTTTAAATTATTGCCTTTGAAATTTTTGCTTTGGTGTTCGACGCTTAAAGCAGGCTAAACAGCTGCATCAAATATACGCTTATTATTATTATTATTATTATTATTATCATTGTTGTTGTTGCTGTTATTGTTGTTATCGTCACCATGATCATCAGCATTGTTATCAACTTAACCATTATTATTTTATTTTTGAAAACAAAAATAACAGAAGAAAGTCGAACTCTCGCTTGTCCTCCACACGCGCCTTGCCAGAGACGGGTACACGATGTCGGCTCACACACGTGTCATCGTACGGTCGAACGTCAATAATTCAGGAAATTCCGCGATGTCAGCTTTTTTGTAGAATTACGCCGAGTCTCGTACCGTTGTTTGCCCCGTTATCAAATTGTCAGTGATGCGAGTGACATACAGACAGACTGACTGACTGAGAGTCTGACACCCCCCCCCCCCACACACATACACAGAGAGAGAGAGAGAGAGAGAGAGAGACCGTGTAAATAATCCATGACGCACGTGTACTTTCGTCAACTACACAACCAGAGATAACCGGAGATGGGCGGAATATTGTACAATAATGGAACGACTTTGATGTGGGCCGAAATATGCCGAAACCGTCTCCGGGGTATGCACGTACGGGTCTTAATGTAGATTACATTTGCGTCTGGCGGTGTGGGTGGGGGGGGGGGTGGAATGAGACCCAAGAACTAGTATTTATTTAGGAAGGAGCAGTGTTGGGGGATTTTTGTTGAAGCGACTTTTGAAGAACAGAATGTTATCATCTATTAGCCAAAGTATTTTAAAAGGATGTTGCTTTATAAGAATAATGATAATAATAATAATTTTTACAGCAATTCGCTGTTCCTATTCCGTAAATGGTACACACCAATAGCATCACCAATAACACACATCACGTGCTTTTAAAGAGGGCAATGGACTGAGGTATGTGAAGGCTCAAACGATTAAGGTATATGGAGACTTAATGGACTGAGGAATGTGGAGGTTGACTGGACTGCGGTATATGAAGGCTGAGTGAACTGTGGTACTCGGAGGTTGAGTGGGCTGAGGTGTATAGAAGATAAATGGACTGAAGTATATGGAGGCTGAAATGGACTGAGGAAGGTGATGGTTGAATGGACCGAAGTATATGGAGGGCGAGTCGACGGAGGTACGTGGAGGTTGAGTGGACTGAGGTATATAGAAGTTGAATAGATTTAAGTATATGGAGGCTGAAATGGACCGAGGTATGTGAAGGCCGAGTGGACTGAAGTGTATGAATGCTATGTGGACTGAGGTTTTTGGAGGCTGAATGGACTGAAGTATATGCGAGCTAAATGGACTGAGGTATGTGGACGGTGAATGGCCTGAGGTGTGCACAGGGTAAATTAACTGATATAAGCTGAGGTTGAGTGAAGTGAGATATGTGGAGGCTGAGTGGACTAAAGTATGTGGAAGATGAAAGATGATAATAGGGGTATATTTAACAGTAAGACCAAGACACCGAACCCTGTATACCTATAATTTTTCTAACTGTTGCTGTTGTTGTTGTTGGTGGTGCTGCTGCTACTGCTGCTGTCTTAGTTTGTGTTGTATAATTCTTGTTGTGGCTATTTCAAGATATCCGCTATTTAATTTCACATTTATCACGACTGTCAAACCTCTTCATGACAAAGATAATTCGAGGTCATTTGGAGGTCATTCAGAGGTCATTAGAGATCACAGTCGCAATACAAGATAAGCCAAAATCATCCGGCGTCACGTGCCGCCAGAAACCGATCCGTATCCAGAGACATATCACGTGCCGCGATCCGGACATCACCGCCGAACTGTCCATAATGAAAGGGTTTAATTATCTAGGTAATTGCGCATGCGCACTTCAGCCACTCGGCAGCACCCCGTGACGGTTGCCAAAGGCAACGGATGACGTCATCATAACAAGATCGATGACGAAGCTGTCACAAAAATCACCCGAGGACGTATTTATCATGGCGTTCCTGACAGCTGGCACCGTCGAAATCTTAACCGGGCAACAAACCACTGCACAGCTGCATCAGCAATATCGCAGTAAGACACACCTGTTACGTCGGGAATGTGCCGCAATTGATTACCAAAGTGTTTTGACATTGAAAAGAGTTTTGAGCCCAAATAAAAAGAATTAATCCGAAATAAAAAACACAATGGCAATACAAAACCAGAACAAAACAGAAAGGATAAAAAAGGATAAAATAAAAAGATTTCAATAAATATTCCGCGTATCCTTTGTCATTTGTATGGGAATCACGAAACGTGAGAAAAGTACATTTACCAAAATAAAAACCTGAAACGTGATTGATGTCTGTTGAAAATAAAACAAAAGGAAAAAAAAGAATCAGGTTAGGTTTAACAAACGCGATCCGATAATGGCTCAAGTTGGGTTTTCTCTTTTTGAATTGACTTTTTTTTAATCCGGAAGGCATTCTGGATACACCTGGACGCGGGATTCTAAAACTATCCGGGAATTAGCCAGGTATATGGTTACCTGAGGTCGTTACGATGACAGCGGACCATATTTATGCCGGTATTACGTGCCAAGGTGTTGCCCTCTAGCGGCGATCCAGTTTCGCCGTGTGACGTTGATCCGGGTAATGTAGAGAGATTTGGCGTGAGCTCGGCTTTATGGATCGGTCTGTGTGTACCGGGATGTGAATGAGGAGGTAAGTGGTTGGTGATCTGTGTCTGGATACCAGATGGTATCATGGTAGTTGAGGTGGTGGTCGGGATAGTAGTGATGGTGGTGGTAGTAGTTGTTATGGTATATAATAATGGTAGTAGTAACAGCAGTGGTGGTCGTGATAGTAATGATAGTAGTAAGAGTAGTCGTAATAGTAGTAGAGGTGGTAGTGGTTATTGTTGTTATTGTTGTTATTGTTGTTGCTGTGGATATGGTGGTGGTTGTGGCAGTAGTAGTTGTGATGGTGGTAAAAGTAGCAGTAGAAGTAGTAGTGGTAACAGTTCTTGTTGTTGCTGCTGCTGATGTTGTGAAGATGATGAAGCTTATCATTGTGGTGGTAGTGGTAGTAGCCGTAGTAGTTGTTGTTTTGTTGTTATTGTTATTATTGTTGTTGTGGTTGTTGATACTGTTGCTATTGTTGTTGTAGAGATACTGATAGCAAGAATTGTATCAGTAGTGCAGGTACTAGTGTCACCACTTCTAATGGAGTTCGAGAGGCCTGTTCCGGGTGTGACGTCATTCAGGTGGAGAAATACCCAGGTGTGAGAAGGAATTCCATTGTCCGTTGATTAGCTGAACGAGAGTTCTGGATCGATACCGAAGCGGTATCCAGATTGTTGTCCCAACGTCGCTCTCGGGTCATGACCTATAGGTGACAAGCCATTCTGGATCAATGTCACGACGTCCAGCTGACTTTCTAAGCCATCTAAGAGAAACGCAATCAATTAGCTATCATACTCCGGATTTGAATCAAGGGGGGGGGGATATGTGGGGTGGATTAGTGGGAAGGGATAGATTTGGCTTCATAACACTCCCAGAATTCCTCTCTTCATCGTCACCACTTCACGCCATGTTCACATCCGGGTCAACGCGTACGACGACCCCATTGTCTTCGCATAAAGGCGCCCCCTACTGACGATCCAATAAAAACCGAGCAGCAGCGGCAAACCTTCCGATGGATAGGCGGACACATCATGCCGCCTTCTGGATCGCCGCCTTCGGAAGGGCTGCGCGATCCATGTGCCGTGGTAATGAGGATATTTTCTAGCCATAGACCGCCAACGAACGGGGAGCCAGGTTTATTGTTACCTGGCACAGTCATTAATCTTTTCGCTCATTATCGTCTCGTGTTGTGGTTCGTAATGAGCGAACAATCTCTGGATCGTCCCCGTCCTCTGCGCTCGAAGCCGACGGATCCGGACTATCTTCGCGTCACAATGACTGATCGGTTCTGGATACCACGTCTTTCTATTCGGGAACTATTATATCAAAGGAATGGCGGCGCCGGTAATTAACCAACGTATGTGGGTAAGAAGTGCGTGGGGGTGGACTTCGGTTGGTTGGGTAGGTGACTGGGTGTTTGGGTGTATTGGATGGGATGGAGGGAAGCGGTGTGACAACTCTCACCGTCCAGGTCGTTAAGGACAGGGTTCGCTGTCTGCTGTAATGTATCTTCATTTGGCGCCATTTATCCCGTTTTAGGTAACGAGACGACTGGCCAATCTTTAATTGATAAATAACAGTCGACACTGTCTGGAAAGACAGACGCACGCACGCATGCACACACACAGATAGAGAGAGAGAGAGAGAGAGAGAGTATCATCATCATAACTATTTTCGTCATCATCTGCTCATCTCCTAGATCATCCCATTATCATATAGATAACGAGAGCGTTAAATGGAGAAGTGTCATAGGTAAATGGCAGACGATAATTATCTAACAATCTTATGACTGGACTAAAGGAAATGATGGAGAAAGGGTTGATTTTAGTAGAAGGGGGGGGATTCTAGTAAAAAGGGGGGTGACATTAGTATTGCGGGGGGTATTGATAGAGGGGGGTGTTGTTGGTAAAAGAAGGAGGCCCCTGAAAGATGAGAGGTATTGTGGGGAAGGAAGGAGAAGGTCTTTGGTAGAAAGGAGGTGTTGTGGGGGGGGGCGGCATTGTGAAGGAAGAGGAAGGCAACGTGATATTGTCGAATGTCATCATATTTAAGAGTTTAGTACAATAATAATGGCAACACAGCAACAGTCTGTTAAGTCGAAAATCACATCACAGTACACAATACAGCACCACATTATACCACACGAAATTACACCGCACACCAAACCACACCACACACCAGCCAACCACTCACCAGCCAACCACTCAACTCCCACCGCCATCCCCGACATCCCTCATACGAAGTAATCACGAAGACATTATTATCAGTAATTTTCCCGCCAATTTTCACCAAACGATAACAACAAGGTCACTGATTTGACATCTGTCATAATTATGGTTAACTGACCTGAAAACCTTCTGACACGACACTGACAGCTGACACGTGTGACACCGACACGCGTCACACGGGCACACGGGACAATCACATATTTGACACTAATGACACGCGCGACTCTAAGTAAGACGACTACGACGAAGTTGACACACGTACAATGGCACGCGAGACGCTGACACACCGACAAATGTGACACGTATCAGTGACAACGACATACGAGATATTGACACATAAACACGCACACACAACACTGATCGGTCGTTTATAAATAGTTCGTGGATAAACAATCGTTTGCGGAATTGTGTCTTTTATTTGTTTTGAGTTATGCACGAACTGTAGTATGAAATTGTGGCACGGCGTTGTGCATAAATTAGCGCCATGAATCTCTGCATGTTTTATGGGCATAATTGCGGATGAAGTTGTTCTTGATCAGTTGCAATGGTGCATTGAGCAATCGATTCCCTGCGCATCCCCGATTCATCCAATTAGATCGGCAGTTTTATTACGAATGCTGCTCCGATGAATATCACGTGACCAGAACGTCATCAATCATCAAACGGCCACGGTGACGTCATCGCCGCTGTTGTCCGAACGCCGGCGAAGGGCGTCACCTAGCGATCGAATCTTAGCCGTCGTCCGGATAGCCAGCTCCAATATGACAGGACTTGGGAAAATCCGGTACGGACAGAGACGAAGCCACGTTCCGGATCCAGTCGTTTCAAGTGAAAAATTGATGTCTACTACAACCCGCCTACCGGCATCTGGATCACCAACAAGTATAAAGACTGTTCTCCCATTAGGCCGGATAGTTCCATTAGCCATTCCGGACACAGCAATGGCTAACCATTAACGTATACCATTGCCTGAAAGAATGATACTGTCCGGATTTGTGGGACAAAAGTTACCGGGACAAATTCACCGCAAATCTATTGCCTCGACCCACGCACGTGCTGGCTGTGGGACAAATAAATGTGGAGGCCATCATTCCTCGACAACTCGCTACATTACAACAGTGCGCATGCGCCGTTGAATTTATAAACAACCATATTGCCCACTATGCCTTTCGATCAGTCGATAATTGTATAGTTTTAAACGCAAAATTTTAACAACGTTCTAAAGCTAATTTGATAATCACACACACACAGTCACGCGCATGCGCGCACACACACACACACACACTGTCACAACAACTGTAACAACAAACCGTGATAATAAATGTCATGACAGTTTTCATAATATTTATCATAGCAGTTGCTATAACAGCTGTCGTAATAATTGTTATAACAACTGTCAAAAATAAACTGTTCCAGTACTTTACAGATAAAATAAATCGTTTCGGAAAATAAACAAATGAGCAAAGAAACAAAAATGAGAGTATAAAATTCACTTTAAAAATCATTTCTGAAACAATCAAACTAGTAATATTATATTTTTTAAATAATTTTTGGTTACGAATTTTTTTTGACCGACATCAGAATCTGAAATAATTGTACTCGTTCAATGAGTGAAACAAGTTTTATATCGCGGTCTATGTGAGCTGAAATTCCTCGTTAGCTGGAAACAAAATCAATCCGCTAAACTCAAGTGAGCTTCTCGGTATAGAGCATAGGCCTCTCGAAACGCCATTGTCGCTGGGTTGGGGTGAACGGGGGGGGGGGGGGGTTACGGTCCTGGATCGATCTATATAGAGCGGGACTCCGAAATGTCGGGATTTCTCCGGATACGACTGTCCCGGGATACATCGAATGCTATTCAAGGACGAATCCGGTTCTGCGTTACTCGGCGAGTGCTGGATAAGTAACTTGTTGTGTGACAAGCCGCTTAGCACCGGATTATATGGATCGACCTGGATCTTACGGCAGCAACATGACCGTGTTCTGGATATAAGTTAATCTCGGGCTGGTGGGATTTCTTCAGGATATTGTATTTACTTCATAGTAACTGGTCTGTAACACACACACACACACACACACACACACACAGTGACTGATAAAGCGATCCTGATGGCCGGAGTGACAGGTGAAACAGCTGCGTCTGATAATGATAACAGATGGGGTACAGTTGCACAAAGTAAAGACAGCAGGTCGATTGAACAGTCGGGTTGATAAAAAGACAGTCGGGGTGACAGGCGGATTTTACGAGCGGAACAACAGGCGTACAGAGGTGCATGACAGGCGGAACGGATCAGCGACGCATTAAACGATGCTGACAGGTGGAATAAACGGGTCGAGTGACAGGCGGCACAGCTGTAGTCGAGCCGAACGAGGCGATGATAAAAGCTAGAACCAGCAGTCGGCTCAAACGGGCAGTCTGAACGAGCCACGTTATGGGATAGCACAGACGGAGATTAAAGGTCGGTATCCATATGAATTGATGGAGGAAAGTCGACGCCACCTGGATCATCAACGTGACCTTTGTGATCCCTTTGGTGACCTTTGGGACCCGCCTGCCGAGTAAATCTTATTAAGTAGTATTGTGTTTGGGCATCGGCTTTGGGACTGATGAGTTAATAAAGATAATATTATTATCCTTATAGTAAAGGACGACACGAAAGCTGGATGTCATCATACGTATGACAGCTTGGATGGCGGAATCTGACAGCTCCTTGTACCAGTAGAGGACATCACCCTATAGATAAAAACCGTACCTTTGCAGGATTCTGCTGGAGTAGGATCCAACAGATGCTAATCACACAATGGCTTCGTATAGATAAAACTAGGAAAGTGACTTAGCTGTTAACACACACACACACGCACACGCACACACATGCATACGTACATACACACGCGTGCGCGCACACCGCATATGCGCACGCGCACCGCACCGCACATCATACACACAACCGCCGGTCCATTCATTATGTATCAGTACAATCCTGATTTTTTAACCGGAAATCAGACAAAGTCGCAAGACAAATTCATCCATCGTCGACAATTAATTAGTGTTAAAACATTTTTATTGTCGTCATCTGAAACAAACAAAAAATTGGCTGACTATAAGACACGTGTTAGTATTGATGGCGGCTTAACACACACACACACATATACACACACACACACACACACAGAGACAAATCCCCCCATACAAATCCGTATCAATTTTACCAGAGTAATATTAACACAGCGTCTATATTTAATGGTGACTTTTCTCTAACAGGTGACCAGTATATATTAAAAAAAGCCATTCATTGAAGCCAGTCTTTGTTCTCTCTCGGCTAATTAGGCACCTACATATTAGACGTATTAGACAGGAGCATGTCTATTAGACGTCCAGTCACACCATATAAGGTTAAGAAAGACCTTCTATCAATGCTATTAGAATTTTAGCGTCTACTCCTGATTGTTAAGAAACTGACTTACAGTATCTCGTACAGTCTTGGTCCTTGATCCGGGTTATTCCATGTAGATCCAGATGAGTGGAGCCACCTCAAGGTGATCATATACCATACACAATATATTATTATTATACTGTGACGTATGTTTGTGAAGATGACTATAATGTCATTGTCTCTGTCTCCCGGATTGAATATTATTATTATTATTATTATTAGTTGTTGTTGTTGTTGTTATTGTTGTTGTTATTGTTGTGTTTTTTGTGGTTGTTGTCGTCGTCGTCTTTGTAATTTCCAGAATGATCGTTATTGTTACTACTTTTGTTGTTGTTATTAATGCTGTTGTTATCGCTGATTTTGTCGTTGTTGTTGCTGCTGTTGTTGTTGTCGTGGTCGTTGTAACTGTCGTAATTAATATTATTGTTACTGCCGTTATTATAATGGTAGTAGTAGTAGTACTAGTTGTTGTTGTTGTTGTGTTTTGTTGCTGCTGTTGTTGTTGTCGTGGTCGTTGTAACTGTCGTAATTAATATTATTGTTACTGCCGTTATTATAATGGTAGTAGTAGTTGTTGTTGTTGTTGTTGTTTTAATGTCGTTGTTGTTGCGTTCAGGTGCCGCGAACAGGTGCGCAATGATATGTATTGCCGTTAGCCGCCAATAAACACAATTAGCATCGTTCGCCATGGTAACGGGGACGCGGCGAGTCCGTCTCCCCGATTATCGCCCAGTCCACGTCGCGCTCATTAACCGCGATGTCGAGATAGAAATTATAATAAAACTGATCATCGTCAGTTTTAGGACTAAGTGAAGGGAAATTTACACCGGGTAAAGCGTTTCTAATCATGTCACGTCTGCGTTTAAAACAATAACTAGCGCTTTTACGTGTTAAGGGGGGGGGGTTGGACTGCTGAACATGCTAATTAGATAGCGGCTCATTAATACTTGGCTCAACTTATTAATATTCATTAGGTGGGGTTCTACGGCGCGCTGGTTTGTTTGTTTGTTTGTTTGTTAATTCCGATGGCTTAACGACGGTTAGAACCATTTCGTTTTCGTTCGTCAGCCGGGTTAGGTTGGAAATGTTTAGAACCAATTAACGAGCCCGATCTACTGGTCTAACATTAGAACCGAATTAGCGAGGTCCGTTTGTTAATTGGACGGGAAATTAACAACTTCTTTTAGCCGGGTTCGATTACAAAAATTTGGAATCGATTAACAAGACGAAGTTTGATAATCCAACCAGCTCGAACTAATTAACAAGGAGCGTCGCTGTTAATTGGGCTAGGGTAACGATAGATAGAACCAATTAAAGGGGGTTTCTTCTTAACGGGGTTAGCTTAGCGGTGTTTGGAACCAATTAACAAAGCTGGTCTTATTCGCTTTCTGGACTGTTTTAGCACCAATTAGAGCCAATTAACGGATTTCATTCGTCATAAAACGATCTTCGTCCGTGCGGAAAGGTTAATGCTGTCACTTGTTTGCGTTCTTGACGAATAAGTCTGACGCGTGATAAATTTTGAAGTTCGGCTCGGTGGGAGGGAGGTGGGAAGATATGGCAACGACCGGGAAAAGAAAAACACAGGCAGATAGATGGTCAGTCATACGGTGAGTTATAAAGATAGTCGTCGATGCAGATGAGTGCATAACTGAACAGTTATGTAGAGAAGTTGGCAGACAAGTAGTAAACAGAGCTGACAGACAGGTGAATAAACGGGAAACCAGAGAAGTACAGACAGAGAAAGAGATGAGCAGATGGGTACACACACACACACACACACACACACACACACACACACACATACAATATATATATATATATATATATATATATAGATAGATAGATAGATTGATAGATAGATAGATAGATAGATAGATAGATAGATAGATAGATAGATAGATAGATAGATAGACAAACAGTTAGAAAACAAGCTAGCAGATAAACATAAAGACACACAGACAAGAAACACACACACACACACACACACACACACAAACACACACACACACACACACATGCATACACACACAAACGCACACACATTATACACACACACACACACACGGTCCTACAAATAAACAAATTATTATAAGCTGATAACCAATAATACAGATTCGCTAACTATCATAACGTTATGACTATTGGGTCCCCGTGACTGCCACATCTCACACATAATAGGGCTGTCACACCTCTATGACAGCCGAATAGCTAGAGCTATCACACCTCAGTGACAGACATACCCATATAGCTGTCATATACGGTCATAGCGACATCGCCGTGACGCCGAAACCACATTCCGGTCACGCCAATACGACTGTCGCGCGCCTACCTATGACTGCTACACCGATATGACAGTCATACCTCGATGACTGCCACATCTGGGCGGGTACCGATTGATAAATGACGTTGTCATGGAGACGTGACAACGCATCCATCACGGCGGGCAAAAAGTCCAAATTAAGCTTTGAGCTAATCAGCTGATACCGTTATGGTAAGGACAGGTATTGAACCGGCAGCCTTATTCTCGTGATTACATGGCTCCTGTAATCGTTGTCCTGTAATCATTGAGCCGATGGGGCGGGGGTGGGATGGGATCATGCGACGTGGGGGTAGCTCCATAAGATTACGACCCAAAGGTCTGTGGCTTGTTATCTGGCGGACATAAAAATCCCTCCCTCTCAACCCCTCTCTGGGGGCAGTACTTCTTTCAACTCCTCCACCTTCAGGGTGACTTGTTCTCGACCTTGGTGGTCCTCAGCTTACCGACTACCCCCGGACCACACCCTAGCCACGTCGTAGCCACGCCCCGGCCACATGCTGGCCACTATTGGTGACCCTCAGCGACAGGGGCCACTTTTAGAAGGGTCAGATAGATCTATATATCTTCGGTTAGTTCTAGATCAGTCAGATGACATTGACCACTGGTGGCCACCCGCGGCACTCCGGGTACGTTGGCCACCCTAGCCACCCCCGCCACCTCTTGCTCTTTGTGACTCCGAACCACTAGATCGCGTAACCATTACATGTATGTAATAATTCAGTGACGCGCATACATCCACGTAAAGCCACATACAGCCATACACAGAAATACACAGCCACACACAACTACACATAACCACATACAACAACATTAAGACATATATATCCACAAACACCAACATGCAGACACATTTAACCACACACCCACATCCGATTACACCCAAATACAGCAACATACAGCCATAAATAGGCTCATACAGCCATACTCTACTACATACAACCACACATGGCCATATAGCTGTTTACCACTATATATTACCACATACCACCACATATAGTGTCGCACACAGCCACACACGGCCACACACAGCCACACACAGCCACATATAACCAAACAGCCATACAAAGACACAAAACCACATACAGTATGCCACTATCAGACCTGTGCCCTAACAGCACTCTATTAACAACGTTGGTCACCATATGCCATCACAGGCCAGTTGAATCACCACAGACCAGTTCAATCACCACAGGGCGGTTCAATCGCCACAGGCCACTTAAGTCACCACAGGTCGATCTAAGTCACTATCCCGGTCCACTCCAGTATAGTTCAAGTAAGCACATGCCACCATAGGCCACCGCAGCCTAAATCAAGTAGTTCTGGGCCATGAGAGGCCACCCCAGGCCACTCGAGTCTAAGTGACACCATATGCGAGTTTATGTGGCTCGTGGCACTAACACGGGACGTAATGTTAGATGGAGGAGGCTGGAAAGCCATATATAACCACATTGTCAACTGGATCAAGGAAGGGGGGGATATCCGGGACAGGGGGGGAACTGTCCGGGACATGGGGGGGGGGGGGGGTCCGGGGGACCATTTTCTGATCACCGACTTCATATCGAACATCAAACAAACGTTGACCAAATATCCTCTTTCTGTCTCTCTCTAACAACTGTCTTATCTCTGTTCTGGGGGGAGGAGCCAGATAGGAGAGAGATAGGAAGACAGGGTGGGTGGATGGGTCAAGAGAAAGGTGGGATGGGAGTATTAGAGTTAGGGTTATGTAGTTAGTGGGACACTCTTATAACGAGGAGAGATTTCTGGCAGAGATTTTCTCCGACGAATTTCGCCCTATCACTTTGTGCCCTAACTGATCAAGTGATTTTGACATATCGATCTGGAGAGTAGGGATCGATGGTTTGTTGGATGGGCGGGGTAAGATGGCGGTGATGGCGATACTTCGTTCTACCTTGATTGGGACAGATCAAAGATTAGGGACACAGCGAGGGAGGTGCTCGACTGTGGGAGAGAGAGAGAGAGAGAGAGAGAGAGAGGGGGACGGTCAGACAGACAGACAGACATATAGACAGACAAACAGGTAAACATAGATCCGCATAGACAAATAAACACAGATAGATAGATAGAGAGCCAGAGAAACGGACAAATATCGAAAGACTGACAGACCCGACAATCAGACAGTTGGACAGACTCTCAGACATATAAAAAGTAAGGGTCAAATGGACGGAGAAAAAGACAGGCAGAACGATAGCTGGACAGATTGGCAGATAGACAGAAAGACAGTCAAATCTACTCTGACTGAGACAGACTGCAGGCAGGATGGGCAGGCAGGCATGCAGGCAGGCATGCATGCAGGCATGCAGGCATGCAGGCAGACAGGCAGGCAGATCGCCATATTACCATATGGATAGGTAGACAATCAGACAGACAAACAAATACAAGCAGAGAGTTTAATGCCTGTTAATGGACTAGTGAGTGTCGTTGTTGTAGCCTAATCTCGAATACCGAAATTAATCATCAAGTTCATACTCGGCTCCCTCTGAATAAGGTGGCTGAAGTCAAATAGATCCGTCGATAGCGCGCACTGCGCTGTAAACCGCCAGGTCAGGTTCCAAATCCTTTTGCTACCGACCAGTTTGTTGGGTGTTTTCTTGGAGAAGCTAACTGACTGACTGACTGACTGACTGACTGACTGACTGACTGACTGACTGACTGACTGACTCACTCACTCACTCACTCACTCACTCACTCACTCACTCACTTACTGTGTTGTTTGTGGTTTGGGTACATATATAGATATATGTACCTTCCCTTTCTATCGTCATATAAATACAGAATGATGGATTACCCCAAAGTACTGTTAATTTGCTTAAATCGTGAAGTATGAAATCAAAACTACTACGGCTAAATTGAACAACTCACATAACACAGTACATACGGTTTTATTTACGAGTCGCGTTTTGACCAATCATATGACCATGCACGTACGCACATAGGCAAGCAGACCCCTGGCTAATCGGCCAGAAGTTATATTCACGATTCGTAGTTCTTTGTGGCACAAACCGCTAAAGTGGGCGTATACAAACTGACGCGCGAGCGCGCACACACACACACACATACACACGCGCGCGCACGCGCACACATTTGTAACAATGACAAAATAAATAACAGACACAGATATACATCCATCATCACCCAGCAATACCCCATCAGCCCCCAGTAATACCCCAAACATCACCCACTAACACCCCATCAATAACACGACCTTCTGACCTTTCTTCAAGTGACCTTCACAAACAATAATCTAACGACATGTCTCCATCGTTATTGTGACCAGTTCTTTATATAGGTTAGGCTAATGTTAGGGAATTGGGATATTCTGTAAAACTAACAGCTAACACTAACAACTAACAATAAGAGTATTGACCATAACTTCTAATGCCGCCATTATTAACCACAACAGCTAACACCACTACTGGCAGTAGTAGTAACATAACCAATATTATTACTAACAGTTAACACTAACAGCTACCACCTACAGTACTTAAAATAACAATATTATTGCTAAGGTCTAGCACTAACAGCTTACGTCATAAACTAACACTAACGACACTCAGCTAACAGTAATAACTTGGGAATTAATACTAACAGCAATAATTACTCTGTAATAAAAAGAAATAATACTAATTGCTAACAGCCAATATATACCAGCTAATACTAATACTAACTACTATAAATTAAAACTAACAACCATGTGTTATCTCTGATTGAACGATGATGTTAATATGTTACCATCAACAGCTAATACTAACATCTATTAGCTAACATTCGCCGTTAACAGTTGAAAGGTAACAGTAATTAGCTAACAATAAAAACTAACACTATCATCTAATAGCCGTAACTTAAGTTTAACCGACAGGTAACGATAAGACACAATACCAACGGCTAACATCAAGAGCTAACATTAACAACTAACAGCTATTGGCTAATACAAACCTGTATGGAATTAAAATTAATCGGACATAGCTGGAATTAAAGTTACCCTATCAGCTAACAATAACAGCTAACACTAACAGCTAGCAACATGAGCTAACACTAGCAGCTAACAATTCCAGCCCCTCTGATACTAAGCACTAACGACAACAGCTAAAGGCTAACACATACTAGCTAGGTCCATGACATGTTTCTTATCACCTAAATGTCATAGCTGGCTTATCGGCGCCTTCGACCTTTGACCTGTCCTAAATAAGGACCAACCTTACGCGGTAGAAAACATGGTGGTACTGACAGGCTGATAAATGCATCACGGTATGAGTGCTGGTATTCCCAGCCAGCTGGTGGTACTGTCCATGGTATTAACCGTGGTATTAAGAGGGCGGGCCTAGAAGGCCATAATTCGGCCGCTAACCGACGACCGTGGTACCGGTGGTATTTTATAAATGCCAGTGGTAGCAATAAGAAAAAGTCAACAATGGCCTAGCACTGATGATGGCATTAGCAACCGGAAAATGTTGTCCCGTTTACTTCCGGTGAGGTCAAGGACAAACCGTGCATGCCTCATAGAACGACAGTTGATGGTTAGTCGGGAATGCTAATATAAGAATCTCGGTGTGTCTCAATACAGCTCCGATTGTTCTGGATCGTAGCCAGATATAATGTTGTTATGATATCCAGATGACAGTTGCAGCGTCCATATAATCAGCACGTAGTATGTGCAGAAAGTGAAGACGCGATTCGGATCCTGAATAAACCGATTATGAAAGGGATGTAAACAGCTAAATCGGAAAGGATGGTTATATGACATCACAGCGTATGTACACCCGCGCATGTCTGTGAGTGTGTACGTGTATGTGCGTGTGTGTCCTCAAAATGCTACACTATACAGCTAAAAGTACTGGCGACATAAGCTGCCTGACTCCAGGTCAAAAGGCTAAACACAGGAGCACATATTGTGGGATAGCGGCTTCTGGGAGGAGGTAGAGTGGGATAGGAGTGGGATACAGAACAAAGTAGAATCTCGAAGAGCATAAGCTGGATATCCCATATACCATGACACTTTGTGACATACCACTGTCATTATGTGACACCTGCCTTTGGTAGCCTCAGATATATAAGACTCTTACCCAATAAAGATTAAAGTGTTGCAGCTGGGCATTATATATATATATATATATATATATATATATAGTGTGTGTGTGTGTGTGTGTGTGTGTGTGTGTTATTATTGTTATTGAGATATTGAATGAAAGGTATATACTGATATAATCATGCTGCAGTAGATATTATGGTTTTTGTCTGTTATTTCCCCATGCACCAACATGCATAATCATGCACGAAGGCTGTATTTGTGACATTTGAAAATCTGAGGGTAAAGATGTCACTGACTGATGAGTCACCCAGACGACAATTGATAAGTTTATGTTTTTACAGTTTAAAACAGTCACAGTAATGGCTTTTTATGGACGTTTGATTATGTACGTAGGCACACAAGCGCGGACGCACACACGTCCAACTTACAGACGCATACACATACACTACCAACAGACAGGCAGACAGATAAATAAACAGAAAGAGAGATAGATAGATAGATAGATAGAGAGAGAGAGAGAGAGAGAGAGAGAGAAATATAGATAAATAGACAAATACACAAATACACAAAACACACACACAGAGAGAGAGAGAGAGAGAGAGAGAGACAGACAGAGAGACAGACAGACAGATAGACAGACAGACAGACACAGGCAGACAGACAGACAGACACACACACACACACACACGTCGATATGTTTACGTCCACGCCACATTTCGCCATTACCGCGTTTCCGGGGTCGGATCCTGATTTAAATGCCCGATATATCGCCATATTAGAGAAAGCTGGCTAGTTTTATGATACGTAGAAGGGTTGGGGGTGCTCTTGTCTTTGATAGGCCCCCTTACACCGCTCTCTCTCTCTCTCTCTCTCTCTCTCTCTCTCTCTCTCCGTGTCTTCTCCTCATAATGCCAGAAGACCTCTCGACCAGGACAAAGACATTAGGTGCTGAGATGCCTTATGCCAGCCGCAGCCTCAGAGTACTGGCTGACAAGGGGCCGAGTAATATTTCTCCAGTATTAGCCCGGAGAGGGAAGCGATGTGGGGCCGCAGTTTTCCCGCAGTCCAGTGATGACCCGATGACCGGAACGGTTGAAGACCATGGGACGGACTGGGCCATTTCTTTGACCTGACCAATGGCCTCGCCATTTCGACCATCATCTGTCGCCTCCGAAGGACCAGCAGCCAGCCAGCTAGCTGCCCAAACCGGACCATTGTCGGCTCGAAGTCGACCAGATATCGGCGGCCGCGGTTTAATCCTCGCCTCACTAACGCCGCTCAATGCCGTCTCCGGCTTCGTCCGAGTCTGGCGTCCTCGCCGGATCCGGAAGCGTTACGGATTCGAGTGGCGGTCGGAGTCATACCGAATCAGCTGGCGAAATGGCGATCTGGACTGGCATCACAAAGGGCACGATCCACTATCTCGGCCCGACAATGGGCTTTCAGTCGATCAAGCGTGAACCAGTCAAGATAGAAGAACGTCCTCTTGACAGACCGAGCTGTCCTGATCGGTTTCGCCGAACGAGAAACCGCTGGATGAACGGATAGATGGGTGTGGGTGGTTAGGTGGGTGTGGTGTTATTATTGGGGATTGTGTGTGTGGGGGGGGGGGTATTGTTGGCATGGGGCTGGCCGTAAAAAAAGTTGATGTCAGCACAATGATTCGCTGGCGGTGTCTATTTCACATTAAATGGTTTATGTCTGGTGTCTGACGGAACTGACACCAGACTTGGACATCTTCTCGTGTGTTTGATGCTTGACGGGACAAGAGCTAGTGTTGTTGCCTAAGTTTGTGGTTGCTCTTTGACAGAACCAGAGTCAGATAGCGAGTATTTGTTTCCCTCGTCTTTGACCTCCAGGTTCACCTATACTATACATGTCGCTGTAAGTGATGTTTGACAGGACCAACATTATGTTGTTACCTGTTTAGGTTTGGCGTCTGACAGGACAAACATCAGACTTAGGCCCGTTTATGCCTGGCATTTAACACATGGAACAGCGGACCGGTTTTTCCCCCAGTTTACACTCGTCATTTGACACACGGAGCAGCAGACTGGGTTTTTTTCCAGCTCATACTTGGCATTTGATACATTGAACAGCAGTCGTTTCATTACCAATTTACGATTGGTATTTGACATTTACCTGTTTTTGTTCGGTGTTTCAAACTTTAAACATCAGGTTTATACATGTTTATGTCGGATGCTTGTCGCGACAAACCTCGGATCTTTATCCGTTCGTGTTTGATGTCTGACACTACAAACATCAAACCCAGACCCGTTTAGGCTGGACGTTTGACACAAGACTAACAGACGAGATTTTACCTATTTATGATCGGTGCTTGACACAATAGACACCGGACTTGTAGCCATTTGTGTTTATCTGACTTCTTCAATATTTAAAAATCGTCAGATTAAGTACTATGCCTTTCAGTTAAGGTTTTGTCAGATCTTTTAAATGCCTCCACTTAACCTTCTAAATGCCCAGCAAATCACGTCATGCACACACACACACACACACGCGCACACACACACACTACTTATCATAAAACCCCCGCACGACGACACGTGAGAGGATGAAATCTGTCTTTTTTCCACATAAATATCGTGTTGCTAATCTCTCACTCACTCACTCACTCACTCACTCACTCACTCACTCACTCACTCACTCACTCACTCACTCACTCACTCACTCACTCACTCACTCACTCACTCACTCACTCACTCACTCACTCAATCAATCAATCAATCACTCACTCAATCAATCAATCAATCAATCGAGAACTACTCTAAATTGATCATTTAAAATAGCCTGTTTATTCCCACCTCAGAATGTCACTATTTATCAATCTCCACACAGCGCGCCCTACTGAATGTGCCGCGTCTTTATCCAGAGGGCGCTGTACGTTGTATTGTAGGTGTATTGACAAGTGCAAACCCCGTACTACAGTATTAATAACTGGTTATCGAGAGTGTCCTACGAGTGGGATACGCTGTCCGTATTGTGGGTCATGTCTGAATGAACGGAATAAGCGTACAATCGAATGGCCTTTGCGTTTTGAAGATCAATCAGGGACCTCTGACGTTAATCGCAATAGTTGAGTGGGCGTCTTAGAGGGAGGTTGGCTTACAATGGTTCAACTGTACTTGACCTAAATTTTCAGGGTTGGTCGGTGAGTGAGTGAGTGAGTACTCTGCCTAGCTGACTATCTAGGAAAATATCCCCATAGAGACAGGAAACATTATGGTTGGAATCCTAACTTTTAGGTTTGCCACACAGTACTTTATTTGCTGCGGCATCGCAGGGTTCAGATCACTATACCGAGATCAGATTGGTGTTTCTATGTAGCATGTTGTCAACATCAACTATAGCCTGGCGTAATTCTAGTGATGTCACACACACACACACACACACACACCACACACACACACACACACACACACACACACACACACACACACACACATATATACACACACGCACGCACACACACACACATACATACACACATACATACACACATACACGCACGCACGCACGCACACATACGCTGAGAGAGAGATAGATAGATGGATATGTGTGTGTATGTGTATTTATGTGTGCATGCGTGTGTATGTGTGTGTATGTGTACGTGGGGGTGAGTGAGCAAGTGAGTCAGTGAATAAGATGCCTTTAATCATGCTTTTTCAATCACAACATTACAACAACGGCAAGGGCAAAAAAGAAGAACAACTGCATTAGCAACAACAACAACAACAACAACAGAGACAGCAACGACAACAGAATGTCTCCTGTATGAATGACACCAAATCGAGGTTAGCTACATGGCGGACATTGTGTTTCCGGCCAAAGACGACGCTATTTCGTCGGCCGATTAAATTATGCCACCGTCGATGTCACCGTCGATGACACCGTCGGTTGATCTCTTTGACCTTCGTCAAAGAGTCAGCTCGATTCCGGACACAATTGATTCTATCCAAGTCGAATTGTTTTGAGAGGGGGGGGGGGGGCTCTTATCTACGACAGGTAAAAACTCCGCCAGCTAGGATGATAACGACGATGATGATGATGAGATGATGACATCCTTGCCCCGATGGCCGGCTGTCAGACATCGGCTGTCAGAAAACGGAGCGGAATATGTAGCCGCTCTCTCCCTCCTCCCCTCTCTTTCTCTATTACTCACTCACTCACTAACTAACTCACTCACTCACTCACTCACTCACTCTCTCTCTGTAGGATTGGAAAGAGTGATAGAGAAGGATAGATAGATAGATCGATAGAAGATAGATAGATAGATAGAAAGACAGACAGACATATAGAGAAATAGAGATAGAGATAGAGAATGAGTGAGTGAGTGAGTGATTGAATGAGAGACAGAGAGAGAGAGAGAGAGAGAGAGAGAGAGAGAGAAAATGAGAGAGAGAATGAGAGAGAGAGAGATATATAGATAGATAGAGATAGATAGATAGATAGATAGAAGAGAGAGAGAGAGAGAGAGAGAGAGAGAGATATCTATGTTTGTCTCGATTTACGGGGCCAAGCATCAGGATGTCATTATCGTATCAATATTGACAGAAGGAGCCAGCATCTCGCCCATAATCAGAGTTAATTTACTCCGATAACCGGTCGTGACGGACCGCGCCCACCACCACGGACGGGGGGAGGGGGTGGAGGGGGGGAGGTTGATGGCATCATCAGGAAGCACGGATGCTCGGATAGGGTGTAAGGGGGGTGAGGTGGTGTTGCTCGTCAATCCATAGTTAATGAAAGAAAACGACGTCAGTAGACCTACTCCACCCCCCCCCCCGCCCCTCGAACCCGTCCAGTCGGCCTCATCACTTGGTCATTAAACACAATCAGACGCCAGCCTGAGATATATGTGGATGTATAAGGTAGTATTGTTAACAAAACGATTTACCTCTCGTGCTGTTCTGGTATATCACACACACACACACACACGCGCGCGCGCACGCGCACACGCACACACACACACTCCTCTATATTCGTGTGTATGTAAGGTAGAGCAACTGTGTACCACCAGTGGTATCTTATCCACTTAGATACGTTATTGTGGTCTGGATATAGGACAGGTGACGTCTTCCCAGAGATAATAAAGACCTCGGACTATCTTCTTCAGATAGTTCACATCTTGTAGAAGACTGGCCACGACAGAAGATTGTTTTGTTTACCGGCTTCTGTCGAAGTTACATGTAAATATCAAGATATACTTAATGGGATGTGTCGGTTTGTCTGTCAGTCTGTATATCTGTCTGTCTTTCTATTTGTTTTATTCTATGTCTGTCTGTCTGTCAGTTTATCTGTCTCTGTATTTGTTTATCTGTCAGTTTGTTTCTATGCCTCTCTATATGTATGTCTGTCTGTATATCTGCATTTGTGTCTGTCTGTGTGTTGTTATCTTCTCTCTCTTCCCCTTCTCTATATGTGTGTGTGTTCGTTTGTGTGTGCGTGCATTGATCACTCTAATAAGCTCACTCACTAAAGTACTCACTCACTCACTCACTCACCCACCCTCTCTTTTCCCAGGTAAATACATCTGCCGACAACAAAAAGCATTAATGAAGATTTCATGCCTGAATAATGTATATCTATCTGAATGTCTATCTATCTATCTATCTATCTATCTATCTATGTATCTATCTATCTACCTATCTATCTATCTGCTTGTCTGTCTATCTATACACGCATTCATTTGTGCCTACCTACGTGCGTACATGCATACTTCTAGATTATTCATTTGGTCATTCATTCATTCATTCATTCTTTCTTTCTTTCTTTCGTTTCTTTCTTCCTTCATTTGATTAGTCAGTCAATCAGTCAATCAGCAAGTTAGGCAGGCAGGCAGGCAGGTAGGCAGGCAGGCAGGCTTGCAAGCAGTCAGTAGGCAGGTTAGTTAGTCAGTAAGTCTCTATTTGTCTCTCTCTCTTGTTTGCCTCTCTGTATATTTCTCTATACACCTGTCCATCTGTCTGCCTGTCTGTCCGTCTGTCTGTCTCCCTGCGTGTCTATC
>JAODUP010000731.1:127500-205547 GCA_025642065.1 Paralvinella palmiformis
ATATTGTGATGTTGATAATCCTACCACTCGGCCGCCCCTCGTCAGATCAATCAATCAATCAATCGGTTTGCTGTTTAATTTTCATCCACTACGTTAAGTGTTTTTAGGGATTATTTCTTTGGCTAATCCCTCATCAATATTGATGAGAGTTTTGTTTAAACCCAATCGCCCAGAACCCCGTTACGACCGCCCCCCCCCCCCCATCTCTCCCCGACCCCTGCCGCAATCGCCTAATCCCCTCCGGTCACGTGACCATACCGTCGACGCCGCGCTATCACGTGATCTCCATTGTCTCGCGGTTAATTCCCGGATGACTAAAACCTGTCCAATTTTACTCGGATCCGCTTCCCCGAACTCCCCCCACCCGGTTCAGCCTCCATTGAAAAGGGAAGAAACAACCTTCTACCATAAAAATGCTTGCATTTAATGCAAACCACTTCTCTCTCTCTCTCTCTCTCTCTCTCGCCAATTCTCTATTTTAGGACATAATTTAAGTCCCGGGAGGATGGCTGACGTTTCGTTGGATCTTATTTTTCCATTTTCCCTCTCCTTTTGGCACAAAAACCCCACTGCCCTCCCGCTACCCGCCATCTTGTCCATTGGCTGTCGGCGTTAGCTAAAGATAACCCGGGCACCAACTGGCTTTCAATTTTATCGGCAAAAACTGATCGACGCCCATCGAAGCCGAATCTCCGGAGAACAGGGATCACGTTGGTGACGGTGTTCCGGATCCCGTATAGAACACGCGAGCTGTACGACGGATGATCCGGGGACAGACTGTAAGAGCTGTGCATCATTTCTGTTGACTAGATAGGATGTTTCACGTGCATTCGTGCATGCGGCCTTAGCGGGAGGTTGTGCATGGTGCCTGGATGTAGGTCGTCTAGGTCGCTCAAGCATCTTTGACTGTTGTTAATTAAGCTTGTGGTAGTGGCGGTTGTTTTTATAGCTGATCTTGTTATTGTATTATTAGTAGCAGTAATATTAATAATAATAGTATTAGTATTAGTAGTTGCTGTCGTTGTTGTGATAGTTGTAGTAGTTATAAGACTACCAATGGTAGTAGCAGTAGTAGTAGTAGTAGTAGAGATGTTGTTGTAGTGGTAGTTGTAGTAGTGATAACACTAGTAGTAGCAGTAGTAGTAGTAGTAGTAGAGATGTTGTTGTAGTGAAAGTTATAGAAGTTATAACATTAGTAGTATTAGTAGTAGTAGTAGTAGTAGTTGTTGTTGTTTTCGTGGTAGTAGTAGCAGTGTAGTAGTAGTAGAGTTGCTGTTATAGTGGTATAGTTGTAATAATAATAATAATAATAATAATAATAATAATGATGATGATGATGATGATGATGATGATGATGATGATGATACTACAACAAATATGATTAATAATAAAAATAAATAATAATATTAATTAATTATAAGAATAATAGTTGTTTTGGCTGTAATTTGGGTCGTAATGGTAATAATTATAATAATGAAGTTGTAGATGCTGCTTCAGCAGCTGGGTATGTTGTCATCGGGGTGTGTGCTTGATAAACAAACTCCTATCACTGCATAACCAAGCCTATGCCTTACACCTCAGATACAAACAGACATCCAGAAAGAGCGAGCGATAGAGATGGAGACAGAGAGAGAGAGAGAGAGAGAGAGAGAGAGAGAGAGAGAGAGAGAGCAAGAGAGAGAGGAAGGGTGAGAGTAGATAGCTAAACAAATACAGATATATAGATAAAGAGACAGTAGAGAGCCGTGCCTGTGCATGTTCCAGAAGTACCATTGCCACTTGTCACGTCCTTTATGTTTTGGTGCCCATTGATGCGATTGATGCACGCTGAATGAATGAACGCCGAAAGAACATCTCGAATCTCCGGATCTGCTTCATCGAACCCGGGAGAGATAATGAGAACCATTCCCAGGAAAGATCCTGGAGAGGGGACCATTCTCTAACAAAAAGCTGATATTGGCCATAAAACGGCTCTCGGCGGAGAGTAATAATATTTGTTGTTGACACTCGAAGATAAGTCGCCATTTAATTAAAGTGTGATGACAACAGACCGGAGGGAGACTTGGGAAGATAGTGATGGGCTGGGAGGAGGGGGTTGGCGGATTAGGGGTGGAGCGGAATAGTAAGAGATATCTTAAAAAATAGAGAGAAAAAATCGGTTTAGAGATTGAAGGAAAGAGGAAATGATATATATATATATATATATATATATATGTGCGTGTGTATCTGTGTGTGCGTGTGTGTACGTGCGTGTGTGCTTGTGTGCGTGCATGCGTGTGTGAGTAGGTTTTGTGTGTGTGTTTGTGGTGTGTGTGTGTGGACAGAAAGAGAATGTGTGGGGGGTGCAATTTACCAATTAGTATCATTTTCATAATCAATAGACAATTGTCCAATAATAGTGTTATTGCCCAAATCTTTTTTTCCCTTATAGTCCTTATAACACTAAGTACATAAGCTGCTTCTAGCCGATTTTAAAATAAACGCTAACCGTCTTCTATCCCTGATAACTATAAGTACTGACTGACTCTTGTCTTATAACTATGCGCTAGCAATCTCCTTTCCCATAATAACACCAATCCCTATTCCTTCATAAGATTAAACGCTAATCGTTTCCTATCCATTATAGCACGCGGGCGCGTGCGCACTCTCTCTCTCTCTCTCTCTCTCCAGCTGCTTATTATAACACTAAACACTAAACACTAACTCTTCACTCCTGCCCATAACACAAAACGCTAACCATCCGCTCTCCCTTATAACACTAAACACTAACCATTCTCTCTCCCTTATAAGACTAAACGCTAACCATCGGCTATACCTTACAGCACTAAACGTCAGCTGTCTACTAGCCCTTATAACACTAGACACACTTGCCATCCCGAGCCACTTATATCAAATTAATGCCGCCGACTTATCACGCGACAGAAGAGCGAATCACTTGGCCGAGGAACGGTGCTCCCTTCGAGCGTTGTAACTTATCTAATTAAATTGATATCGTCGAGGAAAAAAGCCCCCGACGCCGACGATGATGATGACGATGCCGGAAACAGGATTGCCACGTGACATATGGCTCCAGAACGGCACTAATCTGCTCATGAATATTAATGACCCGCTAGGTGACGCGGCAATTGGTGAATGAGGGAGCGAGCACCTTACGCAAGCGAACGGCACTAGATGGCGGTGCAGACGGCCGAAGTGAAGGCGCGCCCCCTCCTGGCGCTAAAACCGTTTGTTTGTACCGAGGAGCCGGGAGATGTTTTTTGCCATTGAAGAATCCCTACTTGAAAAGCCTCACCCTTCCCAACCGCCCACCTCTCTCTCTCTCTCTCTCTCACCCTCTCTCTCTCGGCCAATCTCAAATCAAAACAAAGCCAAACCGATTCTAAAGAGATGCAAAAAATGGCAGCTAACGAAAGAACGAAGAGGAGGAAAAAAAGTATTTTCTTGACCCTTTTCATGCGACGCTTTTAATATTCCGCGGAAAGGCATCGAAGTTTTGCACTTCTAATATTAGGTTAGCGGAGGCTGACCACGTGATGTGCGCAATTCCCTTGGGGCTGTATTCCTCGGCTGCTGCACAAATTGCGAAATTCTAATATTCTCTCACAATTTAAAGGGATGAGAGTATGGCAGCTTAAGTGGGTGGGGGCGTATTTTATAAAGGCTTCTCGCGCCCATATTGTGTGGCCCCAAATGTGTGTCTCTCTCTCTCTCTCTCTCTCTCTCTCTGTGTTTGTGTGCGTGCGTGCGTCCGTGCGTCCGTGCGTCCGTGAGTGCGTGCGTGACACAAAGACGCTAGCTCAGCGATAATAAAACGTTCAATATGCACAATCATATCACAGATGCATTGCTGAACATTACAGGGGCGGCCGGATTCGGAGACCAAAACACCAGCAGCAGTTTCACACTCGATGTGGTGTTTGGAGAGGAGGTAGTTGACCCGACGAACATCATCAGCTTGTCGCGTTCCCGTTAACCGGACACTCGTCGACTCTAACCCATTCTCCAACCCCGACGGATGATGTACAGTCCGGCTGTAATTAGATCGCGTGGACAATGGAAGCCGCTGTTCCCGTTCGTCGACTGGATATTATAAAACCCGGGATTATATCAGACGCTGGTATCCAGACGCCGTACCGGATCTAGCGTGCCGTCCGACCGCCGTAGCCGTACGCTTCCCGGCAACGGTTTGTCAGGACATAAAATCGGCGAAGAACCGACCCCGAGACGTCGATGTACGACACTAGCTGAAGCGTTGTTTGACGGGTAATAAAGGAATGCTGGCCTCTGAATAGGTGACAGTCCGTAAATTTTGAAATCATCATTTATTCTGCGACCATTACAAGGATAAAAATCCCGTAAAAAGATAGCGAACAATTAGATTGAAACAAGCGAAGTTCTAACAGTTTGCTCACTCTCATGTTATTGTTATTATTATTATTATCATTCTAAATTTAGAATGTTGCCAACATGTAGTTCACATAATTTACACCAATTTACAATTAGAGAACAATTCTAAAGCATGACAGAGAAGCCGAGTGAGAGGGAGAGGAGGGGGTAGAAACCCTGTGGGGAGTAGAATAGCAAATAGATAGATGAATAGACAGATAGACAGATATATAAATAGATAGCCAAATGAATAGATTGATAAATAGATAGATGGAGTGGTACGAAAGGAGAGAGTTAGTTAGTTAGTTGGTTAAGCAAGTAGATAGATAAAGAGGGGCGGAGGTAGAGATGGAGACGGGGGGGGGGAGACTAACGGATCCAATAACAGGTAGAAGAAGACAGACAGTAAAAGAAGAGAAACATTATAAACATTATCAGCGTGTGAGTGACAAACGTAATCGGCATCTTCCATTCCGAACAGAAACAACCTTCCAGACCTTGCACAAAATCGGACAACCGTGGCTGGCATTTGTCAGCAAGGCACCCATTGAGAAGCCGGTCTCGTCAATTGTTAGGCCATCACGCAGCACGATCGAGGGGCCCCCGTATGTAGGGAGGCGAGATTTAGACCGGGCGTTCGATAGTGGTAAATGTCAAAGTTCCGTCACCCACCCCTCGCTTTTTTCTTCGCTGAATGAAACCCATCAAACGCTCCATGGATACCCGATGTTCTTCTTCATCATTCGGGACACCCGGTTATACCGTCTCCTTGTATATCGTTATCTGGATACATCGTTACTTGGCCCGCTCCCTAGCCGACACGCACACACACACACACACACACACACACACACTCTTTCTCTCTCTCTCCTCACTCTCTCTCCTCTCTCTCTCTCTCTCTCTTTCTCTGTTTCTGTGTATGTGTTGTGTGAACATACTCCGGTCGACCGAATCAATCGGCGCGTGAAGCCGCTTGCTTGTGGTTGCGTCTAAAGAAGAGTACGCGCGCCCGTAATCCGAGCTCAGAGGGGGGTAATCGACACGTTCGTGGCCGTGTCTTTGTCTTCTTTCGTTCGAAGAGATGTCCACCACCCCTCGCTGTGCTTCTGTGTGCGTGTTTGTGTGTGTGCGCGCCTCGCCAAATAACATTAGAATGGATGAGTCCCACCAATCTCTCACCAGTTCACCAATAGACAACAAATGTGCCGCTCGCGTGTTGACTGTTCGACCAACCAGTCGGAGGTCAGCTGCTAAATCAAAGTGTTCTTCGGCAATCACTGATTAACAGCCGACGAACATCCGAGCTTAAAACATGCATCGATTAGTGAAGACACGGATAAAGGTAACACATCTGATAAACAGGCATAGGGGAAACTATGTATGTGTTTGAGTTGTGTGCGCGCGCGTGCGTGTCTGTGCGCGTGAGCGCGCGCGTGTCTGTGTGTTATAGATCATACCGGCTCAGAACACCAAACCAGACTTAAACTTCCACAAATCTATGCATCCATAAATCGATGCACACATTAATCTATTAATAGATAAATTTAAGCATCTAGAAACCTGCACATTGTTATAATGCCTTGGGAACTTATCAATCATCTTTTATAATTGAAAAATACAGCCAACATACCGAAATGTGTGTGTTAAAGTGTGTTTATGTATGTGATGATGACTGACGTTTAACGGCCACTTTTGTGCACGAGGTAGGCTAAATGAGCCGAGCGACCTCCAAAATTAATGAAGCGAAGTCAAAGATGAAACGCACCCTTCAGATATGCCAACGCCGAGATTCGAACCCAGGTGGTAGTCATCTGTAATCCAACGAACTACCAATACCAATACCACGGAGGTGACATATATATATATATATATATATATATATATATATATATATAAAAGAGAGAGAGAGAGAGAGAGAGAGAGAGAGGGGGGGGGATAGGGAGCAAGATGGACGGATGGATTAATGGATGATAGATAGATAGATAGATAGATAGATAGATAGATAGATTGACAGAGATATAAAGTGGAAGATAGCTAACTAGCTAGCTAGGTAGAGAGAGGACAGGGGGATATAGGTAGATAGATAGACAGACAGAGAGAGAGAGGGGTGGGGGCGTGGAATGTAGAAAGACAGCTCGTTATTCCCCCAGAAGGTCGAAGACGTCCTTCAAATAGCAAAAGTAATAACGCAATGCGAAAGTTGCATCTGTTACATCGTATTCCATCTGTTACATCTGCCGCCCGATATTAGATGTGTCAAATCTGCAGCGCGTTTCAGATATGGCCACTTCTCCTGTCTAAATTACCTGTGTCAAGTCTACAACATCTGTCAACTGGGGCGCATCACTCAAACTTACGTTATTACATGCAAATATAATGGAGCTGAGTGGTCGAGGGGGAGATGGGTTAGAGGTGCCTGTTAGTTATTGCTAGAATCCAACATTCCATATACAACGTACAAGTGGGCTGCTCTAAGGTGTTTAAATCTCTACAAGAGCATGTGCAATAAGATGGTGGCAGCCAAGCGATATATTGCTAGACTAACATCCTAGACTCTGATTTCGAATCCAACAACCGTATGTTAGGTCGTTCATCCGGTGCATCACCTAACTCAGTCCTGAATCTGTGACTGGTTGGGAGTTGATGATGAGTCTAGAAACAGTGCACCACCCCACCACCCCAGGGCGGCTGGGCCTAGCATATCTTAGTACAGGTCCGTGCCAATGGGCAATGCAGTGTTTTACAGCCACTGTTATGCACGAAGCAGATGAAACATCCACAGACTGAACTAAGCCGGGATTTGAACATCAGCGCTATAGGTGTGTGGTCCACCAGGCTACCATTTTAAATCATAGGGACCCCCCCCCCATGGCAGATGGCAAAGTACACACCAATAAAGCTGTTACGCCCTAACTAGTTCCTGAGCACATAGCTATCTACAAACAAACAAATACCACTGTCGCCTAGAATGTCAACCGAATTCGAACCCCGAAACCTCCCGCATTTACCTCTGGCGCACTAGGCACTCCGTCATCGCGTTCCGCTATTTCGCAGCAGGGCACCCCGTCATCCATTACGCTTGGCCTTTATGTTTCTGTCGTCAATATGATAGTGATCGATTTCGTCCGGAGATAGTTTATACCATATCACAACAAAATTCATCGTTTGCGAAGTCTGATCCGGGTAGTCGGCCATCCGGGCATCTGGACCCCCCCCCCGGAGGTCGGGGACAACGCACTCATTTCGAGGTCATCGTGTTTCGAACGAAATTAAATTGCATCCGTACACAGTCGCCTTTACCGCAATCACCCCCCCCCCCACACTTCATACACTCCGCCCCCCCCCCCACCAGCCCATTTGAAGTTTCGCAAGTCTCTGAAATCAATTGAAACGACGAGAAATTGCGCGAATCTAAAATTTCACCCGCAAAAAGCGACAACTCTCCCCGTTTTAATGAAGCAGCTCGCTCCAGGAAATCTGGATTGGCCGCGTAATTAGCAGTCGGCCCGTCGATAGCGCGGTAATTAACATCGGCGCGGGGGGGGGCGATTTATTATACCCGGAGGAGGTGGCCAGTGGCTGCTACCGAGAGACAAAAGGATGAGTCGTAGTATGATAGCAAATTATCTGCCGGCAGTTTTGACGTCTAGTAAACAAACTGTTATTTGGCGAAAGGTTTTTTTTTTTGGGGGGGGGGGTTCGGATGGTAATTGTAGGAATTAGCCACTTCGTAACGATGTGGCGATGGTAGGCAGACGGTAGGCCAGTGACGTTAGGCTAGTAGCAGTAGGCCTGCAGTAGGTTGGTGGAAAGCCGATGATGGGCCGATGATGTGCCGACGATGGGCCGATAGCACGCCGATGAAAGGCATATGGCAGACCAGTGTCTACACTAATAGCAGTAGGCCTGCAGTAAGTTGATGGAAAGCCGATGATGGCCACAGTAGGCCGATGGCAGGCCAGTGTCTTTAAGCTGATAGCAGTAGGCCTGCAGTAGGTTAGTGGAATGCCGATGATGGGCCGAGGATGTGCCGACGGTTGACAGGAGATTGGCGAACTACAATTCTGTTTGGTGGTTGATATTATTATTATGTGTGTGCATTATTTGCCTGTAAAGTTTGAAACCGGATGCATCCACAAGAGTCGAGAATGCCACTAAATTGGTCAGGATTATAATCTGGATGATAAATTGTCTAGGTCAAGCTGTAGGTCACCTGTACGCTGTTTAGGTGAGCCGTCTATAGGCTTTGAAATTGCCTGCAGGTCGTTTATAAGCTGTTTTTATATGCTGTCTGCTGGCTGTCTGTTGGAATCTTACACAGGCAACGTAAATTCGCCTTATAGCTGTATAGGCCATGTGTAGGCTGTATATATAGGCCGTGTGTAGGCTGTATACATGTATATACATATATTGTTGTTTGTATATATAGGCAGTGTCTAGGCTGTATATATAGGCTGTAGGTAGGCTGTCTATATTGGTCATGTGTAGGCTGTGTATATGAGCTGTGTTCAGACTGTCTATATAGGCCACCTGTAAGTTGTCTATATAGGCTGTCATTAGGCTGTATATATAGGTCGCCTCTAGATTATGTTCATAGGTCTCCTGTTTATATAAGTCGCTAGTAAGCTGTCTATATAGACCGTCTCTAGGTTATAAAAACCGTCTGTGTGTTGCCTATAAAGACCGTCGGCTGCTATCTAAATAGGACGTCTGTAGACCGTCTGTAGGCCCTCTATAGGCCGTCTGTAGTTGGCTTACATGGGCAATCTGTTGGCGAAATACAATCTGCTCGTAATTCGCTGAGATTCAAATTACCATTAAGAACCGAAATCGATCCAGACAAGATCCGGAGACATTTGCTGAGAAGGTTCTGGATACAGGCAAACCTACACACGGAAGATAAGTCGGACCAACCGGCCTGATAGACAGACGGACACAAAATCAGATAGACAGACAGATAGATAGATATATAGACAGATAAGCAGGTAGACAGACAGATAGGCAGATAGAAAGATATATCGATTGATAGGTAGACAAATATATATATATATATATATATATATATATATTTGTCTATGGGAAGGTCGAACGAGAAATAGGGGCAAATAGGCAGCCAGACAGACAGACAGACAGGCAGACAGGGGTAGTTAGCAACAAGTGCCAAATCAAGAACAACACTCACAAACTAGTCTTTACCAACATCCCTCACCTAAATTCACACCACATTAAAACAACAACCGGCCACTGTGGACACGTGAAGGTCGCGTGAAGGTCCCGACAGTTTCCACGAAAGCGCCCACCCCGCCGCGCACGCACACGCGCGCGGTCGCCGCCTAAAACCACCAATTAGAAGATGTTTTTCTGTTTAAGAAAATCTTAACAATAAATATTGCCGGGAGCCGGACGCGAAACGGGTTGAAATTAAAACTTGGACAGAAAAATAGATCCAGATGATGGAAGGCCGTTGATGTTGTTGACAGAATTGTGAACGTCGGCGATCCCGGTGGCTCGGGGAGATTTTAATTTCGTTCTCTATGTCTGGTATAACGGCTTTATCGTGTCAAAACTGGGAGAGTTTTTTTAAAGCAAAACATGCGTCGCGTTAGCGTCGATTGTAGAATGGGAAGGGGGAAATAATCCATAGATAAATAAAATGCCGGGGAGGGGGAGTGGGAGTGGGAGGGGGGGGGGGAAATTTGTGTGGGAGGTGCAGTTGTCAAACCGCTTGCCGCCTGCTGTACCATAAGCTGTGGGAGATTTAAATTAAGATAAGAGTTTTGCGTGTAAACCGAAGACCACACCAAGATGCGGCTGTATTCGGGATGCGGGGGGGGGGTTGTTGGTTTGGGATGAACCAGAGAGTAGGTGGGGGTTGTGATAGGAAGCTATTTACGATTGGACAAGATGGTATGTGCTGTAGGACGGTGTGGGGGGGGGGTGAGTTGGGGGGGGGGGGCTCCTCACTTGAAAAGGCTTTCAGAGTTCATTGTTATGTTGACGAGTGTAATCTTTCTCGATTCCTTTGCTTTATAATCTGATTTAGAAAGCTGGTGATATGGGGGGGGGATATTTACGTTTGGAAAGAAGGGCTTTTACATCGTGCTGATATAGTGATCGTGATGATGAGAATAATAATAATAATAATAATAATAATAGTGGTCTAATAAGATATTACTCATGAGTCAGCCTGAAAAGTCTAATATTTTGTTATTTTCGGTACTAGTGCCCTATCCTAAACTGGTCTCACGCACATCACACACACACACACACACACATATATATCCACGCACCAATCAGGTCTCTGTGATACTGACTGAGGTACTGTCACAGGTCTGTCTATATAGCCCGCGTTAACTTTCTGTATAAGACACCGTAATATATTGCTTCTTGCATACAGCATTAGCCAGTCTAATAACGCTTTGATGTATTACGTACTTGATGGACAGTTGGGATATTTGTACAGCAGTTCGGATATACAAGGTCTCTCTCTCTCTCTCTCTCTCTCTGTGACTGTCTCCTGTCTCCGTATAGCAGCCCCCTCTCCCTCTCTGTCTCTCTCTGACTGTCTCCCTGTACCAGTCTCTCTCTCTCTGACTGTATCTGTGTACCACTCTCTCTCTCCCTCTCTCTGTTACTGTGTCCGTGTACCAGTCTCTCTCTCTCTCTCTCTCTCCTCTCCAGACTCTCTACCCACTCTTTTCTCTCTGAGTGTCTCCGTGTACCTCTCTCTTTCCCCCTCTCTCTCTCTCTCTGTCTAATATAATGATATGACTACCAACCTATACCCTATGTTACCAACGATGTCGCATGATTAAAGAGAGATGTTCTCTACATGCCGTGCGCCCCATATCCAATCTCACCCCCCCCCCTCCACTCCACTCCCCATCCATCAACCGCCCAGCGCTGACATCACAATCCACGTGATCACCAGACTACCGCGGCTCTTCTGGTTCGACGCTCGACTCTCCGGATTAAGAAGCCGGGAGTCGGGGTCGTCCATATTTACACTTCGCCTAATCCCGATCAACCGGAACCGACTCAGCGACGGAACCGCGCCAGTACACGCCGCGCCCCATTATCGCTCACCTGTGATACGATCGCCGTTATTTACATCACCTGGCGGATCTGCCTCCATACATAATGTACTTGCAGTGTAGACAAAACGTTTGTTGACGAAACGCCCCCTCCCCTGCATCCGGGTCATCCCCGCATCCCAGTCACGTGATCGGGCGATAATACGGGCTCCGTGCGAATAATCATATCGTCGTAAACGGCGGGCAGACGCCTGACCGATATGACAAATTTACGACGCCGACGCCGTCTGGTGTCGACCGGCGCCGATATCGTGCCGATGCTGATGACGTCAGGCGGTGGTAAACTCACGTCGTGGCACACACCAGGTGTCGCCACTTATACACTAATCTACAAGACGTAGATCCCGCAATGACTTCGATTGGCTTCGTCTCCTTTATGGCATATACTAGGACCTGAATCTGACCTAAAGTTGTTGTTGTTGTCCCGTTAACGACCACATCACATGTCCTAGTTACGACCTAGAATTGACGTATTTCGTGTCACCGTTGTCCGTCCGGGCTATATTCCAGCATATATATATATATATATATATATATACATACATACACACATACATTTCAAACTTCGACCTGTACCTATAATTCCTAGACTTAAGCCTCGTCTTAGTAATGGCTAATACATATTCTTTCTCCTAACTTTTGTCCTAGCTATGACCTCGTTCCATTGTCTGTTCTAGCTATGACCTAAGCCCTATTCTTTCTCCTAGCTACAGTCTAACCCAGCTGTCTGTCCTAGCAATAACCTAGCCCTATATTTCTTTCCTAGCCATGGCCTGGCCCCATTTTCGGTCACAGCTATGGCCTAGCCATATCGTCTGTCCTAACTACGGCCTAGCTGTATCGTTTATCTCAGCTACAACCTATCATTGTTGTCTCGCCCAGTTATAATTTAGCCACATTGTTCGTCCTAGCTAAGGCCTAACCCGGTTGTCTGTCATAATTGCGGCCTAGCTGTATTGTGCAGGATCACTACGACCTAGCCTTATTGTCTGTCCTAACTACGGCCTAGTCTTATTGTCCGCCCTGGCTGTGACCTAGCCATATTGTTCATCGGTGCCGCGCAAAGGAAATGAATTGTAACGATTTTTGGTAATGTAAATATGAGCCTCTGTTTGACCAAGTGACGTGTTTTGTCGCGGGAGGAGAATAAAAGTTGTAATTTGGGGAGGGGGAGGGGGAGAGGAGGGGAGGGGATGAGGGTAGGGCGCGGGAAAATGAAAAGGGATGAATGGGTTCGAGAACAGAAAAGGTTATGGTATAACGGGGATTGTTAGGGAATGGGAGCGTACGAAGTAACACGGAGTGGGGGGAGGAGTGTTCGATTCGTACTCTGGTGGGACCGGTGAGGGCTAGCGGGTGACGAGGTGGACGGGGCCGAACCATTCCAACTCCAGCTGGCTGTGACGGCAGGTCACGCCACCGGGCGATCTACCTGGATGGCGCCGGAATCCGGAGAACGATCCCGAATGCGGCCAATAATCGGGCGATAAGAGCTCTTTTGTCCGGAGCACAATGGCCGCGCTCCAGAATGGATTTGTTATTATTGATGCTTAATGAGCGAGATCTCTGTGTTAAGTACAGTAATTTCAGCGCCTCAACCCCCCCCCCCCCCCCCCCAACGTCTACTGAATAAAGATCAACCGATGTTGAGATTGGTGGGTGGATTGCGGGCGCTTTTCCTGAAAACAAAATTGTTCCCTTCTCTGTTCGTACACACACACACACACACACGCGCGCGCGCACGCACGCACACACGCACGCACGCACGCACGCACGCACGCACAGAGAGAGAGAGAGAGAGAGAGAGAGAGAGATTCTCTTTTATCATGCGTTTCGATCAGATATCCAGCTGCGTTTGATTCGCCAGTTATTACCAATATGGAAAGGGTGGGGAGCTACTTATTTATCCAGGTTATCGCTAATAGGATATGACGTCATGTTGTCCGAATGGTGATACACTGACTCGGAAAGTTGTACAACTGCATAATCAAACGATGATGCACACTTTACAAGTTGTACACGTGGTGCTTGCAGTATATGTGTAATTAAAATGTACATACTGTACACATGTCTATACACCTGGGACACTTCGTACAACCCGGACACACACACACACACACACACAACACACACACACACACACACACACATATATATATATATATATATATATATATATACAGAGAGAGAGAGAGAGAGAGAGAGAGAGAGGCTCAGAGTCACATTTAAGCAAATTACTGATTTCTATTTTTTTAAATACATTTAAGTATCACAATTTCAGTACTGTTATAATCCCCCCACCTTCTTGTCATCTTGGGGATTATTCGCTAAGCCTCCATTAGACATGTCTTACTTCGAATTGTTTTAGTCAAACAAACAAACAAACAAAACAAACAAACAAACAAACAGAACAATAATAATTTCGTTCTATTAATATCATTAGTTATAATTATCAGTCTGTTAATAACGAGGAGAAAAGCCCTGTTTGAGGGACCTCCCCCCCCTTTGTTTTAAGTTGAGGAGTTCAGTAATTGTTTGTTGTTATTTTTTTTTAATTAACAAAAGAGTATTGAAACAGCGAATTGATACAAGTTTTCGCACTTCATTTAACAAGTTGTCACCTCGTTATGACTACTTTTGGTTTGTCTCTTAGACTGTCATTTTCTAATCTAGTCAGGATACAAGGAGTAGATATAAATGTGATAAGGAATGTGTTATAGTACATTCCTTATCACGTGCTGTATTTGTTAGGTACAGGTGTTAGTGTCTGTGTGATACAGGTGTTAGTGTGTGTGTGTGTGTGATATAGGTGTTAGTGTCTGTATGATACAGGTGTTAGTGTCTGTTTGATAGAGCTATTAGTATATGTATGATACAGGCGTTAGTGTATGCATGATAGAGCTGCTAGTGTATGTATGATACGGGTATTAGTGTCTGTATGATACAGGTGTTAGTGTTTGTATGATAGAGCTGCTAGTGTATGTATGATACAGATGTTAGTGTCTGTATGATAAGGGTATTAGTGTCTGTATGATATAGGTATTAGTGTATGTATGATACAGGTGTTAGTGTATGTATGATAGAGCTGCTAGTGTATGTATGATACGGGTATTAGTGTCTGTATGATACAGGGGTTAGTGTCTGTATGATAGAGCTGCTAGTGTATGTATGATACGGGTATTCGTGTCTGTATGATATAGGTGTTAGTGTCTGTATGATACAGGTGTTAGTGTATGTATGATACAGATGTTAGTGTCTGTATGATAAGGGTATTAGTGTCTGTATGATATAGGTATTAGTGTCTGTATGATACAGGTGTTAGTGTATGTATGATAGAGCTGCTAGTGTATGTATGATACGGGTATTAGTGTCTGTATGATACAGGGGTTAGTGTCTGTATGATAGAGCTGCTAGTGTATGTATGATACGGGTATTCGTGTCTGTATGATATAGGTGTTAGTGTCTGTATGATACAGGTGTTAGTGTATGTATGATACAGATGTTAGTGTCTGTATGATAAAAGTGTTAGTGTCTGTATGATATAGGTATTAGTGTCTGTATGATACAGGTGTTCGAGTCAATATGGTGAAGCTTTACGTGTCGACATAGTTCAGGGGTTAGTGTCTGTGTTGTAAAAGTGTAAATGTCTGCATGACACGTATTAGTGTCTGTATTGTACAGGCACCAGTTTCTGTGTTATACAGGTGTTAGTGCCAGTGTGTTACATAGTATTGGCGTTGGTATCAGCACTTAACAAGTAGAAGTGGTAGTGTCGAGTAAGGACTGATTTTAGTGTCAAATTGGTCAATAGTTAGTACCGAATGTATCAGGGAGTAATATAGTTATGATTGATGTATTAGTATCAATATGATACTAATACAATCATTATGATAAAAAAAATCTTAGTGTTAGCATATAGTACCGGTATTATCTCCATGGAACATCATCATCTGTTCACATGGTACTACGGTAAGCTAGTAATGTCAACATGGCATCAGTATTAGCATCATGGTATAGACGTCCATGTCAAGATGGTATCAATGTTACTTTAATTATGTATAAGTCGATGCCAACAAGGATTCAGTATTTCCACCATTACATAGATACCACGAGTGGCATAGCCGTAACCTAATCTAACACACACACGTACGCACGCACACACACACACATACACACACAAAAAATAAACACACACACACAAACGTGCACGCGGAGAGAGAGACGCCCTTCCCCCAACATATGGTAACTCTCCATCTTGCAATTCTTCCCGTCCTAATATAACGCAGAACAATATACCCCCACCTTTAGACGTCATCTTAGACGGTGTCTAAAAAGCCACTCCCCCCCCCCGAAAAGACATCGACCCCATGCCGACATGGTGTCGTGGCCGAGCACGAGCCAGACCTGAACAATGCGAAATTCGATTAATTCCCCTCAAACCGACCGAGTTAGCCGCTACTTGATTGCACGACTGAACAAGTCGGTATATGTGGTCTAGTGTCTAATGTCTAATGTCGGACGACAGACAAGACGGAGGCAGAAGGCTGCACTCAGCCGGTATACCCCACGGGCGGCTCGAGTTGGTCAGCCATGGCTCTTTACGTCCGCCACGCCGTGGATGATGGCCGTACGTCACGTTAACTGAAAGCTGAGAGAGTCTGTGTTATGTAGGAAAGGTTGTCGGTATAACAAGTTGGTATTGGACTATGGATTTGTTATTCCGATAGATTGTTATAAATGATGAGCTCTCTCTCTCTCTCTCCTCTCTCCCTCTCTCTATCTATCTATCTATCTATCTATCTATCTATCTATCTATCTATCTATCTACTCTCCTCTCTCTCTCTCTCTCTCTATCTATCTATCTATCTATCTATCTACTCCCTCTCTCTCTCTCTCTCTCTCTCTCTCTCTCTCCTCTCTATCTATCTATCTATCTATCTATCTATCTATCTATCTATCTCTATCTCTCTCTCTTTCTCTCTCTGTGTTTGTGTGTGTGTGTTTGTATATTTATTTATCTATATCATTTTTTATGTAACTGATATTGTAATATATATATATATATATATATATATATATATATATATATATATATATATATATATATATTATATAACTGTTATAGAGACATGTTATACAAACATCTTGTCCTATAATTAGATAGTTACAGAGATATATTGAAGACGATATAAGACAGCTATTTACTCATCTAATAAACACATTATTGTGTTAAATGTGTATGATCTAGGACAGTGTTCTTGGGATAGGATATTGTCCTAACCTAGGACACCAATAACTATGTTAGGACGTGGGCTATCCATTTTACGTAGACCAGCTTATGTCCACAGTTAGGGCAATGGTATTGACAAGGACAGGCTTCTGAGCTAGGACAGTCCTAGGGAAGACAAGTACAGTGGGCTAGGACATTATTCTAGGACGGAAGGGTCTCCTGGATTAAAAGATGTTTCAGGACAGGGATTTTGTCCCGAGTCAACCTCGTATAATCGGATAGGACATTGTTCTGGGCTAATACATCGTTGGCCTACGCTCGAGCCACTTCTCTGGACCCGTAACATTACACCGGCCTATGATATCTTCCCGAGACAACCTAGGACACCAACTTAATTATCTAGGACACCCGTCCTAGCCTATAGGACACTCGGTCAGAGAACCACTTACCTCTTTCATTTCCTAGATATTAACTTATATTGTCACAAGAGTCACAACTTGGTAACCATTCTGTGTCTGGTCAGTATAAGGCTCACAGAGAAAGGTGTATAGATATATAGACATATATGGAGAGATAACACGAGGTGTCATCTTCATAAATAACGTACAGTTATAGGTAAATCGACATGTCGACGACAAGCCATTTGTGTAGATTTTATTATAAATATTCATGACTGTTGTGGCTTGTTTTCTGGGGACGCTGACAGCTTGTTTATGGATATATATATATATATATATATATATATATATATATATATATTTATGTGTGTGTGTGTGTGTTTGTATGTGCGTGCGTGCGTGCGTGTCGGTCGGTTTTTCCGTGTTAGTAGTGGGTGAAAATACATTGTCGATAAGAACATAAATATCCCGGAACATGATTTGTCTGCCTGTCTGTTTGTCTGACCGTCAATCTGTATGTCTTCTTGTCTGCCTGTCTGTCTCTTCGTGTGTGACTCTCTGTCTGTGCATCTTCCCGTCTCGTTTAACCCATTCCTCGGTGGTACTCGACCACTCCAATATTCAACGACCACGTGACAATCTTTATTAACCGTCCACGTCACGACATCGCTACTTCAAAACCCGATATTTTTACTTCAAATCGTAAAGGAGTAAAACTCTCCGGTAGTCAGCTGTTTTGCCTTCTGGATCCCGTGTTCCCGAGCCCCGGGATGCAGTTCGTCGGGAGACATCAAACAACAGAACGCTTTGTGAAGACGCTTTAGCCATTCGTCGTAGTCCATTTTATCGTCCGGCCAATCGGGAATGTTCGGGTTTTGTCGGTTTTTGTTGGGTGTCGTTTTGTTTATAATTAGCTGACTGGTGGTTGTCTCGGAATGTGGATATTACCTGGTGGATTTGGTGGATAGAGACCGGGACAATGTTAGGGTTAGGTATATTTGATGAGTGGTTGCTTTTAGTGATGTGGACCTGGGGGTGGGGGTGGTACCAGGGCTAGGTGGCTTATATAGGAAGCTGCCCCCGGTTTGATTGTGCCGTGGGGGATGTTTCGGTGTGCTCAAATTGGTAAACTCACTTGTCAACTACACCGAATACACCGAATACACCAAATTCCCTCAGTACCTTATACCCACTAAGGTTAGAAGCTGGATAGGTAATAACCTATTATAGATAATGAAGCTGATACACAGCAGATCAATACCACATGAGTTCGAATATCGGCGTGGGTATATCTGAAGGGTGTTTCATCTTTGACTTGGCTTTATTACCATTGGAAGTCGCTCGGCCCATTTAGCCTACCATGTGTACAAAAGTGGCCATAAAACATCAATTTCAACAGCATTTATATATACAATCACTTAGACAGGTCTAGAGTCCTATACGTACAACAAACTTACACAGGCTGCCACATACAGAATCAAGAGCCTAAACGGACAAGCATCAACATGGGCAATATTAACACAGGTAGCACCTATACATCAGCAACATCAGCCACATGATCCAGAGGACGGCGATGACGTTTCTCTTATACGGCAATCGGAACACATCGGGTACCTATACCATATAATTACACGCGGGAAAAATACCCACACGAAACCAACATATAGAACGTCTCACATCCCCCCCCCCCCATCTCCTCCTAACAGTATTCGTGGTGGATGATACAAAGCTCGCCTACGAAGGTTGTGCGTCTACAAGGATCAGAAAATATTGCCTCATAGCCCATAATTTTAGCTTCGTTTAGTTTTATTTTCGTCTTGTCATCGTGTCTCATCTCACATTCATACGGAACAACTCCATTAGCCCGGTCTTTCTATCTCGTCTAGAGAACGTATTCATGTCCAAGCTTTGCACGGCCACTTTGCACAATCACTTTGCACGACCATTAACGGGAAATGGGGGTGCTTTTGGAATGTCGTTGACTCCTTATTTCAATAGAGTGTGGACTTAGCGATCAACAGGTCGTCTTCTGATCAAACCAATCGTAATTATTTCAAATATGTAAGTTGTTAGCTGTGAAGAGCATTGGAAAATGTCAAACGATTTTATGCCACACTTAAATACTGATTTGATAAACATTTTGGGAGTGTTCTTTTATACAAGAACAGAAGAGATACAACGCACCTGCTTATATGGCACATCATACAAAGACCATACCAGACACACAATATACCAATTATACCACATACCAGATATACAGCAGACCAGATTTATAACACCACATACATACTTAACAGACATACGACATAACACATATCAAACATACCAGACATACAACATACTAAATATACAACACACCACACCTAGCTCAGGATACACTCAGGATATACAGCATAGCAGATATATGTCATAAAAGAAATACAACATACAAGATATACAACACACTACACTTTCACCACAGAGATATAGTCCACACATACCCCCTTCCCTACCAGCCAGCAAACCTCAAACGCAACATTTCCTCAAAAAAGTGATCAAATAATATATGTTTAAGCAGTTGAAGATATACGACATGACTAACAAACATATACGGTTTTCGACTACAAGCAAAAGGTGGTTCAAACAAAGCACGAACTACCTATGTGACTTGATTATCATAATGCGTTGATTAACGAGACGTCACGGTGTTGATACGACTGATAGGATAACATTGTACGTGATATTTGCCGCAGTACATCTTTGTTATTCTCCTCCTCCTCCTCCTCAATGACAACAACAACAACAACAACAACAACAACAACATAGGATTATATACACCAGTATTGTGACAAATATGACATGATGTGTAACTAATAAGTAATGAACGAGAACCAGTTGAATTGTCTTACCTTCACCTGTCCCAGTCTCCAACAAGCTTGTACTGATGATGATTAGTGGCCATAGTAACAGATGAGGCGCCATATTTGATGACGTGGATAGTGACCTGAAACACGAAAATATATATGCTACGTCAGTAATATATTACGCTGTACTCTAGCGTTCTAATCAATACTGTATTAATACCAAGATGTACAGTACACTACGTCGATGACTATGATTACAAGTACTAATAGGGGACAAATGTTACGTAATCCGATAAAATTAAGCTTCCCAGTACATAATTATAAATACATTTGTAAATAATTCACATATATATATATATATATATATATATATATATAATTGTCATGGAACCCGCAAACAACAACACATCCTAATTAGTGGGACATGTGGGAAGACAACTTTAAGTAGCTACACAGGTCCTTCAATTTGTATTTATTCGACTTACTATGTTATATGTGAAATATAAACCGTAACAAATAGTATACAAATTGGAAACAGATACCATTGTCATCATTGTCATTGTAAATGTTAATATAGGATGTTAAAATATTTAATATAACACTTCAGTGCAGTGTCCTTTCCTGTGCATCTCGTGTACAGCGTCGTTGAAGTCGCCATTCTACAGTCAATCAAATGCCTTCGATGGTTAATTTAGCGAGCGTCGAAAGAATTAAGAATCACGTGATCTGGCGTGTGTCTTGGCATAAATAGGTCTAGTCTTATGAAGCAATTCCTGTCAGACTGAAGCCGGTACATAATCTAGCAAATCGGATAATGATGAGACTTTTTGAGAGCACGTTGGGTAGTCTTGACAATGATCACACCTTAGACTTAAGTCCCGGGGGTGCGGGTGTGTGGGGGGGGGGTGTTAGCTAGGGTGACGGTGGCTGGGAGTGTCACCATGGGGATCGAAGCCATTGGTTCAGATGTAACCGGTAACATTGCTTCATTAAAGACAAATGTCTTCAGGTGCTTCGTCGAAGTGGCTTCCTGCGAGGAATGGCGCGAGGAAGGCATACGGTGTTAGAGGCATTTTACACAACTGGCTTCTTAGAGATAAATGGCTTCTTGGTTGGTTAATCAATGCTTGAGAACGTGGCTTCTTCTTCATTCCGGTCAGAAGCGCGAACTGAACAAATGCTGCATCCAATTTGTCATTCGTCGCCTTCAGGAAGGTTCCCAGTGAATAGGAATAGTTCTTAAATCTATTCTAGTATAAATTTGAGTATCGTCCATTTTTATTGTTGATGAGTGTAAATATGAATATAAATCCTCTTTAGTTGTATTGGAATAGATATAAATACTAAATACAAGGACTGAATATTAATACCATAAGCTATATATATATATATATATATATATATATATATATAATTCATCAATCGGTCTCAAACGATGTGACGTAGCCCAATTTATGAAGTAAATCGGACGTAATGGCTTAAAATGGCTTTCGATGTAAATATTTTATTGTATATACATTTTAAAATAGACTTAATGTGTTTTTATTGTATTTTAAATTGTTTTTTAACTTCTTTATTTATTTTTGTGTTAATTTATTTATTTCACGTCCTTTTATTACGACGTAGATGACGTAGCTGAGTGACGTAACGTCTGACGTAACGACTTAATGACGTTCGCTGAAGTGAAAGTTTCTCTAGAAAAGTGGCGTAAAGGCGAATTTGACTTAGGCGGAAATGACGTAAAGCGGGATATTAATATATATATATATATATATATATATATATATATATATAATACATTATTATCAACTAATACATGTAATATACCTATTACATACAGCAATGACTCGTCTACTTCGATCATCTACTTACGAATAATGTTTTCTATTATCGACCGTAAACAGTTCATTAATACGATAATTGCGGCAAGTTAATTAACATGTATAATTAGCTTATCACTAGCTGATGGCAAATCACACATCTACATAGATAACTCTTATCTGCCTCAAATTACAATCAATTATCCTGACAAACGACGAAATGGCGCCAATAGCGCATCAATATTATACAATATTTACGGGAACTAACGCCAACTGGTCGCCATATTGTACGATGTTTATGATGCGTTTTTGCCTTCATAGGACGCTAAATAGACGTGGTATCCCAACAGATCCCATAGCACATATATATATATATATATATATATATATATATATATATATATATATATATGCACACACAGACACACACACACACACACACATTACCCCATTCAGTCAACGACAGTTTCAGCCAATAGAATCTCTACAGCATTGACAGGGTGTAGTATCCATACACCCTCTGATGGTATATAAGTATCCCACACTGACTGATAGCAAATAGTATATCATGCAGTCACTCAAACTGTATTGTATCCCTTACACAAACGCATTGATACTATATAGTATTCTATTTAGTTAGTGATATATATTATCCCATCAGCGGACCGATACTATACAGTATCAATAGAATGGATGAATATATATATATATATATATATATATATATATATATATATATATTTATCCCATAACTGGCTAATAATCATATAGGCACTGATACTATATACACTTTGTTGCGTAACATCCACTAATTAATAGTAAATAATATTTCATATTATGGATGATGATATACAGTATCTCATACAGACACTATGTAGTACATCATACACAGCTAGATACTAAATAGTATCTCACATACTGACTGATACTATACTGTATACTATATAATCACCAAATACTACCCAGGGTACTCAGTGATAATATATTGTGTTAACTATTGTATGTGCTAAAATTGAGTGAACGTAACTTTTCAATGCTGCACATACTTAGTCATAACCCAGCTGTGCTGCCATGTTACCAGCTGTGCTACCATGTTACCAGTTGTGCTGCGATATTAGCTGCGATTTCATTATGATACTTTTGTATCATCTGATTATCGACTGTGTGACTTGTCCATAACTGTGCCATAATTTATCCAGCTGTTCCCTTTAATCAGTCCTTTAAGCCATATTACCAGCTGTGTAACAATACCTCCATTAACGATTATGTTAACAGCTGTGCAAAAAACTCTACCCGTTCCTATGTAACTAGCGATGTAACAGCCACTATGCCTGTGGCCAAGTTGGCAGCTGTTTACCAGCCGCGGGGAAAACTATCCACCTGTGTGTCGACGCACTATCAGTTGTGCGGCTAGATTTCCAGCTGCACGACAGCTGGACTTTCTTAGCGGGAGGCAGTCAATCAACTGGCTGACACCAGTCACTCAACTTAACCTCCCATGAGGCCACCCCCCTCCCACAACACTCCACCACTATCAGTCCCTAACAACAAGACGCCATTTTTCAACAATCGATGAAGTTCTCAGATTTTCTCCTCAGAAGCCGACATCTCGCTAAAACCTGGAACAGCCATCACATGTCACGTGACACCACGTGCTGCTAATAATATCTCATAGCGCTATTCGGTGACGTCATAATCCACATGATAGCTAATCCGAGAATCTCGCCTTTGTATTTGGGATAAAGAAAATGGAGAAACGGGGGGAGCTATTAAGGAAAGGGGCCCTTTGTGTGACCAACTGGTGGGCGAGTTTTTCTCTGGCGAGGGTTAGTTTTAGTCGACCATGTTTTCAACTCGACTTCGACATAAAACTCGAGTTTCAGCTTAGGCACGTGACTGCTGATAGGTCACGTGGTTATTGAAAATGCATTTAAGGAAGAATCGAATTACCCTCGGCGTAATAAGATTAATATGTCACCGCAATAGTATTCTCTCTATATCCCCGTATGGGCGTGTATGTGTGAGTGAATGTGTGTGTGTGTGCGCGTGCGTGTGTGCGCGCGCGTGTGTGTAAACGGCTCTTTACTCCGTAATACATAATTCAACAACTAGTACTATCTCAACCACTACGGAAGCATACCCCAAACTGTCTCACGACTGAAAACTACCCCTAGCCTTCTTCGTTCGCCGCTATTTGTAGTGCACCCTTTAGCTAGGCCCCTAGACCTGACAGCAAATAATGTATCTACGTCCCTTAAAACTCTACCATATATTTAAGTCTGTATAAACTTATCGACTAAGTTCGTACTTATGCCTCGTTAAACCAAACAACTTCGGATATGCACCTAGGCCCAAAAGCCGATAGTCACCGACGTACCTACGCCCCGTGCCCGCCCGACCGGGCTGGAGTCGAGCTACGCCCCTGTCCCGCCTGACCCGGCCATCAATAGTTTGATTCGGCTCCCGTTGAACAATGGAACATTAAATGTCGACAGGACATCAAAAGGCGCCGCTTTATGAGAGACTCTTTGACCGAATGTCACTTCACCGACCGTACGGAGCTATTTACTGGCTCTGGAGCACCGTCAGATGGAGCCAGCGCATAGAAACGGGGACGGGCCGGGAGTCTTTGAACCGGAGACGCTCTCGGTAGTCAATGGCTGGCCTGATCGGGGCGTATTGGCCGACAATCGATATCCCTTTGTCGGCGGCGAAAATCGCCAATTATCAAAGGAAAGGCGTCGCGTTTTCGTGCACGAGGATTAGGCGGCACGTACTGAAAAGGGATGGCTGAGGCGGGTCTTCGACTCCGGGTAACTAAAACATGTGTTAATCTAGGGATTATGGCTGGCTGGTTAGCGGCGCTGTCTGTTTGCGTGAATGCGTGCGTTCGTGCTTGCATGTGCGTGCGTGTGTGCGTGCGTGCGTGCGTGCGTGCGTGTGTGCGTGTGTGTGTGTGTGTGTGTGTGATAAAGACGCGGAATCGGCGTTGTCGTAATAGCGTTTAGACTTATACATTTTCATGAAGCTAAAATAGAATAACATCAGGATAGTTAGTATAGCTGTATTGTGATATAGGAATTGATATGTGATAAGATTATATATGGTGGATGGAAATGGTATGAGCAAACACACACACACACACAAACACGCACACACATACACACATTCTCTCTCTCTCTCCACATGTATATATATATATATATATATATATATGAGAGAGAGACACTGTGTATCTAATTGAATTGTACATCTGTCTCCATATACCCTTGTTTATCCGAATGTCCGTCCGTCCGTCTGTCAGTCTACCTTTTTAGGCACTACCGTATTCGTCCAATTTGATGTAGATATCGTAAACAAAAGGTTTCCTTGTTTAGCCGACAATCGGTTTATCGACCGAAAGAGAAGAGGAGAAACTTTCGCTCTTTTTGACGATTTTCGGACGTTTTTCTCCTTCCAACAAAGACAAATCTCGAAAACTCGAAAACGACCGAAATAGTTTTTCCCACCACGACAACGTAAATACACGTCTAATGTACTTCATCCGCAATTCGCCTCAAAGTACAAACATCGCAAGGGAACCCAGATGGGTACGAAGTTAAAACGTGACTAAAAAACGCCCGCCATTCGTGTTCGATGGTCTTTACGTACTTCCGACAAATCGTGACTTTGTTTTCGAAAGATACCCGATTCCCTGGTCAATACAGGGAATTCTTCGGGGTTTAAAGGTGGGGGGTGGATTAGGTTTTTCTATGGATTTTTATCCCCGTTTTCAGCACTAGCTGATAACGTACGATTGAATGGAAAGTCATTAGACTACTTTCTGGTGATAATTGGGTGATAGATAGTTGACGAGCGAACAGCTACCGTTTTCTCCATTGATGCTCAATTAATCGATCAACTTTATCTGCGTTATCGATCTGTTCGAATATTGATCAGTTTACACGTTATACACGGGTTGACCTAACGGCGGCAAGCAGGGGGGGCGGGGGTGATTGTGAGAAGGAAACTGTAATTGTAATTATTTACTTGTCAATAATATAACGTCAGCATAGCACTATTTACACGTCACTACACCGGATGTAGATGTGCGTGCGCACGCGTATGAGCGTGCGCGAGTATGTGCGTGCGTTTCTGGGTGCCTGTGCGTGCGTGCGTGCGTGCGTTTCTGGGTGCCTGTGCGTGCGTGCGTGCGTGCGTGCGTGCGTGCGTGCGTGCGTGCGTGCGTGCGTGGCGTGCGTGCGTGCGTGCGTGTGCGTGTGTGTGCATACCCCGGTGTGTACAATTACCATTAGAGCGACATTGATTCAATTAGCCTACAAGACATGTCGTCAACGCTGCCATGTTTGGCACCGTCCGAATCGAAATTATCCATGATTTGTTCAAATCCCGAACACATCCCGACACCACATAGTTAGTGTAGGCATATACTTAGCGTAAGTACATACTTAGCTGGAACAAGGTACTTAGTACATGCCCGGGTTATACTTAAACATCGGCGTCGACGTTATCGGGACGACAGTAACGCCTTTATAATAGGACTACCTTATTGTGACCGGATTAGAGAAGTGACCGCCATAAACAGATTCCTGGCTGCCTTTCGTTTTCGCACCGTTAATAATCTATTTTACATCCATCGTCATTCGCACAAAGATCGCTAAAACAACTCCTTCGTGGAATTCTATTTCATTTTTGGTACAGCAGCAAATATATCGGGGTCAAGTCCATTGTCTGATCAAGCGAGCCAGGAACAGTGATTTTGGACTGTTTTATTGCTGGTCAAATGAGCTTATTGTACCGCTTTGCCGCGAATTTCAATGGTTTACGGCAGTTCGCTATGTAGTGCGTTGCATTGGTTTCTCTACCGATGCAACGGTACGATTCAGTGTCAACAAACAATACGACAACTGAAGAATGCGTCGCCGTGACCTTCATTTAATGGCCTGATAGTGGCGAAATACGATGGAAATTGGCGCCGTACGTACGACCGACCGAATGGTCACAGTCCGACGCGAGGCTATGTTTGGCCACTTGTGGCATTATTCGCTGCTTGCCACCTACTCGGCCATTGTCCACCGATGGAGGCTTCCGACGCTTGCCCTCGTGTCTCATCTGCTATAATGGACACTTGTTCCCCACATATTTACACCTGTTCACGCCTACACCAAGGCCCGTCCCATCGGGGGTGCCAAGAGTGACAGGAGAGATAGACAGTTAGATAGACAGATAGATGGATAGGTGGATAGTTAGATAGATCGAGATAGAGAGATATAAAAAGAGGATTAGATAGAGTATATTAGAGGAGAGAGAAAAGGGGGGGGGGGTGAGTGACGCATGCTAATTTAACTATGGCAATTGAAACTAGTCCATATCTGCTTACATTTTCTTACACTTGTTTACACCTCTTTACCACTGTTTACACCTAAAAAAGACATATTCTATCACGCCACCCAAAGAATTGAATATTTTGAACATCACTATTCAAATAAACACGTGTTTTCCCCTTTGTAGATTCCATTTGAGAAGAATCAACAACCAGAATGATATTAGAAGCACTAGATCCTTAAAGGATATCAAAGAACTTCATAACAAATGATTACCAAACTGTAAACATGATTTTAATTACACTTGTTTAAAAATCAGTCTTATGTCGTCTCATTTATAAGTTATCAGTTCTGACATTGTGTGTGGTATATATATATATATATATATATATATATATATATATATATATATATATAGGGCGCTTCCGTGGTCTAGCTGTAGCGTGTTTGACCACAGATACTACCACCCGTGTTCGAATTTCGGCATGGCCATATCTGAAGGTTGTTTCGTCTTTGACTTCGCCTCATTACCTTTGGAGGTCGCTCGGCTCATTTAGCCTACCATGTGCACAAAAGTGCCCGTAAAACATCAATCATCATCATCATCATATATATATATATATATATATATATATATATATAATTATTGTTATCGATACATTCTTGGTCAATATCTGATATAACTGTTTATTATGCAGATATTAGCCTAAACCCGTTTACATATTCACATGTTTACATCAGGTTAGATCTAGAGTAAGATACGTCTTACGGGGTCAGTCGACTAACTCGACCATTATGACCTCGTCTCGAGCAATGGACACTGGCTTAGATCTATTTACACCTGTTGACACATACAGCGAAATCTATGTAATCGGTTGATCCAAGTAACCGACCGACCTATTTTTACAACCAAGCTGGAAGAGTGACAAACCTACCAACAGAAACAATTAAATACCATCAAGCCAGTTGGCGTAAAAAGAACCAGCAGTCGTATTTAGGATGGCACGCAGGCACATATACGCCCAAATGCCAACATAGATACATGTCAAAAGCACACATACTCACGCACGAGCACGTACACATGTATCTATCTATATATCTATATACCTATCTATATTGTATTAATCGATTTGTCTCTGCCCCTTATATGATCTCCAACTCGACCCCTCTCTCCCCAATCTATATCGCTCTCTATCTATCTATCTATCTATCTATCTATCTATCTATCTATCTATCTATCTATCTATCTATCCATTTATCTATCTATCTATCTATCTATATATCTACTGTATATCACACTCAACGTCACTCACCCTAACCCTCACCCCCACACATATATACACACACACAAAACACACACGCACGCACGCACATCAACACGCATACACACCACACCCACCAACCGACCCCATATAACATATTATCCCATTGCATGTCATCTCCTCTGCCAGCCACCAGTTAAGCGCCACTGAAGCCATGACAAATGCCATTGTCTGACGGTTATAACGTCTCGTCGCCATTGTCTCCTGATGTAACATCGCCATCTGAATATCGATTCCTCTCGCCCGAACATCGTCTCTCTATTGACTTGTGGACACCTTGACCTCGACGGAGAGAGGTGGCCATCACATACAGTAGACCTGATGTAGACTTTTCGTAGACCAGATGTAGATCTGATGTAGTCATATACCTAAAGTAGATGCGTTGTAGACCTGCAGCAGATCTGCTGTAGACCGATGGCACGCCTATTATAGAGTTGCTGTTGACCAGCTGTAGACCGTCTTCAGATTTGCTAAAGAGCTGCACGTGACGTCGTGTAGACTTCTTATAGAGTTTCTGTAGACCTATTGTAGACTTGCTGCTTCCGGACAGGCTGCCACGTCCCCCCCCCCCACCGTCCTTCCTCCGGATCTGTCGTCCTATGGTCAGTAGGTGAAGATCAACAACGATCGAAAAGATGTTGTACTAGTGTAGATATGGAGAGGGCTAGAAGTGGGAGTTGGGAGGGACGGAAGAGATATAGACAGACAGATAGATAGATAGATAGATAGATACATAGATAGATAGATAGATAGATAGATAGATAGATAGATAGATAGATAGATGCAGGATGAAGGGAGACAAGCAGATGATGTTGGTGATGAGCAGGATAATTGGATGTGTATATGTGTATGTGTGTGTGCGAGAGTACAAGTGGGCGAGAGGGTGTATATATCCTAGTGGTTATAGTGTCGGCGCCAGGTCACTAATCCTCTTTCACTGAATAGAAATATATATATGCCTGACAGATGGTCACGGCCACTTGTGCCATTATCCACCGGTTGTCACCTCCTCGGCCATTGTCCACTGATGGAGGCTTGCGAGGCTTACTCTCGTCTCTCGTCTGTCGTAATGGACACTTGTTCGCCACCGTTAACACCTGTTTACACGGTGAGTAAGACGTGCCCAATCGAACCAGCCATGAACACGAGCTTGAACATGCCCGTGTGTGTTTACATTTACAGTAATAATTGTCCAGCCAGGTCAACAATAACCATTGTCCTGGACACGTTCAAATCTGTCTACATTTGTTGATGTCGATAGTAAAGGTTATCCAATGAAGTCAGTTTTATATATATATATATATATATATATATATATATATATATATATATATTCACTGTTGACCACCTCTTAATTATCAGCAACTAAAGCAACAAGCCGATTTTAGATGACCGGAATATTCAAGTGGTCGATTAACACAAGTGGCTTTAAGGCCCGGCTTCACGTCCATTTTGGATAACCATCCACACCGATACTGGCCGCACTCAGCTGCAAACATCTGCAGGGATCGAATCTCGCCGTTGCCAACATCTGTGGGATGTTTCTTGCTTTAGGGAACAGCTTCAGTGTGACCACGGCCCCGAGTGCGACCAACCCCGAACACGGGAAAGATACACACCGGCTGACCCCCGTTACGATGCTCTCCAAATGGTGCCAGGTATTTGTTGATATTCTTTATACTTTGGGTGAAAAGTGTTTCGCCTCGCAATCAAAATGTTTGTCTTTACGTGTTGCTCCGCCAACAAACGGTGTCCCTCCTTTCTACCAACATCAACGTTATTGTCCGCTGCCCTTCGTTGCACCGAGTGTCAGCAATAGTGTTTATATACCTGTGGCTTGTTTATCGATAGAAGTGCTGCCCGATTTTCTTTTGTTTTTCGGAGTACCGGCCCTTGTCGTGTGTCCATATCGAGCTGTGTATCCCACGGTCTCGTCTACATCAAAGCTCCACCTTCCGCTGCGTTCTGGATCGAGCGACGTGCGTCAAAAGACGTCACGCATCGAACCTTTGACGTGTAGTATGTCAAAGTATGTTCGCATGGCGTGTAGAATAACTCCGACGTTCCATGCTCGCGTGCAAGATATTGAAAAGTATTCCTTTCCTGTTTGATATGTCAAATGCATTCGTTTGTCATGTAGAATATTTATTACTAAAGGCTTTCATTGGGCGTTTCCTATATCAAAGGATGTTCCTTTGGTGCGCGTAAGATATACCATGCCAAAGGCATGTTTGGGTTGTAATATTTCAGGCACACTATCGAAACATCAGCGTGTTTTATGTCAAAGCATGTTCATGTAGAATGCAGAACACGAAATTTGCCCCTTTGTTATATGTTATTTGTTAAGTTTTTCGTTTAAGATGCCAAATACAGTTCTTTAGCGCATCAAATATTAAACACGAAGGATGCATCTTTAACGTATATTATATTAAAGAACGCTCGTATGGTGTTTAAAGCTGCGTTACGTCAAAGACATTCATTTGGTGTCATACATTAAAGAAGTACTTTTGATTTAAATTCAAAGAACGGAGTATATAATATAATCATTGGCGTGTAGTATGTTTAAACATTTTCAGCTAGCGCATAGAATATTTATGATATTGGCTTATTGGGTGCAATATATTATAAATTGTTTCTCATTCGATATGCCAGCTACATTCGTTTCGCAAGTATAATATTAAGTACTAAAGACGTATCTTTGAAGTATGATATATGGAAGTAACTTCCTTTTGTGCTGAAAAAATTAACGCAACAAAGACACCTCGTCGGTGTTTTTCAAATGAAGACTTTCATTTAAATTCAAAGGAAGTCATACACCAAATCCTCGGCGTATACTCTTTCAAAGAAAGATCACGCGCCGTGTAGAATACCAAAGACGTCAACTTTTTACTTGTCAAAGGGCGTTCTTTTGGAAAGTGATAGACATACATACATAAAAGAAAATTCCGTTGGTATGTAAATATAACGCACACCAACCAGATTCTTTTGTCGTTTTCGCTTTTTTAGTTGATAGAATATTTAATATAAACTATTATTATTTTATTGTTATAAATATTAAAACCATTCTACGGCTGTATCGTATACAATAAAACCAGCCTGACGTTTAGGATGCCAAACGGACTGCCAATAAACTGTCCGCGGCCTTTTCTTTACAAATAGACTATTAAAGGTTTCTCCATAAATACGTTGACGTTCCTCCACGGCCTAAATGGTAGCGCGGCTGGCCACAGATCTACAGCACCTGGTTTCAAATTCCGACGAGAAAGGTGTTTCATCTTTCACTTCGCCCAATGTTACCTTCGTAGGTCTCTCGGCCTACTTAGCCAAACATCTGCCAAACCAGCGAAAGCATTTGAAATTTTCTCCATATAACAAACCGAACGGAGTAATTAGTCTTTGTCAACGAGCCTGCCACACGATTTCCACGTCGCCATATCGGTCATCAATGGCCATTATTAGCCATTCCATGGCTACTATTGGCTACATTGAGCTGTCCATCAATATGTCGACTTTGACGCGGATGGCTTTGTGAAGGAAATCAAACGCCCACCGAACACAAATTGATCGTTCGTCGTCCACGTGCTAAGTGTGATAAAAGACCTTGACACTGGCTCGCCATCGGGCCTACCTGCGTCGTCGGCCGGAGATCGGGGCGGAGGCGGCGAACGGCGGACGGCGAATTATTATTACCCGAGAAATGATAAATGTGATACGAGACAATTATTTGTTTTCTTCTTCGCTCTGTCTACACAATGAGAGCCACCTAGAGAGGACCTGATAGCTAAGACTATTGATTGTAACCCGGTAATGAGTTCTGTCCGTCTGTCCGTCTGTCAGTCTGTCTGTCTGCGTGTGCGTGTGCGCGTGCGTGTGTGTGTAAGTGAGTGTGTACGTCCCTATGTAATATGGTCCGTGTATGTACGCGGGATGGAGCGGCTGTTAAGTATCCATTGTCCTAGCGAGTGGTGTATTACGACGCCGATAGGATAATTAATTGACGTGTGACGTCACGGGTTTCTACTAACAACAGTGCTGCCATCTGGCTGGATATCGGGTCGCCGAACATCCGGTACAGTTCGTCGCTACAGTAGATGAGACGGTTGAGGATGATAATGATGATGATGTGTAGATGATACAGATGATGGCAGCAAGATGTGAAGCTGGTTGTTAGTTATAGGCGGTAGTGGCTGGTGAGTGGGTGTAGGTAGTGGGTGGTGAGTGGGTGTAGATAGTGGGTGGTGAGTGATCGTAGTGCGGTTGTAGGGCAAGGGTTTGACTTGGTGTTTAAGGTGTCGCTAACTTTTGAGGTCTATTTGTAATATTGCAACTTGGTGGAAGAATAAATGCCCTATCTATCTATCTATCTATCTATCTATCTATCTAGCTATCTATCTATCTATTTATTTATCTATTTACTTATTTTCTCTCTTTTTCTCTATTTCTATAAATATCTCTACCTCTCTATCAGTCTACTTCTATATCTATGCATTTATGCTTACATCTATGCATTCAACCAGCTATCCATTAATTTATTACAATGCCATCCATCCATTCACTAATCCGTCCATCCATCCATTCATTAATCCGTCCAGCCAGCCAGCCAGCCAGCCAGCCAGCCAGCCAGCCAGCCAGCCAGCCAGCCAGCCAGCCAGCCAGCCAGCCAGCCATCTCCAACAAACCAGGTTAATATCAATAATTTAACCATAACCGACCAAAATAACACGAAACAACTGACAACGATTCCTCCTGCCCGGGGGGCAGGGCGTTACCCCAACAAGCTCACATCCTGCTGTGGTAGTACACTCCGGGGCCTCGACCCATCCCTTACACTTCAAAATCTCAGTTAGCTTGTTTAACCTTGCTAAACTTCACCTAAGATTCTATCTCGTCTGGCCTAATTTGTCTATATATATATATATATATATATATATATATATATATATATATATATATATATATATATATAATTTAATCGGTACCTTGACATAGTTCCTGATCCCAGACGCCAACACAGGTATATTAGGACAGAAGTACCTTCATTTATAAAGGTAACCCGACTACTATTACAATCAACTACTAATCAATATTAGCTCCAGGGTGGTTCACCTTGACGTCTGCTGTATAATCTTCTTATTATAAGTATAACAAATAAAATAGTGCATATTTTGTTATCATTATGGTTAATAGCCAGACCCGTTGATAAGTGGTGCCTAATTGAGATACGGTAGTAGTGTGTATATTAATAATTTAAATTATTGTTGACGAATGGATAGAATTTTGTTAGTTTTTGTCTAAAACTAGGCAGTTATTACGTCACTGTTGATGGAGTTGATGACGCAAACAGCTCTCGTCCTATAATGATTAACAATAGACGGATATCAATTATAGGTAAATATACTTTCTGTTATGTGTGTGCGTGTGTGCGTCTCTGTGTGCGTGTGCGTGTGTGTGTGTATCTATATGAAAGACTATGCAAAAGATATATGGGATATATACAATATGTTGTACAATGATGTCAAACAGGAAGCATATTTGGTGTACAAATTTCATATAATGTTGACTATCATGTAAATATATACCACATATATAGCGCATGCGTGCTTGTAGTTGTACGGCTAAAACTAATGCTATTCATAGTCGTATGACGAATGAAACACCCCAACCTCTATGTTGGCTTATATGAAAACAGCGCGCAGACACCCTTATGCCCGAACCCGGAAATATATATATATATATATATATATATATATATATATATATAGAGAGAGAGAGAGAGAGAGAGAGAGAGAGAGAGAGAGGGAGAGAGAGAGAGAGAGAGAGAGAGAGAGGAGATAATATCGCGTATACATAAAGAAACAGCAACACACATACACACACAAACACATGTTTCCTATATATCTCACTATAATGATGATATACACTAATCATTATATTATATTATTAATGAGTCCATTAATTCTGTAGTCATCAATGGCGACATTTAGCATGTGTAATCTCTATTAGTGATGATAATTAATTATTCATGTTTTCCCACTGTTCCGAATGCACACGCGTTCCGTGTCGCGTATTTCTGACTTTTGTCATACCTGGACAGCGAAAGGTCAGAGAGGAAAAAATGATAATAAAAATAATAATAATAATAATAATAACATTAATAATAATAATAATAATAACAACAATAATAGTTATATTAATAGTATTAGTAGTGACGGTAATAAAATAATTATTATGAGCACCGAGTATTTTCTCGGTTTCTATTTATTGTCAATGTTCAAGCCTAAATGCGACAAATGTTTTGTTCCCAAATGACGTTCTTGTTTTGTGCTGACGATTTGTTCCATTGTTCCGTTCCGTTTACTAGATCGGCGATCGCTTTTATATCTTTGCCACGGAAACAGCTGACTAGTTAGCTATTAAAATTAGCGTTATCATTTCTGTCGCATCAATCTATTAACGCTTTAGAGCCTCGTTGGGTAATGACCGCGAGTTACCTGCGTGTCAGAATTCGTTGCTCGTCGCCTTCACGTTGGGTAACGGTCGTTTAATAGTCGTATGTTTAACGTGCGGTTTCAAAATTAGTATAAAACACGCTATTATGATATTGGTCTCACTGATCGAAGTCGGCCAATCGAATACAGACCTGTCAAGATGCTAGTTTCATAATTTATACCATATCAGCTTACACTGATGTAAATTTTGAGGCGTTTATGCTTGCGTTACGTCGTCGGTGTAAAGGGGCCATCCCAACAATCTGAAATACAACCTAAATTATCTTGTCGCATAGCGTCGGTGTTTGCTGAAATTGATCAAACCCCGATTACAAAGGGATGCCGAATTTATAATCAGGTTCGTCACACGGAAAGAAAATTTTAATTTAGAAATTACCTGGCGTACTATATATAACATAGTACAAAACATGTATAATCTGGCGTGTTAGATGTCGGGATTACTTATAAAAAAGGAGATTTGTTTCTTGAAATGGTTATAACAGGTGAACTTAGACACTTAGACAATGCGATTAAACGATTTATTTCGCCATAGAACACCGGCGGAAGTTTTAAATAAACAAAGGTGATCTTTTAAAAGCGGCAATCTCACATGACACATGGTACATGGTACATGGAACATGGCACATGGCACATCATACCTGGCACATGGTAGATAAGGGAAGTTGTCAAGCGAAACATGTTTATTTTGTTTTATGTTTATTGCTTAATCGTGAGAAAATATAACCTGAAACACACACACACACACACACACACACACACACACACACAACACACACACACACACTTGACGCTCTGTTGCAGACCAAACAGAGTAGTGTTTTTTTTCCTTCTATTTATCTTTCTTTGACTGGATATTCCGGATCAGTGAAAATTTGGCAAATGTCCCAAACACGTTTTAATGGGCACTTGACATCAGGATTGAGAAATTAGTTCGGTAGTTTACAGAATTATATTTATTTTTCGATTTTGTTGTTTGTCATTTTGCCAATATCGGGAGGGGGAATTAAGTTGACCCGGATTGATATTGTGGAAGAACACGGTAGACCACGATATACCGGGCCCCATTCCATGTTGGAGCAATTAATAGGTGTCCTAAACCCGGAGAAATCGCAGCCTATTGTGAGTTGCTCCCTACTGGAGTCGGGCTATGGGGGCCAGCGTCAACGAAAACCGGGGGACTGTCTCAAAGACGAGCTGGGCGCCGTATATAGACGAGAAAACCAATAACTCGTCTAGGTAGCTAGGATGACGAGTCTTATCCATTTAGTTAAAAGCGCCATTACGGATAATTTGCCCACAAAACGTAGCTCGGCCGTCTGGATCCGCTCGGGATTATGTCGGATAGCGACGGCCTTGATGAAGGTCACACGGCCCTCTTCATTAAGACGAGCTGCTCACGTCGACTGCGGCGCCGCCTGGCGTCGTTAACGGCCACGCGTCTGGATCCGTTAAGTGACCGGATGCCGTTTATCGCCGATAGATGGCGCGTTAAGGGGGGGGGGAATCGGTTCGGGATACAGGTATAGCGTCGTCTACGATCGAGGTATAATGATGGGCGTGTCCGTTCGGAAACCGTGGTCCACGGGACCCCGGAGGGAGGAAGGGCATGGGTAATGTTTCACCCTCCCCCCATCACCACACACCACCCCCCGGCACCTGGGGCGTCTGATATCAGTCCGTTGAATGGGTTATCCACTTGTAAATCTTATCTTCCATCTTTCGCCATTCATCAGGCCGTGTCCGGGCCGCTGTTTTATGGCCGGATGCCCCTCGGGCCGTTGAGATGTGGATATAAAGCGCCCGGTTAGTTACACCTGTCAGCGGGCTTGTTACCGACGATAGCCCCCATCTCGTCCTCATGGTACCATTATTCTCTCGCTGACGTCATTTCCGCAATTATCTCCATATTTTAGCTCGAGAACCGCTTGTTACTGGAGCGGATGTTGGCAGTGGATGTCGGCAGTGGATGTCGGTCGTGGATGTCGGTCGTGGATGTTGCTGCTGCTGGACATCGGTGATGGTTAGATGGTGATGGATGTTAGCGGTGGATGTTGCTGATTGATGTTGCCGGTGGAGGATGTTCTGGTCGTAGATGTTATTGCCGTGGATGTTGTGAAGATGGATATTGAGGTAGTGGGTGTTGTGGTAGTGAATGTTGTGGTAGTGGGTGTTGTGGTAGTGAGTGTTGTGGTAGTAGATGTTGAGGTAGTGGGTGTTGTGATAGTGGGTGTTGTGGTAGTGGATTTTGTGTCGGTGGACGTTGAAGGATTACATTTTGTTCGGCTGGATGTTGAGGCAGGAGATCTTGTCCAAAGAAGAGATCTTTAGGCAATTTAATGACTTAAAACTTTATGCCTGCATATCACTCACTCACTCACTCACTCACTCACTCACTCACTCACTCACTCACTCACTCACTCACTCACTCACTCACTCACTCACTCACTCACTCGTCTATTTACCCATCTATCTATCTATCTATCTCTCTCTCTCTCTTCTCTCTCTCTATATATATTATATATATATATATATATATATATATATATATATATTTATATTTATATATATATATAAACTTACAGATAAATAGACAGACATACAGATGAAACAATATCTACCTGTCATCATACTCCTCCCCCCACCTTTTGCCATTACCTGTCTCAATAACCACCTATTGAGACAACGTCAAGTCAACCGGTCGATAAGACAGACACACAGACTGACACACCGGGAGACAAAAAGAGACAGAAACACAAACAGTCCACATCCTCTCTCTGACAGAACACACCATATCTCTCTTACCACCAGAGGAGGGGGGAGTTCGGCCCCGGCTAAAGGAAGCTAATTTCGCCAAGTTTCCGCGTGTTATTATTTCGAAACAGATTGAGCGGCCATTGACGAAATGTCATAATTGTGACTCGGTTTTTGTCTCGGCGGGCGAGCCAGTACGCCCGCCCGCGGGGCAAGCCCGCACTCCGCCGCGCGTCGGATGTTCGCGGCGTTTCCATTCGATGCTAGCCGTTTGGCGTCGCCGCGTGCGGGAGTCGAGAAAATGGGAGGCAATCACGGTACGGTTATTGAACGGGATCGTGAAAAAGAAACAGATTCATACAGCCCGTTGGGCGTCTGGCTTTTATTTAGCAGGCTTCTAACGAGCGATGGGTGGTGGGTGATGGGTGATGCCCAGGGTTCGGTGGTCGCATATATTTGGCGGGGTGGAAGTGCGGAGGGGCGGTATTCACGGGTATAATTCCAAGGTGGAGCTTCTCCCCCATCCACCCCTGGGGTTGAGTGGCATTCTTAAAAGCTTGAGCAGGGCGAGCTATGAGGGGAAGCCTTTTTGCGGACACGCGTTTCGAGTGTTTATTTTAGTTTGGCTCGCCAGCGACGTCTGGCGGCTTAAAGGGGAAAACCGGTTGGCCTTTTAATGTGATCGGCGCCGCGTGATGGATTGATTCCATCAGCAACATCAACAACGACAACAGCCACTGCCCACACTGAGTGCCCACACGGCGTGGCCGCACCGGCGTGGCCACACAACGTGCCCACACGGCGTGGCCACGCTATATTGACGCGCCGATATGGGATTGTCTGACGCATTGCCACAGTTCGGTGGTCGTTGTTGCGGGTAATCATCTAGGTTGGTTTCTGATGGAGAATTTCCATCACCATCCGGGGGCTGTCTGCCTTACCTGAGTGAACACTACGTCACGAACATGACCTAGTTATGGACGAGGGGCTAACTAACGTCCGGTCATTTTATGGCAGTTGGCATGGCCAAGCCGTAGTGCGCTGAACTGGTTGGACGGGTTCGAATTATCCCCGACTATCAAGAAAGGAAGCAATGGATGAACGAGTGAATGAATGATTTTATTTAAGTTCGGCGCGGGATTCGCCCGAGACAAAGAGCGATGCGGCTGTTCCCTGGTGAGTTATTTTTGTTTTGCCTCATCGCTGGTAATACCTGGGACAGTTGGCCGAGGGGCGAGTCCTTAGTATGATGAGATTATCAGATGAAACATTCAACATACACAGGTTATACTGGAATAAGAACGCCGACCCGTAACGTTTGCAGCGCAGTTATCTAATTATTGCTCGTTGGGAGCGACCCTGTTCCCTAGGGAAATGAGCCAATTGGAATAAAGCCTTTCACTGATGGATGAAACATCCATCTCGGAGATACAGGCCACGATGGGATTTAATTCCAAGATCATGATCTCGAATCACCCCCTCCCCGCATAGCGACTAGGGGTATATATTTCGGTCATATTAGCTCAGCGGTAATGTGCTTGACCAGAAGACGTCAACACATCGGTTCGAAACCACTAAATGTATGCACACCCATTGTTTGCTCTGACCGATTCATTTATATAGAAATGAACAGATCATCCAAGTGGCCACTGAGAAGTGTATGCTGTTCAGGCTGTTGAAGTCTTGACTGGACTGCACGGGTACATTTACTGGGCTGAAAATTGAGTACAGAGAATACCGGATTAAGACTATAAACGAGTTCCAGGAGATCCCGGTAGGACATCTGGTAAGCTGAAACTGGAACAATGGGGCAGCTATAATGATTCGTAATAGCCAAGTAACGCCACCTAATGCGCTGCACTTCCTGTCTCCCAATGTGACGTAATAGGTTACAATGACGTCACTGTTACTACACGAAAGGTAGAAACGCCAGGTGGGTTCGGTTATACAACGGATGACGTAGTCATAGAAATCGTTTTCCGTAATTGTTGACCTATGGTAGAAATTGTATTATAATGGCTCTGTATACAATGTTGCTGTTGTTATTGTTGTTGTTGTTGTTGTTGTTGATGATGATGATGATGATGATGATGATGAAATAATCAGAAGCAACGCAGCAATTTGAAGGCAACAATACAGACAGAAGGAAAATGAATCATACTACTATCATGGTTATTATTATTATTATTATTATTATTATTATTATAATACTACTACTACAACTTATATTACTACCACTGCTACTACTACTATTATTGCTACTACTGCAACTACTATTATTACTACTACATCTAATACTTCTACATCAAACAGTGCGTAAAGATTGTTGTTACTATTATTATTATTATTATTATTATTATTATTATCATTATTATTATTTCATTATTATTTTTAACTAAACTATATTACAATTTACTAGCAAACGACTATGACAACATTCTCCGTTAGTTGTCCGGATCTGGATTTGGTGAAGAAAGAGTTCACATTCGGGATCTATGAATATCGGGTTATACGAAGACCAGATCCGTAAAAAACACGGATCATCAGCGTCATGGCGACGCAAAACAAACTAGCAAAAAAGATGTAATATTAATCTTTGCAATAGTTCGAAGAACGATCGCGTTCTGGATGCGCCTCTGGTGACGTCACTGATCGGGATTGGCCATTAAGCGTACGATATTGCGTGTTGACAGAGCCTGAATGCCACCTATTGACACGACGAGTTATCGACATCGTGGCGCCACCTACTGGCGGTCAATAGACGAAAAATGCCAATAAAACATCAATTGCTCGGATAGAACTTGCTCCGTACACATGCACAGAACGCCAATCCCGCAACCCCCCTTTCCCACCGAACACCGCATCTCACAACCCCCCCCTCCATCAGTCACTCCGTAGAATTCCGGCAAACCCCAGTACGAGCCATGAATCATTACCTCGCTTATTCACACATTGGATCAACTCATTGTCTCTTTTCAGAACTCTACGCCATTTACGCATCCTCTTTCCGGATCCACGCTTGAACTATTCTTGAATGCCATTTCTCAACTCACTGTGGTATCGCTCCGTGTTGAAGATCCAGAATCTGCTTATTCTAATCCAGGCCACGATCAACGCCTTCTCCCTCTAACTAAAATACGGATGTTTACCCATTCCTGTCCAGAATTTCATTTTCTCCCACTTTTCCGGAGTCCTCTACCGTATCAATCCATATTTGCCCTCCTCGTGTTTTGGTCTAGAAAGTTAAAAAAATCCCCCTCCAATCTTTCTTCAATCTCCCCCGTCTGGTTACCCGATTGCTGCCCTCCCCAATTCCAGGATCATCCCTGGGTCAAAGCTCTTTCATTGACCGTAACCACTAACAACAAACCCCCCTCACCCCACCCCACCGTAGGGCTCACTTTGCCTCACACCTATGGACAAACAATAATTAATGGCTGAGGCCTTCCTTTGTGTTACCCCACCGACAGCGGGCCCCTTTCAATTGAATCACGTTTCTCCGGGAAGACAACATTGATGGAGTCTGCCCTCATTAGGTTTATCTAAAGTTTTCGTGTTCGCTTCCCGATGCATCGTTTTGCTGCCTTTTATTTCGACGTCCTGAGAATCACGTGACCGGTAGTCCGCCTACTGACGGCCGAGGGTGGGGTGTGATGGGGTGGGGGTGGAGTTGCGGGGGTTAGGGTTGGGAAGGCGTGCGGTCGGGCGCGGACAGCACAGGCCTCCGGATTTGGCGGCATTTCGTCGGCGGTAGCTAACCTCGTTATAGGCAATCTGTGGAGAGAGACTCGGAGGCAGAGTTTGTGGCCAAGATGTTCTCAGAACGAATTATCCAAAAATCTGACCGAAAAGAAAATCCGGATCACTTTTTGTCATCTCTCGCCGATGCGACTGTTGGCGTTTCGGCCTTCGGACGAAATGGCCAATCAGGAAGGACATAAACAAGTTTGCGGTCAAAATTGGTTTCAAAACAAATAATGAAATAGAACCCATCCTACTACCACCACCCCCCGAAAGACAACCAACGTCTTTTCTTCTTGAGCGGTTTTTTTTCTCTTAGCTCTCAAACATGATGTAAAGTATTGGACGAAATTAGTTTGCCGATGGCGGGGGTTGGGGATCAGGGAAATTAAAATAAATTTATTTTAGAAATTAAATTTAAAAAAACCATATCATTTCAAAGCAATAGATACACCTCCCCGCAATCGATGAATTAATTATGTTTTAAAGAATCGTCTCCTGTCTTAATTTCCACAAGACGATACGTTCTAGGACGACCGAATGTTGTCACGATATCTGGCGAGATGCTAGCCGTTGACATCAGATCCGGAACTGCAACACGTCGGCCAACCAGTCGTTGTGGCATACGGCTGGCTGGCACGTGACGTGGCCGTGCGTTCCGGATCGGTCGAGGCAGCCGGACTGTTTTAATGGACGCCCTTAATCGTCACCAGACTTTCTTCCCGTCGAAAGGTCGCTGATGAATAATTCACGTGCGCCGCCTTAATCAGTTTGACCTTTCGCTCGACTTCCGCTTGGCGCCGTGCTGGGCGATAATCTGTGCGGGCCGCTCGGAAAATGGCGTCGGCGGCGATATGGATCACGTCGAGTTAGCATCACGTGGCCGCTCGTTTGTGTTAACGACGGCTGACGAAAACGGGTTCCGATGGCCAGATAATAGAAGCGATCGCCAGACACTGGTCGGGATACCCAACAACCAGGCGTGGGAGGCTCGTGTCTACCTGTAGATGGCGGCGGGCGAGCGGCTCCCGAAAGCCCCCGATTGGAGGGCAGCGGTCATGTGGTGTTATTAACTCGGCCATTATAAGTCGTTCGTCATAATTAGCGATTGTGCCGGGGCTAAGAAGGGACCAACTTCTCTCAGGACGAGGTTCTTTTACGGAGCTGACTCGAGGCTTAACTATGATTACGATATTTAGCAATATCTGTCTGGTTACGCCCCCCCCCACCCTCTCTCTCTCTCTCTCTCTCTTGATACTAGACATAAATTTGTAAATAATATATATATATATATATATATATATATATATATATATATAGGTAGATAAATAAATAGCTAGATAGATTGATAGGTAAATGATAGTGTAGAATAATAGATATAAATATGTAAATAATAGATAGATAGATAGATAGATAAATAGATAGATAGATAGATATTATATATATATATATATATATATATATATATATATATATATATATATATAGAGAGAGAGAGAGAGAGAGAGAGAGAGAGAGAGAGAGAGGAGAGGGAGAGAGAGAGAAATATATATATATAGAGAGAAACGAATAGCTAGATAGATAGATAGATAGATAGAGAGTTAGACAGATAGATAGATAGATATATAGATAGATAGATAGATAGAAACGCTAAAGATAGATAATAAACCTTAGTTATCCTTGGCACCCCTAGTGACAGTCATTAACAAGAGGTGGTATCGTATAGGAGATTCTGGTGTCCATAACCCAGCAGTTAGAGGGCAGATCTAGGCGTGGCAAACAGTGGTCCTTTAAGGAAAGAGATCTCTGTATTGAGATGGTCACAGAGACAGGTTACTCTCTATAGATGCTGTTGTTGTTAGCCACCCAAGAGCTCCCCATTAATAACTAATGGCCGCAAGACGACAATTAGTCGGTGGTTTTTATTACTCATTTAATGTCTACTTAGAGTGGTCCGTTATGTTGATGTCACGGTTGACTGGTTCTGGGTGGGTGGGTGGTGGATGGATGGATGGGTAGGTGACTGGGTGTGTGGGTACTTGAGCAATTTGACTAGTGCGTGATGTTCTATGGCGAGGGGGTGGGGGTTGTTCTGTCTGGATGACGCTATGGGTTTACAGTTGTGTGAGTGTGTATATATATATATATATATATATATATATATATATATATATATATATACATATGTATAATCTGTCTGTCTAGCTATCTATCTATCTCTCAATCAATTGACCAATCGATCAATCAATCAATCAATCAATCAATTAAGCAATATATATATATATATATATATATATATATTTATCTATCTATTTATCTATCTATTTATCTATCTATCAGTCAATCTGTCTATCATTCTATCTGTCTATCTGTCTGTGCATCCACTATTTTCATCACGCACCACGCTCGATTCTATCAATCCAGGATCCACCAAGCTGTCAGCCAATCGATCCGTAACACTGGATACAGACAATAGTCACGTGGTTACAGCAACGGCTAATTATTCCAACTTCACTAGTAATCACATGCCTTATATCTATCTAATGGACGTCTAGACATAATGGTCGTCTATACATACTGGGAGACTAGACACATTGGACGTCATGACATAATGGGCGTCAAGACTTAGTGGGCCCTTACAGATAATGGGTGCTTAAAGATAGCGGGCGTCAGGACGTAATGGCAGACATGACATAATGGATGTCCCCGCATAATGTCACAGCATAATGGGCGGCCAGCTTATTCTCGCAGTTATTGTTGAACGCAATAAAACCCAAACAGCGACATGTATACATGCAGTAGCGTATGAGTGCGTGTGTGAGTTAGTTAGTGAGTGATTGAGTGAGTGAGTAAGCTAGTCAGTCCATCCGTCAATTAATCAAGGAATTAATGGGTTGTTTTGACTCGATACTGGTCAAACATGAGATATATAGGCGATGAGTAAAAACATGAGACATATAAGCGATGAGTGACTTTCTAAATAAATGAGTTGATTATATGAAGTACATCCCACAGTCCCGGTTAAAAATCTGGAATCGAACCAAGATGCGCAGTGTTCAAATAATGCCATCATGCACGAACAGAGCCAGGCGAGAGAAAGAATGATGCGGATTGATAGCTGTTCCAGATCAACTGAACCTCGGATTTGCCCGATTGTCGGATTTCTAAATAGCTTGATCTCTGGATTTCGGAATGATCGGATCTCTGGATCTGTGAATAAGCTGATCTCTGGATACATCGCTGTCGGTCCGGCGCCGAAAATCCTCAGAGTGTTTCATTCATAGAATTATAGGTGTCGCTCAGGTGTCAATATGGTGTCGCTGTCAGGGCGATAATATAGGAGACAAACCGACAACGCCTCGTGTCAACACAGACAGGTGGACAGGGCTCGATCGTTCATTTCCGGTTCGCTTCTCGTATTTGTAATGGAAGTAAGACGGCTTTATGTACCATGGTAAGGCCACGTGTTATGTGTGTCACGTGACATTGTTTATAACTCGGCATATAGTTGCTAGCTAAGGAAGATTAGAAGTGGGCGAGCAGAGAGACAGACAGACAGATAAACGGGTAGACAGGCAGACTCTTCCACATGCACGTACGCACGCACGCACGCACACGATCACACATACACACACAAACATAGACAATTAGTGTTATTTGGATATTATCCCTGTATACACAGTGTGCGTCTTGTATGATCCCGTATACCCAATATGCTGCTTGTCCGATCTCTACATACACAATATGACTCGTATATCTCCTCCACCCAAAATACATACAATATCAGTATCAGCAATATGGCGATATAATGTTGATGTCGAGCTAGTAATCAGATATTGTCGACCAAAAGGCTAAACTCATTATCGTCCTTTTGAACATATATAGTTGTGTGTGTGTGTGTGTGTGTGTGTGTGTGTGTGTGTGTGTGTGTGTGTGATGACAACAGTGATTGGCGGGGAAGAGCTAAAAAGTTGCAATACAACATCAACACAACAGAAATGTAGAATCAGCACACCAACCGACACAATAGCCATAGAGACACAATACAGCAGCATCACAGCAAGAACATAGTAGTAACCTAGAAGAAATTCAACATTAACACAACATGAACATTATACCAAAACAGCAACAACTAATGTAACCGCAATCCCAAAATGACACACACACACACACACATATATATATATATAACCGTTGTATAGGAGTAGCAACAACAAGAAGCAGCAACAACAGCACCATAAAGAGATGCACAACAACAATAACACAATGAGAGATGATTGGGGAGAGATATTAGGATAATTGTGTTTTCTCGGTGTTAGTAGGTTGATAGCGTGTGGATGATAGAGTGGTAGGAAAATGATAGGAAAATTGTAGGAAAATACTAAGAAATGGGATAACAATGGCAGGAGACATTTCGAATGATGGTAGGACGCGCTCTGGTCCAACGCGCTATCAACTAGACCACGGAGGCGCCCACAGGAGACTGGTAGGAGAAAGATAGGAGCATAGCTTGATGATAGGAAAATGTTAGAACAATGTTAGGAGAAGATGGGTAGAAGGATGGTAGGAGAATAAGATTCGAATGACAGTAAATAGAACGGAGAAAACAGTAGATTAAGCGCATACTGATAAAACAATGGCGGTAGATTTGTAATAGATTGGTAACACCGTAACGGTGGAATTATAGTAGATTTAAAAAAAACAGTAACAGAGATGAATGGCGGTAGATTGAGAGGATGAGAGACTAATAACAGTAGAATAAGACAAGATCGGTAACACCGCAACAGTAGAATAGGAGTAGATCAATATAACAATGACGGTAGAATTATAGTAGATCGTCATAAGTAACAATGACAGTCGAATTCGAGTAGATTTTCGTAGTCACGTAAGTAGATTTAAGAGTAGACTGTTAACCAAGCGACAACGATAGCGGATTGATAAGAATATGGCAGTAGATCGAAAGTAGATCGACAGTAGATGGGCATTAGAATGTTAAGAGAACTAAAGTAGATGGGGGATCTCTGGGATCATGACGGGAGAGATAACAACGTCATACAGAGATGATGTCACTGTGACAATGCAGTGATACACACACATATAGATACACATAGATACATACACACATACACACACACACACACACAATGACCATTGGGTGACAACGTCGCCTAGCTCTCACGTCACACTAGTGACACAACCCCCCCCCCCCCAATAATCGTACAAACCTGATATGATTCAATCATTCAATTGACTTTGCTACGAAGTATTTCACGGTTGAACTCCTTCCCGTACCGGCGCACTTCACGACGCACCAATCCCCTCTTCACGATTTCACCACCCACTTGATGGATCCGCACCCACGAAACGAAACCCCCACCACACGTCGCAGAACCCTCCCCGCCCCTAAATTCCCGATCGTCGTTGTTAGAATTACATATCGATTGCTTTAGTATCTGTTATGGCAAAATGGTCGCTGAACCGTGTAATTTATGCCGCGGCAAGAAAGAAGTGGTGGAAAAAAGTGGTGGAAAAAACCGGCGAAAATTAATGCGGCGCAACGACATTATTTGATAACTTCGTGTTTATTCTTCGGCGGTAAGCGCTTCCAATCGGCGTGGAACGGAATAATTGAATTACAGTGAAACCTATATAATCGGAAGACCAGAATAACCGACTCGGTTGTCGTGATCGAGTTAGAGAGGTTACCGGATGGGTCAAATATGCGGCCGAGCTGCGTTTCTTCGCTGACAGAAGCACGCCGACCGTCTGACTGGATGTTCGCAATAGGCAGGTGCCTGTTTTGCGCCAGTGGTTGCTCGGCTCAGTTTGATTACAGCTGGCCTAATGACGTACGACGATAGTTAAATGGCACGAACTGTCCGACTTTGTTCGGGATCGTTCCATCGAGTGAAGTCTCGTGGCACAATGCAATCAAATCGAGCGCAGTTTGAGTACTCACCTGATTCTGGGCGGCGTGGTTCTGACGAGGTTCCTACGAGCTCCCGAAGAGGGAGGGATTGCTCTAGACGGGAGCGTGCGTTCGTTATGTGTCGTTGGTGAAGTTTTATGCCGGTACTATGTGCACGATGCCGTGTTCGGGTGAGGTTCTATCCAAGAGTTGGTTGAGGATCGCGGAAGCGTCTTTGAGGATGTCGAGCAATTGTGGCGTCGGAATGATGAAGGAAGGAATCGGGTGATGGAAATATGATGATGATGATATTAATAATCGGTTTCCCGATTAACGGTGATGTGACGTTCGCTGGGATGACAGTGGTTCCCGAGGACACTGTTTTAACGTTAACGGTCATACAGTGCTATGAGGTATATAAAGTGGTTCTAAGGAGTTGTCGGGGTTCATCAGGGATTGCGGTGGCTCGTTTCGGAAAAAAAGTGGTTAGTGATGATGACATTGGTTCTAGGTGAGCGTACGTCGGGAGAACAGTGGCTGGTGATGGCAGTGCTCAACATTGACGGTGCGAGGCAGAAACTGTACTCAGTCTTGAGGTCACGTCATGGGGACGGTGCTCAGTGTCGGCAGTGATCTGTTGTGAAGGTGATCCATGCTGAGAGTGGTTCGTGATTAGTGTTCCATATTGACAGTGCTCGGCTAGAACAGTTCCAGGTGCCGACAGTGCTGCGCTAGAGAACGGCTTCCTATGTTCACAGTGCTCCACTGTAGAAGGCTCCGTGCCGACGGTGCCACACGCGCAGAAGAGTGGCCCCACAGTGAGAGTGTGTCGTCGACAGTGACACAAGTGTCCCACAGTGACAGCGTGTCGTCGACAGTGACAGTGTCCCACGGTAACAGTGTGCCGTCGACAGTGACAGTGTCCACGGTGACAGTGTGTCGTCGACAGTGCCCCGTACTCCTGTCTGACAGCAGTCGGCCAACGATGTGACAGCTCTAACAAGGATCTGCTTCACCATCTATCGATCTGTTAACGATACTCTCTCGGCCAGAATCGGGGGGTGGGGGGTGGGAGTTGGGGAGTGGGGTGAGCGATGACTGGGGATACGAGGGGTGGAGCTAATCTTGCCAGGTGTCTCTGACGGTGTTATACCAGTCAAGTGTCTTTCTCTCACCATGATGACGTTTCGCCAATCAGGTGTCACCGGACAAAAGTAGTAGTAGGGGCACACCTTCTGTTATCATCATAGTGTCGGTAGGTCGGTAACGTGGTCCTAGACCTGACTATTCCTGTATTATCGTCCAGGGCACAGGTTGTCCTATGTCATTGCTATATCCTGAGTTGTCCTATGTTATCGCCCATTGTCCGAATACTCCAAAAGCTTCTTGTAAGCGCGTCGTTTGGACACACAATATAATCTGCCTGATCCGAGATAATCCTACATTATCACCTCTATCCTAGCTAGGTCGGTATTATCGTCACATCGCCGCTCGTCCTGTGTCGCCTCGGTCTAGATAGACCTGCGTTATAGCCCACTAGCGTTAGCCTGTCCCTCTGCCCAGTCGTTCCGGGCACCGACACCAATTCTCTGTTGACTGTTACCTTGTCCCACGTCGTTAGTCTGTCCACAGCTTAGAGCAGCCAACGCTCGCTGGGGGCTCCACTGGTGCTAGTGGCTCCCTCTGCCGGGGGTTTCTGTCTCTTTCTCTCTCTCTCTCTGCGCGTGTGTGTGTGTGTGGTAGTAGTGATGTTATGTGCTGTACCATTGTGTTATCAAGTCGGTCTTACAATGGAACTCACATATAGAGACACAAGCACCCGGAGGCACACAAGTACTATATTTACACCTCATACCCGTATCAACTGCCCCCTCTCTCACACACACGCACACACATGCACACACACACGCACACACAGGGCTGTTCTCTTCCCAACAATTATTGACGAATGAATTGTTAATGTAAATGTTCCAGCATTACTCGAACAATCTTCGCAATAACATTAAAACAGCCACAACAGTTAGCGTATGGGCTTTGTATCTGACGATACCTGGATCAGGTAGAGACATCAGATCCAGATATCCACGATCATGGATCATTGCAATGACGCTAAATGCTGCCACCGGCGGCAGGAAATGCCCTTTGCCGGATGTGGACACAGCGATGAGAATTCTGACGTAGGCAGCGCCCGGAGAACGGCGAGCGGCCAGCATATGACGTCACACTTCAAAAGCGGTAATCGCCGTGACATCAAAGCATTCTGGATCGTGTCTGAGTGGCCCGTTAGCCGGGCACGAAGCACCCGGATCATGTCGTCACGTGCAGCAAACTACCGATTGCCGATGGTGGCGTTCAACGCCGATACAGCACTCGTCATATCCGGTCCGCTGAAAGGATCAGAGAGGATCAAAGATCCAAGATGGCGGCCACTTAACCGATTCACCTCCGCGAATCAAAGCCACCCCCCACCCGTCCTTTCTAAAATGCCTGTACACACTGGAGTTCATTCGCAGTTAGCCATTCATTGAGTACATAGCCGACCCGCAAAACCCCGTTTCAAGGAGAACCGACACCGGAAATGGGATTGTTTTCCATCCGTCCGCGTGACTCCTAAATCCGGCCATGCAGAAAATTAAACCTAATTCGAAACAGTGTAACCCGGATGTGTCTTTTTGAGTGACTGATTTCTGTGCACAAAAATTAATATGATCAAACCAGATCAATTTGTTTGTCAACGTTCACCTCTTTGTCTCCAATACTTTGTATTACTTTCAATAGTCATGGAGTATTTCTATAACCCAGCGGTTATGGTGGAGCGCTAAAGATCACCAGTACAGAATTCAAATCTGGCCTTTTCGAGGGCCTTTTCCCGGGGATTCACCTTTCAACCGTATGTCTTGAGTGTGAGCAGCGCATAGAGTAGTAATCTACTTTGCTTTAAGTGAGTTTCGGTGAGCGATTTTTGACCAATAATCAAACAGTTCGGTTTATTTCAGTATTTGATATAAAACTGCAAGCGTATTTTCTCGGCCTATCATCTCAACTGGAAAAACAACTTCTAGAAATGTCTACAATGGGTCGAGTGAGTGACTGAGTAATTCGTTGGTTAGTTGGTCGTGTCATTCCATGAGTGAGTGAGTGAGTGAGTGAGTGAGTGAGTGAATGCGGGAGTGAGTGAGTGAATGAGTGAGTCGGTGAATGGCTTGTTTAGTCTCTGGATAGGTCATACCTGGGACATAAAGCTGAAGAATGAATTCTTTTGTAACATCTGGCATAGATGATTGAGGGTGACATTATTATTATTATTATTATTATTATTATTATTATTATTATTATTATTGCACGTATCTGGGAGGAAGGTTGAACGTTCTGGATACTACCAGAGCAACCAACAAGGTCAAAAAATCGGAAAGATGGGAATTTTGAAGACTATTATTCGATTTTGCCTTCCTGTAGCAATCTAATTCCGCTTTGACTCGCCGCAAATATTGCGTTAATTCCGAACTGGAATAACAAATTGAAAGATCAGCCATTAATAGTCCATTTTCCCTGCTCGACTCCCGCGGGAGGGGTTTTGGGGACGCGAAAGAAGATCGGTCAAGAAGTGCCCGAGTAATTCTGATCAATTCACGGGCAGCCATTGGCCTTTCTTAGAAACGTCCTTTGCTCGGTAAATGGTCCAATCAGCGTTAAAGAAATAGTCACGTGTCCCGTCTGGTCTGGTTATGTCATCGGAGGGAAATTGAAAAAAAATATGGCGCCTTCGGAATTAAATGTTTTATCGTGATATATATATATATATATATATATATATATAATATATATATATATATATATATATATATATATATAGTATGTGTGCGTGCACATGTGTGTGTGCGTGTGTGTGTGTGTATATGTGCGTGCGTGGTGCGTATGCATGTATATGTATGTGTGTGCGTGCACGACAAGTATCCCACATGCGCCATCCCATGCGCATGCCAGACAGATAGGCGTATTTACAAACCTACTCACACATTGACCGATCTAACATGAGTGTACGTGTACATTTTCTCGTACTTAACAAATCTTGCGAGCAAGCAAACGCGGAAGATCAATCGGTGAGGGCTGGGGGTTGTTGAGTGTACGAAAAATTAAGAAATAGAGAAACAATTATGGGTGGGGGGGAGATTATAATATTATTCAATTGTAACGGCTGTTCGTGATGGCATATAACATATTTTAGCTGACACACAAACACGCACGTGAATGCGCGTGTTCCTTCAACATTAATAACCTTTTTATCTCGAGAAAAGTAACAACCGGAAATTTATCATCAAAGTTGTTGAAGGCCATCTAATATGACAGAGCGCATCAAATTTGGTAATATTTGACCGGCACGTGACAACAACAACAACAAAAACACCATGATTCTTGCTGTTTGCCCTGACGAACGTAACACAGTCAATGACGTCATAGTTCGCGGGGATTAGTTCACGTAATTCAGTTTGAGGTGATGTATCCCGGATACGATCAACCGATATTAATATACCGTAATGCCGGTATAAATTTCCGGATCATGTGACCATTATGACCGTATACCGCAATGACATCATTTGCTGGAAGCGAGCGCCTATGACGTCAGGAGAGGATGCGAACAATTTAACAGTTAAGTCTATTCAGCCTCGAGATAGAGCGGTGGGATTTGATAAACGAATGGAATTATTTGTATATATATATATATATATATATATATATATATATATATATATATATATATATATATATATATTCACACAACGATTTGGGCATGTCTAAGACAGAATCGGTAGTGCCGTTGATCACAAATATCATCTACCGTGGTTCATATCCCGAGCTGGCTATGTCTGAAAGATGTTTCATCGTTCACTTCACCCCGTTTCCTTGGCACGTCGTGGGCGCCTCCGTGGTCTAGCGGTAGCGTGCTGGACCACATATCACTACCACCCGTGTTCGAATCCCGGCGTGGGCATATCTGAAGGTTGTTTCGTCTTTCACTTCGTCTCATTACCTTTGGAGGTCGCTCGGCCCATTTAGCCTACCTTGTGCACAAAAGTGGCCTTAAAACATCAATCATCATCATCCTTGGCACGTCGTACACAAACGCGGCCGTAAAGCGACAATATTTTATTACTAATGACCTGAAGTGAAATCGACACAGTGAGACAGACAACCGTGTACGACCAAAAAATGGCAATCTCAACAGGAGACTGGCCTCATCCGTGAAACACGAGTGCGGCAATCATTTGGTTTAAGACAAGAAGGCGAACTTCTTAATTCCGGCCGTAATAAGAGAATAGTCGTTTCAGAGAATAGTCGCTCGGGGATATTATGCTCTAAGGTAATGGCATACATACAAACTTCCGCTGTCATTTATCACAATTAATATTGTTTTATGTATAATGCTTGGGCAATCATGTTGACCCTCTCTCTCTCTCTCTCTCTCTCTCATATATATATATATATATATATATATATATATATATATATATATATATATATATATATATATAAGCCAACCATGTTTATATATATAATCTAAGCATTATGAAAAGTGTAATAACAGCAATAACAACAATGAGAAGAATCATAAAAATAACAACAAAATAATAACAATAATAGCAACAAGGATTACAATAACAATAACACATATGTTAATGATGTTAATGACAACGATACTAACAAGAAGAAGAAGAAGGATAGCAACAATAGCAACAACAACAAAAACAACAAAAACAAACATCAATTATTATAACAACAATAATAATATCAATACTAACTGGGGCAGCAACAAGAACAATAACAGCAGCAGCAACAACAACAACAACAACAACAGCAGCAACAACAAATAGCAGTCGTGAGAAGAAGAACAACGACAACAGATTTAAGAATAACAATAGCAATAATAATAATGATAATATGTCGATGACAACGTTAAGAACAAGAACAGGAACATTAACAACAAAAACAGCATCAACATCAATAATAACAATAACAACAAAAGAAATAATAATAATAATAATAATAATAATAATAATAATAATAATAATAATAATGTCAATGTCAGCGACGAGTATCACTCGCTCACCGAACGCCATCGCTTGTTAGTTACGTCATGACGTCACAGATGGCATATGATGTCCACGTCGGCAATAACAATGACGTCACACGATGAATGATGGACGTCGCGGAGGGCGGTGATAATGGCATAAGAACTGGTAGAGATAATAAGAGGAAATTAGGTTGACAGCCAGACGTCCGACATCTTTTATGTGTTTTGGCTGGCGAACGTTCACTTCTAACGTTAGCACCTAGCGGCAGTCCCGCAGTGCCTTTACTATAGCTCGCTGCGCTGGTCGCGAGCTATGCCTGAAGGGTGTTTCATCGTTCACTTCGCCTCGTTACCTTTATAGATCGCCCGGCCCATTTAGATGGCACAAATATAAAATTGGCCTTAGTACGGCGATAGTATTTCACTTATATGTCACGGGGGGAGGGTGAGGGGGGGGGGCATTTAGAAGAGTTGTTGGAGCTTTGCGTTCTAGAGTGTCACGTTGCGGGTTCGAATCCAGCCCATACCTGCGTTTGTGGCTTCTCTGCCGAATATTATTTTTGACAAATGTATTAACATGCATGAACATGTCACATCAGTATGCCGAGCTGCCTACTACCATCTTAAGAACATCCACTGTTTAAAACCATTCTTGACACAAGAATTACTTGTAACTGTAGTTCATGCCTTTGTTACATCTCGTATATACTATTGTAACTCCCTGTTATATGGCATATCTGATTATAACATTAATCGCCTTCAGCGAATTCAGAATAGTGCAGCTCGCATTGTAACAAATACTAGAAAATATGATCATATTACCCCAATTCTTCAAAAACTACATTGGCTACCTGTTAGACAGCGTATCCATTTCAAGATTCTGTTAATAACTTATAAATCTATTAATGATATGGCGCCAGAATACCTGTGTGAACTGGTTTCCATTAGAAAGTCATCCCGAAAACTCAGGTCATCGAGTCAGATATTATTGCAGGTGCCAGTGTCTCGGCTCAAGTCACATGGTGATTGTGCGTTTAATGTTGCAGCCCCACTTTGTGGAATAAGTTGCCGGCAAATATTAGAAATGCGTCGTCTCTTGGAAATTTTAAGTCTCTTCTAAAAACACACCTATTTAAGGTCGCTTTCACAGATAAATAATTATTATCTTTTAAATCATTACGGGTTTTTACAGGCATTATTTGGGGTATTATTAAATTACATATTATTTGTACAGCGCCTTTGAATGGCTCCTGCTAGTAAGGCGCTTTATTAAATATACATTATTATTATTATTATTATTATTATTATTATTATTAGTAGTTTTTATATTATTATTATTATTATTATTATTATTATTATTATTATTATTATGTCTCAAGTGTGACTAGCGCTGTGGGTAAACAACTGAAATCAACTGAATTCAACTTACATGTCATGTGCTAGAATCCGAGTGTTGTGTGTGTGTGTGTGTGTGTGTGTGTGTGTGTGTGTGTGTGTGTGTGTGTGTGTGTGTGTGTGTGTGTTTTAGGGTACATAGTAAGAGGCAACAGGCAAAGAGCATCAACATATCTAAACATCCTTCGAAACCTACCTCCATAAATCTAAATACAACTATACATACATTAATCTAAAAATAAAATGTTCCATACCTCCACATATTGATAAATGTGTGCGTATACCTAACATGTGTCTGGTCTACTCATCAGCCTGTGGGAACCAGCTAATTCGCTTTTCGTACGCGACAAACATGTCACGGCGTGATGATGCCATTTTCCTAACAGCTCCTAGATAATATCCATTACAGGTGAGACAAGTATCAAGCTTAAAGAATATAATTACTCAATGACCGAGATTTTCGTTTACTAAATATATCCAGAATGATTTACTTATCAAACACTTCCGACAAACGACTCCATCGCGAAATAGGGTCACACCGGCCACATAATCCAGAAATTGACAACGATATTAATATCAGGTGATCGTATCCGGGCTATGCCGCCTCAAAACTGAACTGACCCTAAAAATCCTCCCCCTCCAACTGTGACGTCATTAACTGTATTGTCACGGTTATGACGGTAACGATTGGAATGTCATCGTTGTCGTTGTCGTTGTTGTTGTTGTTGTTGGTGTGTCCCCGTTCAAATATTACCAATTTCAGAGTGTTGTGTCCTGTGCCTATTAACCGTTGTATCTCCCCCCCCCCCCTCTTCCCTTCTGGCGTTTGACGGAGTACGCTTGTGGATTCCTTTCCTGAAGGTTTGTAGCCACATTCCCGTGAGATCGGGGAGTGGCCACGTGGGTGACGATGAAACAGTCGACGGAAGTAACGTAATACGTGTAATAATATTGGTTGTTATCAGTCGAAATGTTTATTTCCGATGGGGACACAGTGGTAAGTTTCATGTGCGTCTGTATGTCTGTGTATGAGTGTGTGCGAATGAATGCGTCTGCGCGTGTGTGCGCGTGTGCGGGTATGAGTGTGTGTGTGCGCGCAGCAGCAACAGACGCAATAGCAGTAATTACATTCTTTGGGTAATGAGGCGAAATTAAAGATGAAATACCCTTCACACAGAGGTAGGGCGGAGGTTGAACCCAGGAGCTGGAGATCTGTGTGCAACAACGCTACGAGATAGATCACGAAGAAGCCCAGTTACAGTAGTAGTAGTAGTAGTAATAGTAGTAGAAGTAGTAGTAGTAGCAGTAGTAGTAATAAAAGTAGTAGTGATAGTATTAGAAATATTTGTAGTAATAGTAGTGATATTAGTAGTAGATGCAGTGGTGGTGGTAGTAGTAATATTAGTAGTAGTAGTAGTAGTAGTAGTAACAGTAGTTGCATTTGAACACCAACATTTTATTTCAGTTTATCAGCGCATTATGATAAATATTATTATTATATATATTATTTATAGATAAAGATCATTTAGATCGTCGTCCATTCTAACAAGATATGACAGAGACGACATTAGACTATATTGATAAAGGACTAACGGAAGTTTTATTAATATCCCGTTTTTTATAGAATGTTGCCAGGATGAGCTACGATATTGCCATAAGATGCCAAATATGAGAACTGATAGTATACAAATATCATTCTAAATTATCACTCACATTCGTACATAGACGATTACACAAAAATTGGACATTCGATTCTTTTGCTAGATTATACGACCCAAGGGACGAATACGTTTCCATTCTGTTGTATAGCTTAGCATAGTGTGTGTGGGGGGGCGCGTGCGTGCGTGCGCGCGCGTGCGTGCGTGCTATATGGATGTCGATGTATGTCTGTGTACACTGGCGCAGAAGGACGGAGCTTAAGTGTGTGGTGGTGGAGATAAATGAAGGCGTGGCTTGTATGATACAGACTTCATACAAGTCTACTGGGTTTTTATCCAACGTGGAAGATATCTCCCAATAAGCTAAGTCGGTGTATATGTGTAAAAACCAAAATGCGTGGATTTGCTTAGAATCTTGCTTACATCTCTCTCTCTCTTTCTCTCTCTCTTTGTCTGTCTGCCAGGCTGTATTTGTTTATGTTTGTTAGTCTCTGTCTATCTGTCTGCCTGTCTGTTTGGCTTTGTCTGTCTGTCTGTCTGTCCGTTTCTATATGTCTATGTGTCTGCCTGCCTCTGTCTGTCTGTCTGTCTGTCTATATGTCTATCTCTCTGAGTGACTGCCTGTTTATCCGTTTATATCTGTATATTTGTCTGCCTGCCTCTATATGTATGTTTATCTGTCACCAACTGTCTGTGTCTGTCTGTCTGTCTGTCTATCTGGTTCTGTTTATCTCTCTGCGTGACTGCCTGTTTATCCGTTTCTATCTGTCTATATGTTTGTCTGTCTGTCTGTCTGGCTATCTATCTGTTTTTGTTTATCTCTCCGCGTGACTGCCTATTTATCCGTTTCTATATGTCTATTTGGCTGCCTGCCTCTATATATCTGTCTGTCTGTCTGTCTGTCTGTCTGTCTGTCTGTCTGTCTGTCTGGCACCGATCGATCTCTATATTCCGTCAATATATCCGTTACTGTAGTTGGCTGTCTCACACCCACTAACGAGTCCCGATACCGGCTGTTACAATCGATGGAATCACATGCCACTCTACAAACATAACTCGCCGATTGACAAAGATCACGTGGCCAGCCCGTAAGTCGTCCAGCCATCAGATATGGTCCACGGCGGGCCGGAAGTAATCGGGGAAAGTGCACGACGCAGGCGCGACAATGACGCCTCGCCCGGCCAACAATGGGTAGATATCTGGCGTGCGTGCGGAGGGGGAAATGTCGTTAATTGGATAGGTTTTTGCGAGAGAACCTTCGAGCTCGCAAAGATTATGCCGAAAGCCGATGAATTTTGACAAAATAGAGAGGAAAAAATGAGAACAAAAAACGAACGGGCAACGTTTTATATGGCGTCAGAACAGACGAAAGAACTGGTACTGGTTATTTTCCTTTAAGCGTATTTATCCCTATACAGGTATATTCGATGGACGGCGAGATTAAAAAGAAAATGTACATTTATTAGTTAATTAAATAAGACGAGGTGAACTTTTATCTCCTTTGGGCGCGAATTGATTATTGGGAACGATGACGTGCAAATGAAATGCCTGGATCGAAATGAACAACGAGTAATCAGGTAAAATATCTAAACCAGTCACGTGGGAGAATCGTATTAAGACATCTTCATCCTGTCCCTACGGCACCAAGGTACTTATTAATGATGTCCCTATGTTATTGCTACTCGTCGAGCTGGTCGTTCGTTGGAATTTTGCGCATTTTAATATTTCTAAAAGTTTCTCGTTGTTGTAACGTGTTCTCCTCACGGAGCCCCCCCCACCCCCCCGCCCCCGCTCCAACCCAGTAAAATAACAACAATCTTAGCTCAATTTCGGCGCATGCGCTCGGCGCCATATTAGATTTATTGAACGGCTTCGAATTAAGAAAACGGCCGACGACGCTGATCGGGGATCGACTGCTCATCATCAGCTATCATACACTGAGTTCCCCCCCCCCCACGCCCCGCCCTAGGGGCCGTCATCTTGTCTTTCTGACTTTAGATTGTGGAGATATTTGACGCCCCTGGAGGAAGGGTTCGATTTTCCGCGGAGCGCGAGGACAGGGGGCCGTGGGGTGGGGGTGGTGGGATTGATGTGGTGACGTGGGTCGCGCGCGAGGCCGCGCGCTCATTGCGACGACCAGATAGCGAACATAAAACGTGCCGAGTCATCAACAATTACCGGTGTCTACAGACTAGGACATCGCCTCCCCAGTCGTAGCCCGAGGGGTGGGGGTATTTTGATACGAATACGGCGGAAGGCGTGATGGGCGTAATAAACAAGTATACGCCTAGATGGATCGGATTGTGGAAGTGGTGTAGTTTCAGTGGGGGCGGATGCGGCATTTAGAACAGGAATATTTTTTTTGCTGGAAATTTCCTTCACAGAGCAACTCACCTGGTTTATATCTCTCGACGGGCTGTTATGGATCAATAACAGATTGGCGACATTTTCTAAAGATCCCATCAGCCAATGTTTATACAAATATTAGGAAGCCATTTGGCCGCATTACAGATTAATAGTATTTATTTTTCGCATTATTTGAATTTCATGTAAAGTTGGGTTTTTACGGAGGGAGATGGGTGTGTTTCGTGCGACTTATGACAGGGGTGCGGTGAAGGACACGGGGGAGGCGGATGAAAGTGGACAAGCTAACCTTTCGACGTCGCCCAATATCAGACTAAAATCCCATCAATATACGGATCGATAAAACCAGCAAACTTGTGTTTACAGATTGTTTTCATTCACATTCGACATAAACTTCAAAAGTCAATTGTCCATGTCGTAGAAAAATATTAATTTTTATTCAAGGCTATTTTTAATTCGAGTGACTTTGGGGTGGTCCGATAACGATCTAGGATTGGGGGGGGGGGGTTCGGGATTGGCCACCTTGATGGTGGATAGGTTATAACCCTCCACTCCCCATCCTCATCAGCACGAGAAAGATTTTAACCAATGAATATCGTTTAATAAACACATTCATCTAGTTATTAATAATCGTTCGGCAGCACCCGGCCCCACCCCCTCCTCCGCTCATACCGTCCTCCGTACCTTCCGATCCACTTCCGGCTGAGTCGGTGGCAGCTATCTTAGCTCTCCAGCGAAGTACCCGTATATCGGCCGCTATTATTGTCACTGTCACGGCAAAGTGATAACAGACTATCTATCTATCGGATAGATGGCGCCTTTAGCGGCCTAGATCTATAGCTCTACTCTTCAAGATCACGCGATATGATGCGCGGCATGAGACGCTATCGGTGCGCGGTGAATCTATACATCACTGGCTGCCGGGCGGGGTTCTCCGCGTACGGGCGACGGTATAGGTCTGGTGGGTGAGCGGGTGGTTAGATCAGTAAGTGGGCGTACTAGATCAGAGTCTATAGACAATAACAAAGAGGACGGGTACTATCACAACATCCTATTGTTCTAATAGCCGACCATTTTCCGTGATAGATCATTCGGTTTTCCAGCCTATTTCACAAACCCGTAGAGTTTATCACTTTCTAAGCCCCCCGAGGAGAATACAGAATTTATAGTTGTTAGTTTGAAGCGAGCGCCGCCATGTTTTAGCCTCAGTTTCGTTTTAGAGTTGTCTAGACACAATTTACCAGTACTCGATCCACCCTCAACGGTTGTTTTGTTTGGTCACGGAGCTTGTTACACCTGGATCACATGATTGAGGGAATATTCTCTAAGGATATTATGCTATGATGGGGTGAAGCATTGAATAAATCACTCACTCACTCATTAACTTACTCACTCACTCATTAGCTCACTCATTCACTCACTCATAAGGCTGACTAGACTGAATATTAGGGACGCCACAGGGACTAGGGACCCCGCAGGTACTATGAACCCGTCAGTGTTTTTGCTGAAGCAATGTAACCAACGTTTTAGGGCTCCAGTAGTTAAAGTTGTTTTGCAATCTGTACATCTTCATATATATATATATATATATATATATATATATATATATATATATATATATATATTATACTTATGAAAGCATTTGGTAAACAAGTCAGCTTTCCTGTCAGATTTAAAATTAAATTCAGTAATTTCTTTTAGAGTCACAACTATTTGCCATCTGTCATCCGAGATGTAATTAATCGCGCAGTGACAGCCCAGAGTCGAGCACAGCAGCACACCGTCTTCTGGTTCAGCGCCCCATCACCGAGCCACTGCGACCATAATCCGGTACACCTGTATCTCGGCAAATCAACGACCGACGCCCGGCGAACTGTTAACTGGATGTCGTCTTCAATTATCTCCGGCTCGCCTAGAAGTTGATTGGCTTCGCCAGGTCCGGACGATCAAGATAGTAGTGGCGTGACGTCATGACGTAGCCGCGCTCGCCTCTCGCTGCTCCGCTCTTTGTCATGCTGCCGAGAAGCCCCTGTGGGTGTAGGAGTTGTCACGCCAATACAACGCCGGGCCTGTCGACGGTATCCGCTAGTTGTCGGTTTGTTTATGGTTACGGCGGATAAAATACGCGACGGGGTAAAAAAAGGGACGGTCACGACGTGTTATTGATCCAGGAGAAAGGTTAAAGGATTAGCGCGGCTAGGGTCCGTCTTTCACGCCTCCATTAAGGCTAGCGTTGGTCGTTTCCGTGTTTTACTGATGGCTGCCTTGGTCAGGCTAGTGAGTGAGTGAACGAGTTAGTGAGTCTGTAAGTCGGGCGAAGGGGATAGTGAGTCCGTATGGAATACAGTGTACTAACCACACAGTCAGTCAACATGTCAGTTTCTCACTCATTTACTCACTCACTCACTCATTCACTCAATCACTCACTCACTAACTCACTCAATCACCCGCTCACACATTCACTAAAAATGTGTGTTTTATTTGTATTTCTGATTTATCGTCATAACGCGCTTTTAGCTATAGTATGAGTACAGAAAATCGTGGTCATAACGTTTGATTATATGAAGCTTACTTAGACAATGGTAATTCAGTTGCATCTAATAAAAACAATACACTTTAACGTGGATCAACCCTTTACACCCAGCCGCCCTACTTGTACTATCATATACACGTATCGATTCAGGTAAATTGAAATTACTGCAACAAGAGATAAAATATAAATTATAATTGAAATGTGGATCAAAGAAAAGTTTGTTCATCCTACTTCAGCTTTGTCGAATGTGACTGAAAAACGGCTACGATGGACTTTACTATATATATATATATATATATATATATATATATGTGTGTGTGTGTGTGTGTGTGTGTGTGTGTGTTACAGTTAATCTGTATAATCAGATAATATGTATATTACCTGAAATATTCAGGTAATACGTCTATTGCAAACTGAGGTTTAATACACAATAGCTAAACTTTTCAGGTAATATACATATTACATGATAATACAGATTAACTGTAACACACACACGCACACGCACACACACACACACACACACACACACACACACTAGTCCAGTACTAATCCATTGTGCAGTACTGCTACTTTGTTTTTATTTTATCTAAATCACTTCACTGATTTCATACGGAGTTGGTGTACATTGTCTCACATGGTCATCGAACTGTAATGTTTGTTAACACACCGAGTGCCTATAAAAGGCCTAACGTTTCACTTAGGTTAGAGAAGAACTTCGACGCCAGACTTGTATCGATATATATGGTTCATATACGTAGGAGTTATTTAGTTAATCGAACCCAGCATAAAGCTGAGGTGTCGAAATGTTTTATAAACAGGTTTCTTTTGGACCACAGAAAATTACTGTTGAATGTAAACTGTGGTGTCAAAGTGGTTATCGTATGTATGTTGCAGGTCACCATTGAACCACACCCACGTGTTGTTTGTTGCGAGCTGTGGTATCAAATGGTATGTTTTTACGTGCTTCCGCTTTTTGTACGTAGCCTGCATGTAGCCGTTTTCCTGTGGGCGTGACATATTTGTCGCGTATGAAAAGCGAATTAGCTGGTTCCCACAGGCTGATGAGTAGCCCAGACACATGTATAGGTACACGCATATTTGTATCAATATGTGGAGGTATGGAACATGTTATATTTAGATTGTCGTATGTATAGTAGTTTTTATATTTAGATTTATGGAGGTAGGTCTCAAAGGATGTTTAGATATATTAATGCTCTGTGCCAGTTACCTCTCTATATGTATCCAAACAAACACACACACGAACACGCACACATTTCTATACAATAAGAAATACGCTGTCAACGTCGTCTAGTATTGGGGGCCAAGAAAGTGGGTTTCTACTCGGCCTTATATCTCAGGTGTAATCAAATAACTCGCTCAATCACCCTCTCACTCACTCAGTCAGAAACACCTTGTCTGAAATGTATTCAAAGATCGTAAAGAAAAAAACAACCAATAAATTAAATAAAGAAGAAACTTTATAGTAAATATGACGAAGATTGGAAAAAACCCGAGTCGTCTTGATCCTACGATACTATGATAGATAATATATAGACTATAGACTATCCTGTTAATAATTACGGTCTAGCCTATGCTATCTATCTACGAGACGGCAATTAAACATGGTAGTCATACCAAAACACGAGACACCTAGACCTGAATATATTTAATGCTCGACTTTATATCATATGAGTTTAGCATTTAATTCCAGTAATTTATCATTCTCTTATAGAATCTCTCCCGTATAATTTACAGAAAATAATTTTATTAAGCTCCGTTCATTTCTTTTGGGATCACTATCATTCAGGAATTTGTATAACTTTGTTGATATTCTATAGATGGTGAGTTCAATACGCCTAACGTTTCTTCCGCTCCATTAGGCCGTGCATCGTTCTTCATCTCTCGACACTTCTCGATGTCTTGGGACATCATCGGATGTTGAAAAGATTCTATAAATAATCTGGATACAACAGGAACGCCCAGAATTAAGGAAGGCGAATGGCGAAATATTCAATTTCATTTTGTCATTTTGTCGTAGGACATCCGTAACAAAATTCCCAATATGTTCACTTCTTCCCGTAGCCTTTATTGCTATTCATAGATTGAGAGTGAATAATGTAAATATGGAACTCCTATTCATCAAACAACAACAACAACAATAACAACAATTACATTTTTATTTCGCCAGGTTTGTTTTTATCTTGTTTGATCTTGTTTTTTTTAATTATAAAGTGATGCACTTCCATGGACACATTATCGTTCATCAGTGCCGCGTATAGTAAAACCTCTCTAAGAGGACGGTTCACAAAACCGAGGTCAGTTGGTCCATTTAGGGAGGTGATCCATTTATAAAGTATTAAAAATTTAGATAAAAAACCACACTCCTATTCATATATATATATATATATATATATATATATATATATATATATATATATATATATATATATATAATGAATTCAATAGATCTATCCATATGCAATTTCGGTTCGGTTACTTTTAATATAACCACCAGAAATGTACACTTTTTTATTAAAGGATATTAAGATATATTGAAATTTTTGAATATTTTTAAATGGTGTAATCAGTTTCAGGTTTCAGTTTGTGGATTGTCATTCTTATGAAGTGGATTAGAAATTGCGGTGTGTATGACATCAAATCATTGATAATGTAAGAGGACAGGTAACCAAGAAGACCGACGGTAAAAACAAGATCAGTGCCTTTATCTCCGTCAACAAACTCACTTATTTGGTCAATATCTAATCTTCGATCATAAGTTAATCGATTTATTGAGTCACCTTTGTACCAAAATGACTGGTGCTGGTATGACAGATTCTCCTAGGTGGACAGAATAGAGAGGCGGTCGATTTATAGAATATTTTCATGCTGATTTTAAAGGGGAAAACCATTGGTCATAAAAGAAAACAGCGGAAGTTGTCATTATATGAGGTTTGACCATATTTACCTATTAGGAATTGTGTATTTATGTTTGTTGTATGATGGACGTGATGGATGATCTATATCAAATATATTGATTAATATTTTCTTTTGGTATTACCTTTGTTATCTGTCCGAACTTCACAGTGAACACGCTGCACTGAACAAGCATCAGAGCAAATCCAGTAATTCTCTGATGATGAGCCGTTTATATAACGATGCCACGCTGATCTCGGTTCTATGTTATGATGGGACTGACAGTGAGTAGTGTCATAACGGTCGTGATGCCGGTAAAGATGATGATGATTGATGTGTTATGCACATGGTAGGCTAAATAGGCCTAGCAACCTCCAAATGTAATGAAGCGAAGTCAAAGATGAAACAACCTTCAGATATGGCCACACAGAGATTCGAACTCCGGTGCTAGTGATCTGTGGTCCAACACACTACCGCTAGCCCATGCAGGCGCCCCGTGATGCCGGTAATGAAGATCGGACATATCATATATCACTCCACTTTTCATGGGTTTAAACCTCATTACCGTAACCTTATGGCAAATGTCCGCACCGTGATAAGTCCTCACATCCTCATGCCGCATCAGTGTGAATGTAACAGTTTAGCCACCATCATACCTGTCACAGTAGCACGCCATAGTTTACATGTCACATAATCCATGACACTGACTGACTGACTGAACTGATGATACAAAAACCTGTCGTCAGATATCAGATGTCAGATATCAGATGTCAGATATCAGATATCAGATGTTAGTAATCAGATGTCAGATATCAAATATTGACTAACCGTCAGATCTGATCTCGAAGAGACAGGATGAGTGAGATGTTGCTGGGAATTGGCAAAAAAAAGGTTTAGAAATAAATACGAAACTGATATCTTGTATCTTAGAACCGATCGATAGTGATACAAAAATAAGTTTTTTTTGTATTGATAAGCGGGTCCGGGGGGGGGGTATGTCTCACATTATTGATTATTGATTGGTTACAGCATGGGCTATGTACCTTCAGGTCGGGAGTCAAATTGGATCACATTACCTGTGTTTGTGGGATACATGTCTAATGAGTCACTTATCTGCTATATATTACAAGTTTGACAAGTTCCGAGGACAAACAAGCCACACACTATTTACGTGTGCACGCACATACGCGTGTACGCACGCACGCACCCACGCACGCACACTTATACGCTCACACATGCACGCATACACGTACATATATCAAAACACGCGCGCGCATGCACACACACACACGCACGCATACACGCACAGACACAAACATGCATGCACACACCCATATACATACGCACATATGCACAAACTTACACATACATATGCCGTGTTTTATTAGCATTTCATTCTAGATACATTCATATATATATATATATATATATATATATATATATATATATATATATATATATATATATATATATATACATATATGTCGGAAAAGTCCAATAATGTCTTTGAGCGATAATTATTGTTTATCGATGAAAGCAACCTTGAACAGGTGCGTTTTCGGAACAGATTTAAGCTTTTTAAAAGATGACACATTTCTAATATTCATCAGCAACGTGTTCCACAAGCCGTGAGCTACAACACTAAAACGGAAACGTGTAATATTATCGGACTGGATGACCCGAGGTTTCGTGGTGACTTTCTATTGATCGCCAGTTAACAGAGGTATCAAGGTGCCATTTTATAATAAACATACAAACAGTTCTTAATCGACAGCCACTCACAATACCTTCTGCGTCCCATGCAGCTTGTATAATCTTCTGTACTAGGGATGTAGCCGTCCTCTTGACCTTTTCTTTGTCCTTAAAGATGCATGCTCATCTACAAGGTCACTCGGTATACTATTGTAGAGATCCACCAGATAATATTTATCATCTGGTGGATCCGATAGCAGAGAAGAAAATTCCCAGATCGACGTGACAAATAATCCTTGTCAATCGAGTTATATTTCGTGTATTAAATAACATTATTCCAAATAGAAGGCTTCTATAAAGATACATTAATGTTAACATGGAAATGCTCAGACAGCATCTATGATATACCACCCCGTGTGTTCTTTCTTGTGCATGCTGCACTAGATCTATCAGTGTTAGCCAGTTGCTTGGTATCTGCATCACTCTTGCAATCCCAATATATATTGAAATCACTTAAGATCAACAGAAGGCCATTGTTAGTAGACGAATAAAAATAGTCAACAAATGGCTAAAATTTCTTGAAACAAATCTGCAGCTTTCTGATTATTTTTCTTTGTTAGGCGTAATTCGTAGATAACAGCTAACAATAAGACAGTTGAAGTCGGAACATAGCTTTAATAAATCTGTAAAGAAGTTTCTTACGAACTCAAATTAACAAAGTCATTTATGAATTACATATATTGTATACTATATGGTACTATGTTGCGTTATATTATGTTATGTTATCGCCGTAATCAGCGCGCTTGGACAGCGGACATAGACAGTTAAATGTGTAACTTTTAGGCAACTACGCTACCTAATATAATCAATTATGTGTGGTGTTTATTTTGAAGGTTACAGCTTTTTGCTTGTCTGTTGTCCTGATGCTATATAATTGTAAATAATATTATGTAATATAAATATGTAATAACGCTACTGTATGTATCATCGAATAAAACTACTTACTTACTGTTGCTACACGAACATTTATCGTCCAAATACGACAGCCAGTTGATGATTTTCAAAAGAAAGCGCAGATGGTCTGTAATTTACAGCTTCACCACGGGAACTAACTGCAAATATATTTAGAATTTACAATATATACCATATTCACTGGATAAAACCTTGTCAGTTGCCTGGTTGGATGAATTGTTACACCTGCTATAGTTCCAGGTTGGGATTCGATCCTTCGACTTCCCGCACAGGATGACCATAACCATGGGTTAAATACAGATTAACAGTAATATATATATATATATATATATATATATATATATATATATATATGATGATTGATGTTTTACGGCCACTTTTGTGCACAAGGTAGGCTAAATGGGCCGAGCGATCTCCAAAGGTAATGAGAGAAGTGAAAGACGAAACAACCTTCAGATATGCCCACGCCGGGATTCGAAAACGGGTGGTAGTGAACTGTGGTCCAGCAATATATATATATATATATATATATATATATATATATATATATATAATTACATACATTTTTGCGAGTAATTCCGAATTGCTAAATATACGCTCATTGACATATAAGTATTCACAGGCAGCCATATTTACAAGTATAATATGGCACTAAGATAAACTTCTGAAATGATCTTCAAACGTCGCATGGGTTCTAAGTGGATCCATTTAATAAAAATAGGAATAATAATAACAAACTTCTATAGCGCCAATATTCTGGAAAGGCATCGAGTTCAGTGGCGTGCCTAGTACAGGGGTATCTCACAGTCAAGGTGCGATGCAAAACGTATCGACAAATATCAGATGCATTGGAAACTTGGGAAATTTAGGAGGGATAAGTAAGTTTAAAAGGGTGAGTTTTCAAATGGTGACGGAAAGAAACTATGGTATTTGATTTTCAGGGAGTGGGTTCCAAAGAGTAGGGACAGCAACAGAAAAAGAACGAGTGAAAGCATGAGTTTTAATCCTGGGAAAAGGCAGCAAATGAAAACCATATGAACGGAGCATTCTGGGCTTGGGCGCTAGAGAAAGCTTGGAAAATAAATACGATGGTTCTGCGAAAGAAAGAGTTTGATACAGAGTTTGAAAATGATGCTAGATTGAACAGCGATATGAAGTGAAGTGGTACAGGAGTGACACAAAATGAGAAAACCGAGGTGGCCGTGTGACAACCAGAGTTGAGCAGTTTTGAACATACTGAGGGGTTGCAGCATCCTTAGATGGGATGTTATAAAGAAGAGTTGCAGTAATCACGCCTACTACTAATGAGTGCTGTAGTAGTGGTTTTGGCGACTGAAACATAAATATATCGACGAATACGGTTAATGGCACGAATATGATAGAAACAGCAATGACATGTTAGAGAAATAAGCTTTCTGAAATTAAAATCACTATGAACTATAATACCAAAATTACGTACAGTGTGTAACTGTGTCATGCTGTGATTAAGGATGTGCGTAGGGAAGAAACGAGTAAGTTTGTTGCGACGTTCGGATGAACCTATGACAATGAAATCTATTTTGTTTATTGTTTGTCATCCAGCCAGAGATATCACTGAGACAGTCACCTAGCTGTGTAAGAGAAAGATCTGTATCTGCTGTAGAAAAAGATATCTATTCTTGGGTATCTTCTGCATATAAATGATGGTCTAATTTGTGGTAGTGAATAAGAGAGCTTATTGCTGTTTGTTAAGAATGGGCGGATCCGATTTAGTTTTGTGCTCGATATGCCACACCAATCAGACAAGCGATCTAGAAGATTAGACAAGTGACGACAGTTTAAATGAGCAAATTTTCCTTTAGCAAATCAGGTTCTTCTTTAGCCAACGCCAAACAGCTGCATAAATAATAGCGTAATATTGTTTTCCCAACCTTGTTTTATATTTGGTAAACAGATTGGACTATAATGTAAGATGCGAGTTATTTTGACAGTTGCTCTTTATATTCATCAGTTTATAACAGCACACGACACTCTGTTATGTAGTACCAAGAATATAACCATTTGTAAAAAAAAATGTATAACGTAAATTATTTATTAAAATCTTACATATTATATTTCATTCTGCATTTACAAATTACACAACAAACATTTCCATTTTGGGGCGTATTACATATCCTAAGAGACGGCGTCGTTAAATTATACAAATCATAAACTAGTCGACCATACAAAGACATTGGCCGCAACATAAACCTGATCTATTCCAATAAATTAACTCGAGATCAAGTGTTCCTTTCCATGTCGTGTGTCTAAAATATCTACCATTACACAGTAAGTTTGGAATCTAAATCGACATTACTCACCACATGGACTATTTGTGACATCGAAACGACACTTCCTCCTGGTTTTCTTTTCAGTAATGCTGGGCGATAAGCAAATGACAGTCGTTCTTTCATTAGTCCCCATTATAAACATCCATTTTCATATTTAACTGGGATTGGTTTATTCATCTGAACATTCCCATGCGAACGTTCAAATGTCAACTTCACCGGGCAGTGCACTTGCCACTAATCCAGACAAATTTATGAGAGAATTAATATTAATTGCTAAAACCCCGAAGTCAAGAGTCCATCAATAATGTGTGCCATATCTGAAAGAATGCTATCTTCTATAAAGACTACATGAACATATTAATTCACAGATGTTTTGCTTGTCTCGCCATTATATTCAGGTTGCAAATTTAGCCACATTTGGTTTTTTTTATTGCCACGATATTGTGTGGCGGATGACGATGGCACTCCTGACAACACATTTGGGTAGACAATACAACTTGGAAAAGCTCATGGAAAGGGGATCTTTGAAGAATAAAACAGTGTCAGAGTGGCGGTAGAGGTAATTGTAAAACATGACAAACTTATATGGTTGGCAAGAATCCCCATTGTTAAATATAAAAAAACACACACACACACACACACACATAAAAATATATATATATATATATATATATATATATATATATATATATGAAAACCTCTGGTAAGATTGACTGGTTCCTTGGGGGTTTTGTTCGATGATATAATTACCATAATATTTATTATATTCCTTATTTTTTTCAGAAAAAGAACAAGAGCGAAAGAAATCGGAAACTTCCAATAATGTACTCGACATTCTTGCCAGAGCCATGATCAGTGACAGTGACTCGTAGACAATACACACACTGGTATTTTCTTTCCTAATTAATTATATATCTAAATATGCCCTGGAAATCCTCCAAGTTGTTTATTTGTGACGAATCTGGTCCAATGGTGGCCAACAGCTTATTTTGCTGTTGCACCACCATTGGGCCACTGTTCGGAAGGTCTTCCAAATCGCTGTTGGCCGATCGTTGGCACTCCCAGAAAACGATGTCGCCGGCTAGTGGCCAATGGCCCGCTGGACAAAATGTCATTGGCCCATAAACGAACATCGTTGGTGGGCCACCAGAAGACCTATAGGTGAACCAACGACGGCCCAAAAGCGATGTGCTATCTGGGGAGTAGTCACTTAAAAATTGGAAGGAAAACAATTGGAAGGAAAACAAATTGGTGAATAGAAATTAGGTATTTCCTGAATGTTAACATCAGCTGTCTGAGATATTGCTGCCAAAAGGCTTTCGCACAATTAGCTAAAAGGCACAGTTTGTCTTTCGCAAATTAGGACAGACATTCGTAAATAACGAAATTGCGAGCAGCTGGCGTGAGCCCAGACACAGAAAGTAACCAGTAAAAGAATAGATTGGACTTCACACTTACTAGATACCAGAAAGCCAACACCACGTCCAGAGTGACGTGGGTGGCGTTAAAAGGAATAGTCAGGGGGTAGATGTAAAAATACAAGAAGTTGTCTGATGAGGGCTAAGCCAAGTCTCAGTGAGGGCGAGAATATCCAATTTCTTAGATATTACCAAGTCACTGATACGAGCTGATTTATTATGGACAGACCTAATGTTGTTGATAACCACGCCGATATTTTGCAGTGCAGGACGGCCTGAGTTCATAAGCATGTCACCTGTTAGTAGTATACAAAGATCGTGAAAATATTCCGAGATTTAGTTATATGTATAGGACTTTGCTAGAACTAGTAGACTTTAACTTAGAAATATCGAACTCTCTTCTAGTCAAAATAACATATTTTATTAATGAGAAAGCCCCATGGCCGTTCTCAATTTGTTCATTGCCGAGCATTGACATGTTAATTTCGTATTATAGGCTGCGTAAGGTTCGTTTTGTAATCATATCTGTCAAAAGTGTTGGCATGAAGACTATTGGTGTGATGGACATCAGCTCTAGTTAGTTAATTATTATCTGATCACCAAATAGGTACTTTTTTAAAATTGTACTAACATTATCATGTATGTGTTTTGACGTATAAATTACGAGGATACGGACAAGGAAACAGATAAGATAATCAGAAGGGAGCAGATTTTATTGGTTACCTAGCCGTCATCCGGCTCCTTTGTAGGGTTGCCATAATAAAAGTGGACACCGTCGTTTATACTGAGTATAGCTGGGGTTGTATAAGGAGAACCTGCTTCCCGTAATATATATATATATATATATATATATATATATATATATATATATATATCTAATTGCCCGTTTTACGGCGAATACATCGACTATGACTACGTGCATTTCCACTATATTCACCCAATACGTCAACCCTGAGCTTTAATAGTTTCTGTATTTGATCTTTGTTCACACCATATGCCTCTCCAACTGTGCGAGAAGTTTTGTTATCATAAATCTCCAGAGACTTCACTTTCTGTTTTAAAGTTAAGATTTTGCGAGATCTACGAAACTTCTTTGAATCCATACAGGCGATCGTCGTTTCTTAAAATCACGGCGTTTAATATGTCATGAATAGAGAGCACGTTCGAATATCAAAAGTATAATGTAATTAATTACTGTTTGTTGTAATGTTTTGTTTTTCGGGGATAATCACCAGGCTGTCGCTTATTCGGCACAGGCTCTATGTTGGAGTGATTGACGAACCTCCTCCCCCACCACTCACAGAGGAGCAGTACGGAAAGATGGAGCCGAAATAATTAAGAAATTTGCTGACAATTTATATCCAAAGTATTTGTAAAGACTGCAATTAGATAACCTCTTTATCAGTTTTACGTTTGCATATCTCTAACATGAGCTGCCCAAGCAGCAATTATCTTTAATCAAGGTGTGTTGAAATCACATAACAATGATATAACAATGCAAATAACACTGCCCATTAGCCAGGATACCGTCAGCACAAAACGTCATACACACCATGGAAGACATAACTGGGGTCATGTTGGTGATGTTCGGCCAATGACAATCAAAGTTCAATCATGCTAATAAATTTTAAATCAAATTATCGCAACTGGCGGTTGTTTGACAGGTAATATTGTTGGCCGGGATCCTGACACTATTGTGTTTGGCTGCGTCGGGCACGTGGCGGCTCTAGACAAGTCAGTTTAAGGGGAGATACATCGTAACTTTGGAAAGTTGGCGTTCAATGGCAGGTGGCGCTTCTAGACAGGTGGCGTTAAGAGCAGGTTTGACTATATATATATATATATATATATATATATATATATATATATATATATGCGTGTAAGTGTGTGTGTAAGCACTGTAAGATAAGGTACTAGCAAAGTTGTCATCAGAAAAGTGGACAACTTCCTTTATACTGAGTGTAACTTGGATTGTAAAAGGAGAGGCTGAATTGCTTCCCGTAGTAGATTAAATTCAATTAAATTCAATCAATTTATTTCGGAATATAAATTCCATATACATATGATACAGTGAAGTATATAATACACATACAAAATAAAATAAATTAATAGAAATTAAGTATCTTAATCCATTTAGCACAAGAGCTAGAATGATAGTAAAATAAACTAGAAAGAATGCATTATACGAGCAAATTCTAAACGTGTTTTTTATACTATAAAGTTTTTGCGAACCTCAGCACCCCAAATGACTTAATATTATTATTGACATAAATTGAAGAAATACTCCTCCCTCCCATTAGAATGCCAAATATGTTTTTGTATATGTTATTAAAGGCCAATACAAAATGCTTATACGAATACTGTTTATACTTTGACTACAAATGACAGCCATAGGTCTTGCAAAATACAGCAAGAACAACGTTTGAAGCGACTGATACGCATATTTCCTCATAAATAAAGTTATTTAACATATATCATAGCATCATCATCATCCTGGTGATTGTCATGTATAATTACATCTAAATATGTGTTACTTGTCACGAAAGTCAGAGGTACATCATTAAGGCAGAGAAGAAGTACAAATAAACCATTCAGTAAATTTAGTTTGAAACACATAAAATTTGAAACAGCAAATTCAACACAGATATCAAGCAGTTGCTGGTGTCATCCGCGTGCATTAAATGAATTATGATCATGCCATTCATACTAAAACAATATAACCCTGGTTCAACTGAACTCGTCCGTGTACATATTAAATAATACATTTTGTATTCTTGATAATAGGAACAATAATGGTCTCCATAACCCACAAAGGTAAGTAGTTGTGTCGAAACATGGCATTACACAACATTGATAACAAACCGTGGACATTGAGTGTACGTACTTAAAGTGTTCACCTTGCATCGAGTCCGTAACTGGGTTTTTACCAATTTTAAGTTTATTAATTGCATGCTCCACATTCAATGCAGAGAACCGAGATAATACTAATTATGAATTGGCAAAATATTATGATAGATTCAACATAGGGTTGATTCGAAGTATCTCCATTTAAGTTAAACCATTTGTAATGGTCATACCACACTTCAATTATATTATTTTCGCCTGTAATATAATTTATTTATTACTGCCAATACGATTCATCTTGCTGACTTTCTTCCAAAAGCTGACATTATCATTTAGCAGAAACTTATTTGCTAAAGCATCAAGTCGAGCTCGATCCTCATTGGATTTGCAAAAACGCAAACATTGTTTGATTCTAGCACGAGACTAATTCATGATGTCACATATGGGTCCAAATCTAGGCTTAGAGTTAGACTGCCAAAGTAAAATGGCCTGACTGGCATCTAAGTGAGCTTTTTTAACATAGTTATTCCACCCAGTTTTGGGCTGAAAGTTTCCTTTTGTTCCCACATCAGTAAGAAAGAGACATAATGATACATAAATACATATTGTTTATAGATATATTGTAATCTGAATTATGGTATATCATTGCAACTAAGCATATCATAATCAAGAGTAATATATCACAATAATTTTTTTCTATGCTATCCCTATCCAGTGAAGGGTTGTGGGGGACCAATTTAAAAGGGATAACTCACAGTTTTTTGCAACAGAAAAATAAATTTTAAAAAAAATATTCCGGGGACTTAGGGAAAATACCAAAATCCCAGCCATGCTTTTAAATATTTACCAAATTTTAGAACTTAAATTCCGAGTTTTTGGAATCCCCTTACATTGGCATTAAAGTCCCCAATAACGTACACATATGTTTAAAAATATCATTAACTCTACACAAATACTGCCTGAAATCATATGCATATAGATATTAACAAATAGCAGTTTAATTTCGTCATCATTATGTTTAATAGCAATCTCTATACACAGAAGTCTTGTATCATCAAGATCTACAATATTACATTTATCACCCAGAGATTTTCTCCATAATACACCTAGTCCACCATGTGGACGACCTGCGAGGAGATGTATACTGGAATCCATTGAAGAAATACCTGTAGCATAAAATTCATCACTAATAGCGGTTAAAAATTGAGTATCATAATCCGTTAACTATGTTCCCACAAGAAAATAATATCGCTCGATGCACATTTGGGTTTCTGATACTGATGTCTTGATAACTTTACAGGTAAAAGAACTTATTTCCAGTGTGTTATGATTGAATTAAAACAATACAACTATAAACATAATAAAATAAACGTAGCAACACATTAAATCGCAAAACAACTTGACCATAATAACAGATGGCTCCTTTAAAGTGTTTCTCATATTGTGTGCACATCTGACATAAAATGAACTGTAAGAGTCATATTTCGTTTGCAGCTTTTCATGTTTGCTATGCACCCCGCAAGTGTCTTGAATATGATATACTAGCTGCGATGGGTGTACATCTCGGCAGGAGGCGTGTAATAAACAATCCACTGCATACTCTATTTGTTGATGCAGCTTTGTTCATTTGAGCTTTGGGTACTACAGCCTTTAGACGACAATGGTCAACACCGTCAAAGACAACATTGATAGATTCTCTATGTTGGACATTTGTTGAGCTTCGACGAGAAATGTTGGCACTCACATTGCCTTTACGTCCATGCTGAGGGTCTTTATGTGCAATTATGGATCCAATGAGATACTCCTTATTGTGTGCCCTCTGTGATTGCAACACTTGGCTATAAGAAAGAAGCTGGTATATATATATATATGTGTGTGTGTGTGTGTGTGTGTGTGTGTGTGTGTGTGTGTGTGTGTGTGTGTGTGTGTGTGTGTGTGTGTGTGTGTGTGTGTGTGTGTGTGTTTTATGTTACATATAATAAAGGCGTGGGCTCAGGTTTTCGTGATGTTTATAATTCTTACAGAATTATGATCAAACGACTATTACCTAAATAGAAAACAAATTTTATATATTAGTACATATATAACGCAGCTATAACAGGAAATAAAGCAAATATATCAGTACATATAATATCTATTATGATAATAATTCTAATACCTCCGACAATAACAGAAATAATAGTATTTTCACTCAGCCCAAAATAGCACGACTAGTTTCGGTTATAAGAAACCTTTATCAAGTGCATGTGTCTAAAGTATTTACTTTGCCAGCAATATTTATACCAGAATTCCCTAGCTAGTTTTGAATTTCAAACCAGAATCTAGAAACTGTTAACCTTTGTAGCCTTTGTCTAGAACGAAGCGCTGTTACTATAATCAAAACAACTGTTTTGATTAGAGTAATTGAAAATAAACCAACTTTCCAATTTTTCTTTCATAGCTGTAAAGATTCCAAAACACACATATTAATAGTAATTAACTGTGTGTACTGAAATCTGACTGCTTCGGTTGAGATCTACTTCAGGAAATATTGCTTTGTTTTACTGAAGTAATTACTAGGGCTGATAATTTTTATAATTGGGTTTAAGTTGTTTTACTGGAGATATTTTAAAAGAAAACCTATTCAGAGCTCCAGGGGATATTGTTAAATATAAAGTTTTCCTACATTTTGCTAGAAACCAAGGAACCAGCTAGATTTTTGTGTTTAGAATAAGCTGTGATAATTCTATATTCATAATCATTCAACACTTCTTTCTGTTGGAGAATTTTATAATGTTTTTTAATTATTCTTGATGCTATGTTAGCCGTTTTTGAAAATGGTACCACAAATGGGACAACGTCCTCATTTTGTATAGGTTTTATAACATCTTCATATCTTTTCTTATTAAGACCTCCCGGTTCTAATGTACCTAGGGTATCTATCCAAAATGTTTCCCGAATTAATCTATTTATCTTGTCTTGAGTGTATGAACCTGTAGTAGGTAACTGCTCAATCGGAATTAAATCATAATCTTCTAGAGATGGTTCAGGCAAGTCTTTATTTATCCGTGTATGTTCTAGAAGGTGCGTGAATAACGCAGAAGACATCACTTTTGAATTAATGGCAAATCTGTGGCCATTCATTCTAACACGAAGTTCACCATTACTCTCGCCTACATACTGTTTAGAGCAACGTAAACATTCACAGATATATATTATGTTAGATGACTACATTTAAATTGCCTATTATTCCATGTGTTTTATTGGTAACTGTACTTGTGATATTGTGACAAGAACACAATATCTCCATATCTACATCTGCTAATCCCACAGGGTTTTGAACACCACTGACTATTTGTAGGTTAGTCGGATTAATACGACGTTGTTGTATTTTATTCCGGACAGTTTTACTTTTAATATGGCGAAACCATCTTTTGAATAATTCCTTTTTCATAATGAATGAGACAATATCTGCCATGCTTCATCAAAATCTGTAATTTTTGAACAAATTTAAGACTTCAGGATTCCTTGAAAAGGGATGTTTAGGGGAAAAAAAGAAGAGTTGATGGTTCTGTCGGTTTAAAGAAGACCTTTGTTAATAATCCATTTTTATTTTCTGGATCTTTAAAAGGGTTTATCCCAAAAAATCAATTTTCTGCTTATTTAATGTAGCTTTAAATCAATCGGTGGTTCGTGATTATTTAAACTATCCAAAAATCCACAAAAAGCCTTTTTTTCCGTGGGGCCACACAATAAATATGTCATCTAAATAACGATAGTATGTATGTGGTTTTAAAGCTGCTTTATATAAGGCCTCCTTCTCAAATTTAGCCATGTATATGTCGGCATAATGAGGAGCCCAATCCCGGACCATTGAAGTGCCAGTGGCCTGAATATACCATTGGCCGTTAAAGAGAAAATCGTTATTTTTTTATGATAATTCAAGGAGTTGCATTATACCGTCATATAAGGGCTTCAACCCCCCACCCTGAAATTTAGCGATGGAAAATATGAACTAACTTAGCCATATGTAGTCCGCGATGAAGAGCCATGACATAGAGATTTCGGCTTTACACAATTTAATGCAATTCTGAGATAATTTGAGGAGATAAAACAGGTCTTTGGCAAGAGAAATTTTCTTAAAATCAGCGGTCTTCCCATTTCCACCTTTGTCGTTATGGACCTATATTGTCCCGAGGGTTTCCATTTTAGGTGGAAGATTGAGATTTCTGTGTAGTGGAAGGCTCATTCTGCAACAAAATAATGATTATAAACATATCGAAATGCAGTATAGTTTAACATACACGACTCATATATAAAACTATACAATAAATCAATAACACGCACATGTCACTTATTGTTTGTTCAGTTCAAGCACTTGTAGTACCACACATTCCTCAATATCGTTCATTTGGTTAACACGATTTTGAATTCAACTGATTTGATGGATGTGTTGGTGAACAATTAAGTATGTTTTCTGTTGTTGTCAAAAGCATGTGCGCATGGTTAGAGATGAACAAAAAATAGAAATGTGTCCCACACCATCTCGAATTTGAATACCAAATTGTATTCCC